>JAAXCT010001076.1:0-242238 GCA_012490785.1 Eragrostis nindensis
CACACACACACACACAAAAAAAAAACAAAGCTGGTTTCTAAACATGTTCTAGATAAAAGATATTTTTAGAAAAATTGACACGCCTAGACTTTATGGGATCACCACTTATTAATTACTTTCATATTTTGGATAGTAGAATGAATTTTTATTCTTGTTTTTTAGGGGAAGTCATAAGAGCTTATAGTGACTGATAGCAGGATTACAATCATTATGCTAGAGCACCATTAAGAGGTTCGGGCCTCCGCTCACCCAGTACACACCTTATTCAGAGGTCAGCGAATTTTGGGCACTCACTTTTTATTCTTGTTGCTATTGTGGATCTGAATTTCTACTCTATGGTTTGTGTGTATCTTAAAGATATAATTCACAATATGCACAATCAACATGTAGATCTGATAAATGCTCGTTAAGTTAAAACTTTTGTTGGAATACTTTGTGTTGAATAAATTATATTTGGAAACAAAATATGAACGTTACAACATATGCTCATTAATGTAGTGCTGCATCCCTCAATGTTATGTCTCCATCATGGGAACCCTGAGAAGTAGTAAGAGTGTAGAGTGCTTGTCAAGGGACCTCATTTTTCAAGAGCATCCTCTGTAACAACCATCACTCGGCCTCCAGTGGGCCAACAACCGCCGTGATGGTCCACCACACCAGCACTCTCAGTAGCACTTGGTCGAACCTACCCCGCTCTGGCACGCCTAACCCTCTCTCCCGTTCTCATGTTACCTATTGAAGCTAAGTTCGTTTCGTTGCCTGTTCCTTGCTTTGCCACAAAACATGGGTGGTTTCACTACCAAGAAATATTTCTGTGTTGTTGTCGATGAGGAGCTCTATTCACAAATGACAAAGAACTCTTATAGTAAAAGTCACCTAAAGTTGCTCGGCCAAAATAAAGCCCATCGAGGCAGACATGATCCACACATGTTTTTTCTCTTTTTTTGCCTAAATTTTGTTTTGTTTTTTGGAGTCTAATATCAAAGTTATTCCCCTATTTGAAATTCAATTAATTCCACTATCCTAACACCACCATGTGGCAAATGGAAGGAGTACTTACTAAACTTACGTGCTAACTCTAAATCAATATTTTGGAAGACTTGGATCAACATTTTTGACACCATGGTTAACTCTCACGATTCTTTGATATACTCCTACAGTTAATTCTTGGACACATGCTGCAAGGTGGGGCACTTTGGTGCAAGATTTAAGGTTCGGTTTGTAAACAATAAGTCTACAGCTAGCGCTAATGATCCGAATAGGTATACCAATAATGTCCATTGTTGAACAAGATGTAGTTTGATTTCTTTTTGAAAGTCATCTACTCTATTTTCTTTACCCTTCTAATATTCAGTCTTGTAACTGTATGCCAGCTTGATTAGTAATAATTTATGCAATATGCCTTTCAGCAATTTTATTCAGCAATGTACATCAAATCCTTGGTCAGTTCTCATATATGATGACTTGATTATTAGTAATGCCTAATGTCTCCATTTTTAGGGCTGCCAATACTGCCATAACTTATATATCATCAGCAGACAGAAATGCACTGAAGGATGTAGTTTGTTGCAGCCATTTGGGCCTATAGTTTTGTTTACTTTGAAATAAAATTGGTGGTCTACCATTTTGACTCAGAACTGCCTCAATACAAATGCGTCGGTGAAATCAGCAAGTCAATCACCAAGGAATCTGTCAATGTCTGTTTTATCTCCGTATACTAACTCTCCTTCCTTCAAATTAAACTATCAGACAATGCTTTGCAATCCTTTAATTAAACTCAACATGTACATGAAGAGAAACATAAATAAAATTACACAAAGGGTCTAGATTGAGTCGATTTAAGTAATATGAGGGAACAAATCAAGCTACTATTTTGTTCATGGGTTAAAACTCTGGCTATGGCTCGTGTTGCCCTACTGGCAGGTTGGTCACTTCGAGGGTGGTTTCTGTTTTCTCAGACAACACTTCAAATGCACTGAAGGAGATGACGGGCCGTGGATGGCCAGCTGGCACCTGACGCCTAGCCAGGCTACAACCATTGTCGGCCCTTCCGGTTCCCTTCTAACGTGGGGTGCACAACACTCGAGTACAATACTTCGTAGAGGAATGCAAGTATTTGTGTGTTTGGTCAAAGTTAAACATTATTATCAACTCTGGCAGTTAGTAATAAAATATCATTAAAATTAATAATATGAAAATGTTATCTCTAGATTTATCATGAAACTATATCTATCAATATGTATTTTATTTATTTTTAAAATAGTTTATTTTAATTTTTTTACTTATCAGAAAGTTTGGCTTTGATCAATCCCAGAATGATTACATTTATGGACAGAGTAGGATTAATGGAACATTCCACATTGTGTGAATAATTTATGATTAAATGGGCGAGTTTAATCAACTTTAAATATTTGTTTGCACATTAGGTTGAAACTGTTGTTTCGGAAGAGAGGGAGTAAGGGAAACGAAAGGGTAGCGGTTTGCATATGGCGCGCCGAGCTTCTTGATAACGTGCGCAACGACGTACTGAATGAGCATCAATGACGCGGGGCAACAGAAGAATCCGTAGCATCATGCGCGCTCCCAGATCGACCGTGCTCGCGTCCGTTGCGTGCCGCGCGGCCCCCCCTATACATACCGTACTCCGCCGTGCGCCATGGACACCCACCGCGTGATCGATCGGCCTCGACGTTCGGTCCCATGGCGACAGTCCGCGACGGCCAGGCCGCCCTCGCGCTCCGCCTCGCCAGGCACCTCCTGCCGGCCGAGCACGGGCACCTCAACCCACACCCCGTCCTTGAGCACCTGGAGGCCACCGACGTCCTTGTCGAGGAGAAGGATGGTCACAACGGAGTTGTCGGTGTGGGGCTTCACTCCGTAGACGAGGTCGGGCCGGGCGCAGGGCGGGTAGTAGGAGAACCTCGCGAACGTGGTGACCCTCTCGCCGACCCGGTCGACGAAGAACTCCTCGCCCAAGCCCAGCCCGGCCGCCATGGCCCGGAGCACGAGCTTCGCCACCTACTCGCTCTTCTCCGTATACTCGCGCAGACGCGCCGCGAGGGGTTGCGGGTGGCTGGGCCACAGCTCCGGCCGCCTCTCGTCCTCTGGCTGCACCTTCAGGTACAGGCGGTCGCACCAGTCGAGGACCTGGTCATCAGTGTCGAGTGTCGACACGGTCAATGCCATAGCCCTCGTGCTGGAACTTGTCGCCGTCGACCACGTTGGAGTACTTGAGCTTCTCCTCCGGTGGCAGGGAGAAGAAGTCCCTCGTCACGCCAAGGATGTCATCCAGGAGTTCCTTCGGCATGCTATGGCCGGTCGCCTGTGGATTTAAAAATGGTTTATTTACACAAATTGTCTACATAAAAGTATGCGTGTTTTATGTTAGCTTGTATGGTGCTTGGCGCGTATAAATTACATGCAACTCTCGGAGCCTACATGTGAGAGGGTATTGAAGTATAAGAAATGTTTTCGCAAAAAAAAAAAAAGAAGTATAAGAAATGTGTCCGTGTTTCTTCATTGGTGCAACTAGTTAGTGCATAAGAATTCAAATTAGCATCATCACCAGTATATATATCGAAAATGGCTTGGTAGCCATAAATATATATAACAAGGTGCAAAAAAAATATGAGTTCCACTCAAATATTTTCAAGGCTAGCTAGCTATCACTTTAAAAATTCTTATTTTGGGTGGGTATGTGTACATACTCAAAATGATAAATGAGTATGTACACATACCCATGCTGGTTAATTTGCCTCTATCTATGCATACCACAAAGAGCCCCCAGGACTCGAGTGCCGACCGGAGCTTAGCGGCCTCCTCGACGTGATAATCAGGCTCTGCCAGGCGGCGCATGTCCACGGTGGGAAGCACCATAGCGGCCGCGACGACAGCGCCAGTTGGACGGTCCTCCTCCCTCTGCACGTACCGGCTCGGTGGCTCTCGGAGGCCGCCGGTGGCGACCTCCTGCACTAGCTGCATCTGAGCCTCAAGCACCATATTTTCTCTCTAGCTTCAGTGAGTTTCGAAAGGCTGTTTTTCCTTTCGTGTGGATTTTATTGTGTAAATGACGGGGGCTCAGTGCCCTATTTATACTGCCAGGGGATGGTCGCACACTGTTCGAATGTGGAGCAAGCCGATCGCGTCCGTACTTGCTACCCTGGACGGGATGCCCTACTATTTTTGACACTGCTTAATTTAAAGCCCCAGTTGAGCAATTAGGGAAAATAAATGGCCTCATAGTCAGGTTGCCGTTTGGTATCTTGCTTGTCACATAGCCATAGGGATGCCCTACGTACTGTAATGGCACTATATTACAGACCCAGTTGTGACATTTGGGATGAAACGAAAGACCACATACATTGGCATTCTGACAGGGCTGAGTTTTTCCCCCCTAATTTTCAGTAGACGTTTGATTGAAACCAATAGTTTTGGACCTTGTACAGTGGTGGGAACAAAGAACCAGTCAAATGCAGCTCCAAAGGTGGTGACTTAATTAGTCATTAACTAAAAATTTTACTGATAGTTGATTCAACCATTCGATACAATACATGTTTTGATCTGTTATGAGATGCTAACTGTCGGATCTCAAACAATAACAATATGATTCTTTTCTGTTCGATCAAAGTCTCTGTACTGTTCATCTTTTAAGCTAGGGCGAGAAAGTGGAACATTGGTTGGCAATCACTGGTGATAACGAATCACGAACATTGTCTTCTGATCCAACGGATATGTAGGAGAGGACAGAATAACAATTTTTCAAAAAGCAAAACTCTCTTGTGCGACCAAGGATACCAAGGCTCTGTCGCCCTCTCAGTCAACTGAGATTTTGAGCAAGTCTCAGTCACTTTTTTTGGTACCATGCAAAAACAATCCAACGCCAGCTGAAATTAGCAAATCACTTGCGCTGTGACAGGCCCACATAATAGACCGCGTAAACGCAACTGCTTAGGATAAACAGTCGCACATAATGTGATATTACAATAAGCAAGGCACAAAATTACTCATATATATCAAGTGTTGACTGCTAAAAACCCTTGCCATGAGGGAAAACCACTCAAAAAAAAAAATATTCACATACAACATTACATAAAAACAGCGGAAAACAAGAAAAACTCCATCTGCTTGAGTGTAGGATCACCTTAGAACATAGAACATCGCCCCGGTACTCCTTTTTGTCAATTGCTACCTATGGCCTTCGACTTAACATGCTGTGATATCAATGTAAGCAAGGGGTGAGTACTTTCGTACTCAGCAAGCCACACATGGTATAAGATAAACTCATAATGAATTGGTTATCATGCATAATAGATAGCAAGAGGCTACTCTTCTATTTAACTACAATAATATTATCGAGAACCATTCATATTCCATGTGTTAAGATTATACCTGAGCATCACCGATAGCAATAATATATCATCCATCATCATATCAAGTACTTCCCTGAGGAAAATATACTACTTTGCCATGAAACAGGTATCACTCATAAACATAGTTTCATTAACTGGAAGCACGGCACATTCGAATGATTAAGACTCTGTAGAGGTTGTCCAACTTTACCCACAAGATATCATGACTTGGCCTAAGCCGAGATAACAAGATAGTTTTGCCATTCACTTTCCCCAGACTCCATGCCTCAAATATGCCACTAGCACCTGATTTGGACTTATTGCACCTGTTCATGATCAGTGAGCACCGGCAGGCCATTGCAAGATCTAACCGTCCAATGCCCATATTTGCATAGCTAAAGACCATATGGAGCCTCAAGGCAATTGACGTGGCATGCTGGCAAGTCCGATAGAGTCGGTCCCATGGTTGAACTAAATTATGTTTCTATCACGACTTAGAAGACAATTCCTCAAAATACCTTGGACATACATATAGTCATCATCAGTTGATCTATTGCATGGAAGGTACATGCGCACAAGATCAACCATATATCGACCATGTCCTTAGTCAAGCCATCATTCCACAAGTCCGTATATTCGCTATAGTACAAGTGAGTGCTCCAAATTAACCTTAACCTATAGTTCAAATTACCTAGCTGAGCTAGCAGTGACGTATGGCCAGGCGCCCGCCACCGCTATTTTTTGCCGTCCGTCACTGCAGGCTCTTATTGTACTAGTGTAGCCAGGTCACAGAGCTGGCTTTCCTCACTGATGTCCCCGTCGAGCTCCACCCCCCGCCGACCGAATCGCCGCCCCAGCAACTCTGATGCCTCCCGGCACTGTCGCCGCCCGCCGCACCCTCCCTACCCCACCCGCGACCTCCTCCGGCGGCGCCTCGCCGCGCCGACCGCACTGACCACCACCACCCCACCAACCCCGCCCGCCGCTAACCGCTCTGACTTGGCTCCCCCACCCCTACCCTGCCCACTGCCCTCCTCCACCACCGCGGACGGCAGCGCCCTCGCCGCCTCACCGCCCCACCAGCCGCCCGCAGCCCGCCGCTGGGCCGGCCAGCCACCATGAGCTATGTCCGGATGGTATGCGCTAAGGGATTCTCTGGTCCCTACCACTGCCCGCTGTCGGGTACCTATTTTCTAGGTACCCGATACATATACGTGCCGTATCCGAACATCGATAGGGACAGAAGACCTCGTACGGGGAGGAGAAACGAGACGCTGGGCCCATGCTGGGGCCCAGTTCGGCAGGAGGTGCAGCGACTACCCCCTGCGGAAAAGTCTCCGCTCCTCGTGGCCCACCGAGGGCCCGACCGTACAAGGCCGCATGACCGCAGCTTTGTGCGGGACCACAATGGGCCCAGCGTTGAAGGAACCCGACCCGAGCGAGGCTGCTCCGCCCGACTCCCCTGCGTCGTGGGTCGGCCATCGCGGGGTCGAGCGACCACCCCGACCAAACTCCGGCCAGCCGTCGTCCGTTGTCCGTTCACCACGGTAGTGGTCGGAAACGACGGAGGGGCTCGACCCGAACCATCCCCGACCCAGTGGTCGGAAACCGAGCTTGGGTACGGCAAGGGCATCCCGGTCAACCTCAGGCGTACTGCCGGCCGATTCAGGATAAGGGTTCGCTCTGCATTAACTCCTGGACGGTGGGAAATTAAAGTACACTGTGTCTGACGAACGGCGGAGTGGCGACGTCGCATCAAGACCGAGCGTGGCACGGCGGATGAGTGCATCAAGTACGCTACACAATCGTGAACAGCACGCGGAGTGACCGCCCCCCAACTCCACAGCAGTCCACAGCGCCGTGAATAGCGAAGCATAGTGTCGTTCAGGGAATGGGCGTCCTATAGTGCTCAGACAAGACGCGGTCGACGTCATCAAGCGACTTAGCGGGAAGGCTGTGAAGGAAGCCACCGGACCCGAGGGGGACGCCCCGACTCCACCTCCACCGCCTTTCATTCATTGCTCCTCTCTTTTCTTTTTCTTCTTTCCCCTGTCTGTAACCGCCTTTCCTTGACGTATAAAAGGAATGACCGGGCCCGGGGGGACGGAGAGAGCTTTTTTCACACACTTGAACACAAAAACACAAGGCAGAGACTTGGGAGCGCATCCTCTCTCGCCCACTGCTTGTAACCCCTACTACGAGCAATCCAAAGAGAAACCACGAACTGGACGTAGGGCATTTCCTGGCCTGAACCAGTATGAACCCCCGTCTCAATCGCTAACCCACCAATCGTTGTCGAGCCGTGCGCAAATTTACTCGTCGGCAAGTTACTAAACACCGACACCCGCCTCCACCACCGGCGGCCGGCCGCGCTGCCCGCATGCCCATCGCCTCCGGCCGGTTGCCACTAGCTGTATAGACTTTTCCTATATATATAGCCCCCAATGGCTTTGGCACCTTGAAACAGTCTTGCAGGGCCATGCACTCACATAGAGCAGCCGTGGCGGCGGCGTAGAGCAGGAGGAGCCATGCTGATGGCAGCTGAATAACTCCCAGGAGCTCGATCTGCCGTGGCTAACACATCCTAGCTAACACATCGTGGACCCATTTGCCATGATTCTGACAGTTGTGATGAAACATTATTCGTCCCTAAACCATATTGTATCGACGAATTATGAGGCCCCGTCGCCCCGAGTAAGACACATAATGGAGAAACACACGCAGTGGCCCCGAGTAAGACACATATGGATCCACTGCGTGGTGTTACTCCATTACAACTAGCTAGGATTCGTTCTCATGTATTTTAAGGCCCCGAGTAAGATACATAATGGAGTAACACACGCTGTTGAAAAATATGGATCCTGCTAGTTGCTGCTAGTTGTACAACCCCAAAAAATTCCCTCGCAAAAAAAGTACAACCCCAAAAAATATTCGAGGTTGCTTGTAGCTCTCCGCAAAGCCTCTGGCCTGAACAGGTTTAAGGTTCTCAACTAAGAGCATGTACAACGAAACTTTTTTTTTTTGCGAGAAATGTACAACGAAACTTTTGACTTTGATCAGTGTATGCATGCGTTGTCCTAAATTGCACAGATTAATACACACACGGAGCCCGCTTGATGCTAAACTATTTCCACATCCTTTAGCGTGGGCGGCGTGTCAGGTATCTAAATCCAGTCACTTGCTAATAAAGAAAGTACAAGGTGCTCTTTCGCAGCAGCTTCGCTCGCCGGATGCGCTCTCTCTATATAGCATGTCATGTCTGTCCGGCATAGCCTAAATCATCTAGTAGGAAACACAAATACACAGGTGACTGATCGGTCTCTCCGCGCGTGCGTACGTAGTCGCTGCTGCAGGTCAGGTATCCATCCATTCTGAATCATTTAGTCACCATGGCGCTAACAACAACACAGCATCAATATTCAGATAGTACTACATATATACAACCGATCGACGGGACATAACAATGCGATTTAACACAGAGTCCAGCAGCCTGTCGCTCTTTGCAGGGGTCGAAACACGAACGGACAGATGGCGGCGCTGAACAACAGGAAGGTCGCGATGGTAGATGCGACAAACTCCATTAGTAGAGTTCCTATCTATCTTGTGGTTTTAATTTCATATGCTCCGCAACTTTTTCTCTTTCTGCAAAGCAATAGTCGGGGTTGTCACCACGGATGTATATATGCATGGTTGCTGCCAACTTCAACTCCCTGTAATTTGATTTCAAGCACATGTACTCGTCCAACGACGACGACGATCGCTTGGCTCTGGCCTTGTTCTGGATGTTGACGTACGGTGACCGCCTCCGCGCGGTAGGCGCCGGTCGGTGGCCAGGTCCGGAAGGCCTTCCGGAGCGTCCGCCGGCCAGACGCCGCCGTCGAGCAGTACCTCCGGGCCGCCAGTCACCAGAGGCCGACCAGTCGGCGACGATGTCGTTCGTCACGGCGCGCGGCAAAGGCGTTAAACTAACCTTTGCCCCTGTAACGATGAAGCCGGACGCCGCCGCGAAGATGATGATCAACGTCGACTTCTCATCAGGAGAGCAACCAAGAACCACGTGGAATCAGTCATCTCTCCGCCAGTGACATTGTCAACGCTGAAACAGACATCGTGCTCGCCAACGCCATGCATCTACTTCAGCGGACAGTGGCCTCCAAGCACGTTCCACCCGTGGAACACCAAGCCCGGTCCGTTTCACCTCGCGCCTCGACGGCTGCTGCAAGTCGTCGACGCGCCATTCATGTCCGCCGGCTACGATGACCACTACGCCATGGCCATAGACGGGTCCAAGGTTCTCAAGCTCCCGTACAAGCAGGGTCGCAGCACGGAGTACTCCATGTGCATCTTTCTCCCGGAAGCCCGCGACGTACGGCATCCACGCCACGGTGGACGCGGTCACCGCGCTCCCCGGCATCATCATTACGACTCGCCTTAAGCATGCTGGGGCAGACGCCGTTCGGCGACAGAACGATGAAGCCAAAGAGCACGGCTTGCTGCTTCGGTTCAGGGCCGCATGCGCCCTGGAGCAAGGTTATCCTCAGTTCCGCCGCCCGGCCGCAGCTTGCTCATCGTGATCCAAACGCTACAATGCTGACCCTTGCCGCACTTGTGCTGCTGCTTCAAGATCAAGCGCTGGCTAAATAAATCACACGCCCCGGCAGTTGACGGCAACCTGTAGTGTGCAATAATTGATCAGGCTGATGAACTGAATCGAGTCAAAAACTATCATAATGTGGGCGGTTTCAACGTGCTCTTCTGGGTTAGTGATGCACTTTAATTTTTGCATCGATCTGCAGAAATAAAAGAAGGGGATTTGCGTGTCCTCATATTTGTTTGACTTCAGACTGGACAGTGGACACACATGTGGGCATCGGATAAGATTGCGAGAAAATAATGGAGTAACACACTGTTAAAAATATGGATCGACGTCCTGCTAGTTATACAACCCATACAATTTATTCAAGGTTGCTTATAGCTCAACGCAAAACTTCTGACCTAAACAGGTTTAAGGTCCTTAACTAAGAATTTGTACAACGAAACTTCTGACTTTGATCAGGGTATGAGCTGTCCAAATTTCACAGATTAAGACACGGTGCCCACTTGATCGATGCTTTAAATGCGCGCGGTGTGAGGCATCTAAGTCCAGCCACTTGCTAGTAATAAAGAAAGTACAAGGTGCTCTTTCTCCGCAGCTTCGCTCGCCGGATGCACTCTCTATATATATAGCTGTCTGTCCGGCATAGCCTAAATCATCTCGTAGGAAGAAACACACATAGACATACGTAACTGATAGATCTATCGGCGAGTGCGCAGCCGCTGCAGGTCAGGTATCCAACTATCCATCCATTTGGATTCATTAGTCACCATACCTAACAACAGCACACCATCTGTTACACAGCATCAATAGTACAGCTACTACGTACATACATACATCCGACTGCACATAACAATGCGTTTTATATGCTTTACACAGAGTTTGATCTTCCAGCTGTCGCTCTTTGCAGGAGTTGAAACACGAACTAACCGATGGCGGCGCTGAACACCAGGAAGGTCGTCGCTGCTTGCATGCTGCTGGCCGTGCTTGTGCTTCTTATGGCGGCCACGCTACCGCAAGCCGCGGAAGGACGCCTAGATAGGCTGCTCCAGATGTGCGTGGACAATAATCACAATGGTATATGCGATGAAGACGAAGTGTGCGTGGACTATAATCACAATGGTATATGCGATCAAGACGAAGGGTAGAGTTCTTGTATATATCTATCTTGTCGTTTTAATTAGTTTCGTATGCTACACACAAGTTTTCTCTTTCAGCAAAGCAATACACACATATGGTGTATGTATGCGCGCGGTGGTTGCTGCCAACTTGGACTCCCTGTAATTTCATTTGAACCACATGTACTCGTCCTTTAATTTGGCGTGTTATTTAATTTGCCTCTATTCTGGTCGTCATCGACCGCGGTTGTTCGGCTTAATTGTGATGTGAGAGAGGCAAAATATTGTACGTACAGAAAGAATTGCACAAGAAACTATATATGATCTCTTGGCTGGCTCTAACCTCTTGTTCTGGAAGTCGACGGTGCGTCGGTGACGGCCTCCGCGCTGTAGGCGCGCGCCGGACGGGGGCCACGTCCCGGAAGTCCTTCCGGAGCTCCCCGCGCGCGCGAGGCGTCCGCCCACTCGGCGACCATGTCGGCAGGCCATGGCACGTTGAGGATGTCATGCAGCTGGTGGAGCGTGTTGCCGTACGTAAATGCCCGCGGCCACCAGCGCCAGCTGGTGGAGCAGGCCCCTCGTTCTATTCGGTTGGGTGCCCCACGAATTCTTCAGCTGGTGCCTTAATTAGGATCGGAGGAAACAGAAGAGATCAACAGAGCTGACTGCAGAAAGGCAGGGCACACAGATCAAGCCGGCAGTACTACAGGCTCCTTTGTGCAATATTTGTGCTGTATCAGTAACCAGGGCAGTTGACGGCAACGTACGTATATGCAATTGATCGGGCTGATCCGCTGATGAACTGGATAGAGCGAACAACTACCATAATTTTAGCGGTTTCAACGTGCTCTAGCTTGTGGAATATTAGTGACGCACTTTAAATTGCATCGATCTACAGAATAAGACGGGACTTGCATGTTCTCGTATTTCTTTGACTTCAGACTGGACAGTGGACACCCATGTTGGCATCGGATAAGAACGCGAGAAAATAATGGAGTAACACGCTGTTGACCCCAAAAAATATATATTCGAGGTTGCTTAGCTCACCGCAAAACCTCTGACCTGAACAGGTTTAAGGTTCTCAACTAAGAGCATGTACTACAACGAAACTTTTGACTTTGATCAGGGTATGAGTTGTCCTAATTGCACAGATTAATACACACACGGTGGTGCCCCCTTTAGTGTGGGCGGCGTGCGTGTCAGGCATCTAATTAAATTCAGTCACTTGCTAATAAAGAAAGTACAAGGTGCTCTTTCGCAGCAGCTTCGCTCTCTCTATATAGCATGTCTGTCCGGCATAGCCTAAATCATCACGTAGGAAATTAACACATACTAGCAAAAGTGCCCGTGCGTTGCCACGGGCCATCCAAAAAGAAATGTACAAATAAATTTAATGTATCCTAGCTTTTAACCAAAATTGAATTTGAACCGTTCAAGTAAATGTTCAAAAGAACATCTCAAAAATTGAAAATGTTCGAAAGAGACCGATGAAAAAATTTTTGATTCCACAACAAAAACATACCGTGGAAAATTCATTCTCATAATCTGCATCACAAGCTATAGTTTGGTGATTTCTCCAAATTTTATGAAAATAGTTAAAGTTCCTATTTAATCAGCCTTGTTTAAGAAAATTTGGTCTCGAAACACAGAGTAAAATCAGTTCTAATCCAAAAGCAAAATTGTTTTTTTTTTGTTTTGTCTGACGCCATGCTGCTTTATTAAATACTGGATACATTGTTTCTAAAATCCTTCTTCCGAAATCTGGTTTTCCCACTGCATAATCTTGCAAAAAGAATCAGGTAAATTTTTTGGCATTCTGAATTGCCATACTTTCTCACAATTAAGTACAATGCGCTTTTACTCGACCTGAAAATAACACTTAAAGTAAATGTTCCAGTCACATTGCTGGCTTTATTAACTCATTATTACCATGCATGTCTACAGACCTTCGACTTACATGATATATAAGACTGCAACCCAAATTAGCTAAATCTTGCTTGCTTCTGCATCCATCAAACATCACCAGTCAAGGTGATTCAGTCTTCAGAGTTGATCTCCCATAATTGCAGGTTCTCCATCTGTCTCAGTTGCATACTTGCATGGAATCGCCCTCCTGTTCGTTTCATCAGCTCTTCCATCTTGATGAAGATGCAACACAATAGCAGTTTGCTGAAGCACCTCAGGTACTCCAATAACCAACGTGTCATTTTGCATGGTTCAAAATGAGAAAAGTGGAGACTCAAGTAACAGCTGACAATCAAACTACAAAAAATGACTTGCTAAACCCATCAGGTCTGAAAAATTAACCAAACCATAGTTTGCCTACAAGAGAAATATATCCCCTCGTTTTTCCAGCCCCGGTATTAATCATTTCAAATTATTAATAGGGAATTTCACTTGCCAAGGAAAGAGGTAATGTTAAAATATTAAGAGGGAATCTTTCCTTTCAAGGAAGAAGCTCAACCTCCCAGTTTAGTTTACCACTGAATACCCTGATGCAATAGTAGTGCCCATTATACCCTAGCAAGTGTAGACTCTTGTGGTCGCAGTGATACTTGGCTTAAAAGCTATGATGATAATGAAAAGAGGAAACACAGAAGACAAGCATGGTTACAAAAGGTGACCAAAAAATGTATCAGTCTAGAGAAAGTGTAGAACATATGCACTCATATTATATGGTTCAAAAATTAATCAAGATGAAAGAAGCTACAATGGTATGTTAATATCAAGTCATCAGAAGTTATCTATTGTTGCAAAGTCTTAAATATTCAGTCACCCTACTTTCTCATGGAAACCAACCGTCTAAAATCAATTCCATTGATTTGTCACCAAACAGTTTAATCTAAAATCTAAACCTAATTACCTGACATGTTCATGAAGGACCCGAGCCGAAGCCACTTATATGGCTGACCTCAATCTTGTATTGGATTCAGGTTCAACTCTACAAGACCTGTAAACCAGCAGATATACCAATGATATATCCAAGCATGGGTCCAATTGATTTTGATATCAGATGAACTCAGATAAGGTTTGGCTTCAGAAGGAGCAAGCACACAGGGTGCTGTTATTTGGTTTCACAATATGAACAGCTGGCCCAAGCTAGATAAAACAAATATGAAATGCTTAGGTGATAGGCAGAACAGGGGAAACACTATTATTTGGTTTGACAATATGAACATGTGGCCCAAAATAAAACTAATATTAAATGCTCAGGTGATGTAATCTTGTTTCAGTATGAATAGTAAGAATGAAACACAGGTGCATCCTGACCCGTATGAAACCATATATACCAAAGACTGAAAGTGCATGAGCAGGTCACATCTTTCGTTCATTTTTTCCCCAATATAAAACAATATGAAATGCTCAGGTGATACTATCAGTTAATGGATCGCAGGTATCAACGTTGTCGCCTCACCGTTGCCTAGCCCAACGCGACAGATGGAATTTGTACAGAGAGCACAAACTTGTGTCAATCAGGTTGTCGACGTATGTCGACGTAGCTGATGAGCATCTTGAGTGTGGCGTATGCGATGCTCCACAACAGAGCCGTCGGCGTGGCCAGGCTGCGCTCGACCTCCTCGATCACGGCCGCGGCCCGCCTCTTCCGCTCTGCCGCGGCGGATCCCAGCAGCTCCGCGTCCCTCGCTTGCGCCGGCGCGCCAGCACCACGGCCACGCCGATCGCAGCGCACACCACCACCGCTGTTCCCACTGCCGCCGCCTTCCCCATCGCCGCAGATGTTTCCCTTCTCAGGCCTGCACACTCGCACCGACCGATCCGAGCGCAGCGTGAGCTCCGCGTTCTGGATCCGAGGACAAGATCGATGAAGACAGCCAGCGTGCAGGACGGCCAGGGATGCGTGGAGACATCTACAGGTAGACGGATCGG
The DNA here is from genome assembly GCA_012490785.1 of Eragrostis nindensis. Lineage (NCBI taxonomy): Eukaryota > Viridiplantae > Streptophyta > Magnoliopsida > Poales > Poaceae > Eragrostis > Eragrostis nindensis. Next base: position 14,949 of record JAAXCT010001076.1, read on the forward strand.
CGGAGGAGCGGGGAAGGGCAGCGGCGCCTTCTTGTGGTTTTAATTTCATATGCTCCGCAACTTTTGTCTATCTGCAAAGCAATAGTCGGGGTTGTCACCACGGATGTATATATGCATGGTTGCTGCCAACTTCGACTCCCTGTAATTTGATTTCAAGCACATGTACTCGTCCAACGACGACGACGATCGCTTGGCTCTGGCCTTGTTCTGGATGTTGACGTACTACGGTGACCGCCGCCGCGCGGTAGGCGCCGGTCGGTGGCCAGGTCCGGAAGGCCTTCCGGAGCATCCGCCGGCCAGACGCCGCCGTCGAGAAGTACCTCCGGGCCGCCAGTCACCAGAGGCCGACCAGTCGGCGACGATGTCGTTCGTCATGCGCGCGGCAAAGGCGTTAAACTAACCTTTGCCTCTGTAACGATGAAGCCTGACGCCGCCGCGAAGATGATGATCAACGTCGACTTCTCATCAGGAGAGCAACCAAGAACCACGTGGAATCAGTCATCTCTCAGCCAGTGACATTGTCAACGCTGAAACAGACATCGTGCTCGCCAACGCCATGCATCTACTTCAGCGGACAGTGGCCTCCACGCACGTGCCACCCGTGGAACACCAAGCCGGTCCGTTTCTCCGCGCGCCTCGACGGCAGCTGCAAGTCATCGACGCGCCATTCATGTCCGCCGGCTACGATGACCACTACGCCATGGCCATGGACGGGTCCAAGGTTCTTGTTGGGAATTCTTCATCATGGCAACAAAGAATCCCGACACGGACAATCAAATAACACTCATGGACAAACGAGACAGCATTTCATTACGGGGGTGTAACCTCTCCCCTTCCGTCCCGTTCTACAGAGCCCGTGGGCGGGTATTTATAGGGAAGGCCAAGGGTTATTTCGGCACGATCAAAATACCCTTGGCCACCCACTATATTCGCGGAATATTCTGTACAATATTGTCATAAGGGTACAAATGACATTTCCGTTCATCGACGGAAACCCTAACTATGTGACGTCATTCGCCAGCCTGGCTCTTGGACGTCATCGCGCCGGGCGGCTTCATCTTCCAGGGCTGCCGCCATTCCGCGCAACCGCCGATTCGTCGCCAGTCATTCCTCGTTGCCGCCATTCCGCGTCCGTCGCCATTCCGTCGTGGATGATGGAATAGCGGCACCTTCGTGGAAATGACGGCACCTCCTGTTTTGCGAGGTCGTTGGTGCCGCCATTTCGTAATGGCGCCAGGTACCATTTCCGCGCAGTCATTTTAGCCTCGTCACTTCCTGCTCGTCAGGAAATGCCGAAGGCAGAGAGTCCACCGGAAGCATTCCTGTCGATCAATCATCAATAGCGAAGTCCAGCTCCAGGTCTCAACACATACAACAGACAAAACTTGGAATGTTATGGTTAGCAAAAAATTCCGATGGGACTTCAATGGCTTCGCCATTTGCAAGCAGGTGCCGATCCCCAACAGTAGCCCCTCGGGGGCGAGGGCCAACTCCGATGGGCCGAACCCTCGACAAAAAGGAGGTCGCACCCTGCCAAAGAAACATCACCCCCGCTCATTGGAGTTGGACGCAGCGAAATGTAAAAGGTCGAAGGTTGTTTGGATGAATGTCAGAGGAATTGTCTTCTCTATGAAGCTAGAAAAGAAAGGGAATGATAAATGTCAAAGGAGTTGGAATAGCAAAGGGGACCAAATCGGCCAAAAAAGTCGCGGGGTTTTTTTTACGATAGTAGTGACAAAATGGCGAGGCGCTACCTTCTGAGTGATAACGCTGCAATTCATGAAACTAGCCGCGTCAGAAGAAATGCTTTTTAAGTTATTTTTGGGTGCCATCCCGTTATGGCCTTCGCGTTTTACGAAATGGATGAGGCCAAGGATGTACTATTTGACAAAGTTGGCAAAGAAAAGGCGGCGTCCTCCGTGCTTTTCGACATTTCGAGAATAAAATTATGACTATTGTAGAAAGGTTCATTGGAGCATGCGAAGGAGTGAAACATGCTGTGATGCAAGTTTTTCCCGGAGCTGCTGAGGCATATGCCTATTACAGGCAAACTGTAGCCCAGTTTACAGAAGAGCCAAACGTCTCCTCTTTTTTTTTTCTTTAAATTAATAAAAGCCATTTCTTGGCTAAGACGAGCCAGTTTGGGTCTTCTTGACCCATTTGATGCGAAGCTATATACTTATTTCCCAGAGCTCGGAAAGCCGAGTTATAGTGAGAAATTCTGCCGGGGTAAACTTTTCCAATATGACGTGAAACACATGGTGTTGGTTTGTCCACATGGGCTATTCCGCCAGAAAGGCGGCCATGACTCATTTCGGTCTTGCAAAGTTTGCATTATTCATGCAAACTGCATTTTAAGAACAATATAAAGAAGTCTAGGCACTTTAAAGCTAGTGACTCATCTTCGTCAAAGAGACCTTTGGTCGATAGAAAAGGGACCAGCAACTAAAAATGCGAAGGTCCAAGCCATGAAAGAAGAAACGTCACCCCCTTCCTTTAGCAATCGAGGGTCGAGGGGATTTCTTAGCCTAGAAAGAAGAGTCATGAAAATCAAGGCGTTATCATCAAAAAGCATCGTCTTTTTTTTTTTTTGAATTCTCGGGCTACGAACAAAGAAACCAGCCCCTTGGTATTGTTGGCATGGACTTTGGATTTGCGCTGCTAGGTTTTATGCATAGGTTCCTGCTTGGAGCTAGGGAGAAACCGTTTACCCGTTGGTTCCAAATATGGTGAACCGTATTGTATTATAGGCGCCGCCTATTAAAGAAGCGATAAAGCTTGCCTTGTGCAGCTCCCCCTTTTTGTAACGCGGCGCGAATAGGAGTGCCGGAATGTATCGGAGTGATACTTGGTTGCTGTCGTTTAACCAATTGGCGAAGGCTGGTGGCATCATATTGCAACTCCGACCAAGAAAGCTAGTGAACCAATGTGCAAAGAGAGGGCCGGAAAGAAACAATGTGCAAAGAAGGAGCTGGACAGAGTTGGCTCCGTCATTGCACACATATTGGCTCAACTAAAGGGAAAAACTGAGTGGCAGAAACAGCGAGAGCGCTCCGTCTACTGACGCGAAGATGGAAAGGAATTCTGGGGCTGGTGAACCAGCTGTTGTTCAACCAGCTCGCACGGAAATTGCGGAACCCACATCATGTACTGAGGTTTATTAAGCTCGATATGTATGCAACTTCGCTACTGGGATGTTAAAGCTATTTTTCACAAAATCGCGGCTACTGATAAAGCTGTTCAGCTGAGAAAGAGTCGAGGCCTCCGCACTCGCCGAGAATTAAAGCATTGACGCCGAAGCCCCTGGTGTTGTGATTGTCGGCTGAGATACTGAGATTAAGTGCTCCTACCTTGATTGTAGCTGCCGCTGAAGAGAAAGCCGCCATTTTTTTTTACGGTATTTTTGTAGGATGCTAATGCATCGGTCTTTCTATACTCTCGTTTTGATGAAATTGACTCCGTAGGAGAAACTTTAGCGATGCTAAGAAGCTGATCTGGAGACAAAAGCCGAAATTTTGTGCAATTGATGCTGAAAATGCCAAGTGCTTTTAAGACTTGCAAAGGATTTCTTCAACGGAGCTTCATTGCCTATAAAGAATCCTCGGCATGCAAGCTTATGGTTAGAATGACGAAGGTCCTTTTTTTTTAATAGAACACTTTGTGTGTGTTTGTGCATACGAAGGTGCCTTGCCGTGCTGCCTGGTCGACATGACCATACTGGCAGGAGGCTCTCATCTGATTTGTTTGACAGCTTGGTTGATTTGTTTAAGCTTTTCTACGGAGTAAAAAACAATGGTTCACCGTGAGATACAGCAGTAGCATTGGGCCTGGTGTTGGGAATTCTTCATCGTAACAAAGAATCCCGACACAGACAATCAAATGACACTCAAGGAACAAGGGAACAGCATTTCATTCCAAGGGTGTCCATTCTCCTGTTCCGTCCCGTTCTACGGAGCCCGGAGGCTGGTATTTATAGGGAAGGCCAAGGGTTATTTCGACATGACCAAATTACCCTTGGCCACCCACTATATTCGCGGAATATTCTGTACAACATTGTCATGAGGGCACAAATGACATTTCCGTTCGATGACGGAAACCCTAGCTTGGCGACGTCATCACGCTGAACTTCATTTCGCCGCCGCCATTTCATGCGCCGCCGATTCGTCGCCGGTTGGGGAAGAAACTGCACCCTCCCCGCAACGTCGGCAGCCCGGTGTCGTCATTTGCTGAGGCGCCGCCATTTCCCGAAATGTCGGCAGTCCAGCGTCACCTGCAGTTAGAAACCAAAGGAAAAGTGGGGTGTCGCTATTACCGTAAATACCGATCCCCAACAGTAGCCCCTCGCGGTCGAGGGCCAATTTCGATGGGCCGAAACGGCGACATGAGATTGGAAATTTACGAACGTCACCCCCCTTCGAGAAAAGGATGAGCTTCGGATTTTATTATTATTATATATTTTTGGGCAGACTTTTTATTATTACTTTCGGGTTTTTTACGAGGATCGAGGTGGCGCCATAAATGCGGCGCCGTGGGCCTATATAAATTAGGGGGGGTCGGAGAGCCCCGTACCTCTGCTTTCGCAACAACTTACTGCCGTGTTTTCTGTTAAAAGCTCTGCGCCGCGTTTGTTGCCTTCCGGAATTTTTGCTGCGGCGAGTTTCTAGGTGTCGTTGATTCCTTTCGCCGCCTTTTGCTTGCTGAAAGGTGAGTACGCCTGAGCTTTCTGCTATGTAGTTATTCCCTTTTCACGGCTATTTGTAATGTTGTGTTTTTTTATTTTAGATGCCTCCCGTTAAGCAAACCGCTTGCCCCGCCGACGAATCTGACGAGGAGTTCCTTGCCGATTCGCCTGTCGCTGATGTGGAGGGAGAGGAGGAGCTTGACGGAGCGAGGAAGCCGGTTGCCGTTGATTCGGACGCTACTCCGACAGCGACTCCCAAGGGCTCGCAAGGAGATCCGAGTCCGGCTGCGGATCTGGACGTTTTGGCGACGGCTGCCTCTAAGGCTGCCGGGATTTCTGGCACCAGCCGAGGTACTAAACCTGCCGCCCTTTTAGGTAAGAGTCTGGGGTAGTCGTTATTTTCTTGCATATTTGTGAGTCTGCTCTTGCTGGGTCTGCAGCCAAGAGAGTGAGGGGCGCAGTAGATACTGGCTCTAAGGGGAAGGAAGCAGTGGCTAACGTCGACGACGAAGGCGAAGATCTATCCGGGGTGCCGGCCTCCCCTAGTGAATTGGTAGGGGAGGACTCCTGGGCTAAGGGCGGCATTGAGCCGACCTTCCGGTTTGGGCCGTCTAAGGTCACTCCCGCTGATATCGAAAGGTTTGTTGCCCTGGGGTACTTTGAGTCTGGGAAAGCTCGCGCTTCTAGGGGAGAGGAGATTCCCCAACCTCACAACAATGAAGCAATAGTATTTCGTGACTTCTACGAAGCTGGCCTAAGGCTGCCGGCTTTTGGTTTTCTTACTCGCGTTTTGGACAGATATAATTTGGACTTGCACCACTTGACCCCCAACGCCATCGCCACGGTCTCAAAGTTTATATGGGCCGTTCGCAGCTATGGCTCGGCTTTACATTCTGATGCATTCTGCCGATTTTTTGAGGTGAAGCATGACATGAAGCCGGTGATTTTTGGTGAGGTGAAGTATTATCCGCAGTATGGCTGTTGTAGCTTTCAGCCCCGCACTTTCGTGAAGAAATCCAAGTACGAGAACGCGGAGTTGGTTGGCGGTCGCCGAAACAAGTGGCCTGGGGATTGGCGGAACCACTGGTTCTATGCCGAAGTTCCAGAGGAGAAGAAGAACGACGGCAGCCCGTGCTACCCTTTGTTTAGTCGCTCGATAGGCCTACGGCCGGTGCTGTCGCCGGAATTTGGAGAATCGGAGGGTTTTAGGAAGTGCTGCAATGCCTTCCTTACCGCTATTAAGATGAGTAGTGCCAGAGATCTGGTGGAGGAGTTTGTGGCTTGTTGCATTTGGCCGATTCGCAGCGGTTGGAGTCCGCTAAAGTTGAAAGCTAAGCGCATCGCCAAGTTGAATCTTAACTATCAGCTGCCGACGTTTGGAGTAAAGAAGCCTGATGGGATTTCGGACAAGGATTTTGTTCGTTACGTTGAGCTGACTGCCGCCGTTATTTGCGGACCGTACACTATGTTGGAGAAGCAAGAGTGCGAGACCATGCTGATTTTCCCTCAGCGTGTGAATCGCATTTTTGACGAGATGAATGTGAAGTACGGTCCTCGCACTGTGATGTCAGTTAAGAAAGGGCGGTGAAAGAAGGGTGAACTTGTTATTGGAGCTACTTTCATCGAGAAGCGTGGTTGGGAAACTAACCCCGCGCAACACGTACGTGATGCACCAGCCCCAAGGGCGTTGGTTGGTTCTTCAACCGGGGGTGCCGCCAAGAAATCGGCGGCAGCCCCGAGAGAGGCGGCTGGTTCGTCCGCTGGAGGTGCCGCCAAAAAATCTGCGGCGTCCGGCGGGGTGGCTGGGATAGCGAAGACGCTGGCTGGGAGCTCTAAAGCTGCTGAGAAAGCCAAGCGGCAAACCCTGCGAAAGGTGCCCGCTTCTCAAGTTGTCGCCGAGCAGCGAGCTGATGCTGTTGCAAAAAGGCGGCGGGAGGACGTGGAGTCGGCCCCTGCTGAGCCGATGGAAACTGGTTCCAGCGCGGCGGGTGCCGCTGATTTGGCAGAGGAGTTGTCAGTGCGGGAAGGTTGCAAACGGCGTCAGGTGTTGTTGGCTTCAGCGCTTGATGATTCTGATGTTGAATTTCTTGACGAGCTTGAAGAGCGTGACTCGGGGAACACACGAGAGCCGACTGTGCCACTGGGCGATGCAATTGCCGATATTGCTGTGGCTCCCTCAAGCAGGCTTGATTTGCCGCCAAGCCATGCTGCGACTGTTGGTCCGGTGAAGCGGAAGCCCCTCCTACCGGTTTTGTCCGACGATGAAGAAATTGAGTTACTGGAGGACTCCCAGGATTCGCGCGCCGAGCTTGGACACGAGCTCGACGCGGCGTTTGCAGAAATGAGTGGCTCCGATAGAGGTGTCGACTTTTTCTTGGGCAAGGCAGAAACTGCGGCAGCTTCCTCTCCCTTGGCTACAATTGATGACCATACTTCTAGTTCATCAGTTAACGGGAGTATGTCTAGCCGCTCTTCTGAGACTAGCTCCTCTGACACAGGTGAAAGATCTCCGGCTGCGGAGACGCGAGAAGGCGATGCCAACAAACTATCTATGTCCGCTTTTGTTGAGATGACAAAGGCTGTGGACCCTCAAGGTTTTTCACCTCGCCGCTATTTCTTTGCGTTTGAAATTGGGCAATGATCTAACTTCATTTAATTTTTGCAGAACTTTACAGTTTCTTGACTAAAGCTGACAACGCTTCGGTTGCTGAGGTCCTGGATAGAAATGCGACGCTGGTAACGTGCTTTTTTGACGTTTCCGTCGCTTTTATTTGTCCTTAGAGGGGGTTGCCACTGACGTGCTGTTCTGTTAATCTTATGCAGGCTCTTGCGGCAGCTCGAGCCCTGAGCCGTCGCTTTTATGGGTCTGAAGCCGCCTCTTCATCCGGTGATGTATTAGAACTGCGGCGGGCGCTGAAGGAGGAGCGCGCGTCTTTCGACACTATTAAAGCTGATCTCAATGATCAGATTCAAAAGAAAGACGAAGCGTTAAATGTGCTGCAGGAAGTCCTCCAGAGCAGCGAGAATGAAGTCGCCCGCTTGAAGCAGGACCTGAAGAAGGCGGAAGAGAGGATAACTGCGGCGGAGAGTAGCGCTGAGAGCGCCAGGAAGGCCGGCAACAATTTTGCCCGCACTTTTTCGAGTAGCGCCGTTAGTGCTCATGCTGCTTTTGATGCCGCCCTGGCCACTATCGGCGGCGCCGCTAATCCTCTTCCGCGAGTCGACGGTTTGCTGACGCCGGAATTGTTCTTCAATTGGCTGAAAGGGGAGTTTGGCGATCTCCCTGAGGCTTTCGAGGGCGTTGGCCAATTTGCGGCGCGTACGGCGTGTGCAGCTCTTCTGGACCTGCTTGAAAAACGGCAATGCAAACACTTCACCGATCTCGCGCGCAGCACTTACTCAGATTCGCATTTTGACGAAGCCAACGCGGCGAGTGACAGCAAGGGCGTTCGCTTAGTTGTGAAGCGCTTCATGAAGAGGTACTGGGGGTGCACGGGATAGAGGCCTGCCGTCAAATAGCGAGGAGCAAGTTTGAAGAGGTGATGCACTATTGCCCCCGACATTGGTTTCTTTTCCAAGATATGATTTAATAAACCCTTGTTTATTTTTAGATGAAGGCGGCGACTGGCGCCGGAATTGTGGCGGAGGGCTCAAAGAAACGGGCAGCCACTCCTGCTAGTGAGACGCCGCCGGCGAAAGTTGCCCGCGTTGAAGGTGTTGCGGAAACAGAGAAAGCTGCCGCGAAAGCTGATGCACCTGCCGCGGTTAAAACTCCTGCCCCCGCCGCGGCTACCGCGGCCGCTTCGTCTTCTGCGGCAGTCGAACCGGAAAATGCGGCGGGCTCCGCCGCTCCTGGTGCTACGTCTGCCACTCCTGCTGCGCCGCCAACTGAAGAGGTTTAGGTTATTTTAGGTGTGAAGGGAGAGAACTTAAAAACACGGCTTGTAATAATGTATGTTTCAATACACTGTGCGCAGGATTGTTTCTGCGGCGCCGCGTTGAACATTGCGCCTTTGAAGTATGAGCGTGATGGCTTGCGCGTTTCTGGCGAGGCGCATTTGTGTTATGTTTCGCAATATCCGCGTCATGATTTCGGGCATTTCTGGAGGGAAATGATGGCTCAATATTTTCAAGGGCGGGAATGCCTGGCTCGTTGCTTTCACCGCCGGCATTCTTCTTCCACAACGGTCGTGAAGGTAGAAGGCGTTGATGACCTTAGCTTTGATCCTTATTTGGATCGCTTTAGGTGTGTGTACGATAGTACGGGCCCTGAATACGGTCCCGGGTTTGTAGTAGAAGTCGACTTTGACTTGTAGCTGGATTGTCGACTTTTGTGACAAAGGACGCCCGGATGGATTGTCGACTTTTGCGAATGTGGTTTCGGCGATAAGTCATTTTTTGACAAGTTAAAGATTTTTCGCTTTTTCTCTTAGTGGAAAGCGCTCACCGTTGCTCGGTCGCCGGAATAAAACGAACGTCACCCCCCTCCCCCTGGCGATCGAGGGACGGAGGCCGCGCTGAAACTGCGACGCACAATTTATACGGCGTGTATTTGCATAAGTTGCGGAAGGGCACAGATCGTACCGCGTTCTTTTACGCAAATTGCGGAGCGTGCACCAGTTGCCGCTATTGTTGGTTGGCTCTGGTGCTTGTCAGATGTTTCGTAGTTGCCGTTATTTTGGCTTGAAAGACGTCGTTTGACGATATGGGTCCTTGGCGCCCTTATTTGTTACAAGTTAAAAGCATTTTCGCTTTTTCCTTATTGTTCGGCGCTCGTCGTGACTCGATTGATTGAAAGAAACGAACGTCACCCCCCTCCCCTTAGCAATCGAGGGATGAGGAGCGCGTTGAAATTGCGAGGCGCGGCTCGCGCGCCATTATTTTTGGAGAAAATTGCGAATGGAGCACAAGGTTGCCGCAATTATTAGGTTCTCTCCGAAATCTGTCGGATATTGAACCTTTGCAGCTATTCTTGCAGAAAGAGCGGCACTTGAGAATATGTTGTCTTTTGGCCTCTCGCTTTTGCTTTTGCAAGATTATGCTACCTCCACGGTCTTGGGTCCCGTCCTTGGATGGGTGTTTATATTGAGTCCCTTAAGACTTCGATCTTAATGATATATTTTTGTTGTGTCGGATTTTGTCCGGAGCCCCTTGGGGGTTGAGATCTATCTGCCTCTTTCCTTTAAGGAAATGGACGACTGAGCCCTTGGGCTGGTTGCGTTCCGAACTTTCTCAATTTTTTGAGAAAGAATGGAGAGATGGCCCCTTGAGGCGCTTTTTCTCTACCGCCGCCGTTTCTCAATTTGATGAGGAGGATTGGTGATTTTTTTTTTGTTGCCATTCTTTCTCGATTTTATGAGAGAGATTGGAGATGTGGCCCCTTGGGGCGCTTTTTTCTCTAAGTGCTTTATAGAGAAGGAAGCCTGGGAGAAAGGGGCTAAAATTTTTTGCTTCCTTTCGAGTGGCTTTGGCTCAGGAGTCAAATCCTCCTGCGTCGATGTGGCGATATTTTTGCGAATATAGCATCGACTACTTTAAGAGATGAAGAGTTTTGTTTTTCTGGGGAAGATAGCATTATATTGAATTGCAAGGGTTACAAAAGGTCCCACCTCGTTAAAAACCTCACCCCCGATGTGGGGTTCCCCTATGAGGAAAAGAGTATGGGCCTTAAAAAAGGAAAGAAAAGTTACAAAACTGCCGACTAAGAGCGCCGCTTATAACAGCGCGTCGCTATTAGCCTTTACACTTTAGGTGAAGTACCTCTTGAGGTTGTCCACATTCCAGGCATGTGGGAGCTCGTTGCCTTCATTGTCTGCCAAATGGTAAGATCCCGAGCGATTGCTCCTGACGACAATGAAAGGGCCCTGCCACTTGGAGTTGAGTTTTCCAGTGTTCTCTGTTTTTGGGCTTCGCAGGAGAACAAGGTCGCCGGCTTTAAATGCTCTTTGCACCACTCTGGCGTCCCGCCATTTTCTTGTTTCTTCCTGATACCTCTCCAAGTTAAGGATTGCTTGGTCTTTGTCTAATTCCGACATGTCCTTTGAAACGGCGTCAAACTCGTGGCAATTTCGTCCGAGAGTTGCCCTCAAGCTTCGATGCTTTATCTCTTCTGGTGTCATGGCCTCTTCGCCATATAAGAGCCTGAAAGGTGTGAATTTGGTAGTTCTTGATACTGTTGTGTTATGCGACCAGATCACTTTATGCAACTCATCCATCCACTTTCCTTTTCTCTGGCCCTCCAGGCACTTCTTGACGCCCTCAAAGATTTGCTTGTTCGCGTTTTCGACGGCACCATTTGACTCTGGATGATAAACAGATGCAAAATTCACTTTGGTGCCTATAGAATGACAGAATTCGCGGAACTCTTGGTTGTCAAACTGTTTTCCGTTGTCCACGGTAATTTCGGCAGGGACTCCGAATCTGCACACTATGTTTTGCCAGAAGAACTTCTTGATTGCTGGGCCAGTGATATTGATCAGTGGCTTCGCCTCTATCCATTTGGTGAAATAGTCGAGAGCAACTACGGCGTGCGTGTAATTTCCGGCAGCCGTGGGTAGAGGGCCGACAATGTCGACTCCCCATCGCTGAAGTGGCCATACTGGCTGAATGAGCTGAGTGAGCTGAGCTGGGTTGTTGATTTTTCTTGAGAATTTCTGACATGCTTCGCATGTTTTGACAAGGAGTTGGGCGTCCTGCAATGCAGAGGGCCAGTAAAAACCTTGTCGGATAGCCTTGCCGACTAAAGCTCTGCTGGATATATGAGAGCCGCAGATTCCCTGGTGAATCTCGCTAAGGAGCTTTTTCCCTTCTTCTTGATCTATACATCTCAAGAATGGAGTGGATGTGCCGAATTTGTATAGGAAGTCATCTACAAATGCGTAGTTTCTTGCTCTCTGCTTCATGCGCTTGGCTTCTATTTCCGACTCAGGCTCATAAAAATCTCGGAGATATGCCATGATAGGGGCACGCCAATCTTCACTTGAGATGGCATGTATCATCTTGGGTTCTTTCTCTGCCGCTTTTATGGATGGAGAACTCAGTGTTTCAAAAAAGACGTCTGGTGGTAGAGGATCTTTCCTAGCTGCCGCTTTTGCTAGCTGATCTGCTTCACTATTCAGGTTTCTGTCGATATATTGACAAGTGAAACCCTTGAAGTACTTTTCCAAGCCCCGTACATGTTCCAGATATCTGGCCAATAGTTCATCTCTGGCTTTATAAGTTTTATCAACATGCCCGGCAATGACCTGAGAGTCTGTTTTGACGATGAAGCTTTTGACACCTAATGCTCTTAGCTTTCTTATGGCGAGCAAAAGGCCCTCATATTCTGCAACATTGTTTGTGCATTTGTCAGTGTCATGGTTGAACTGCAACCTGATTGCGTACCGCAATTTGATACCAGACGGTGAGGTCAAAATTGCGGCAGCTCCTGCTCCGAGATGGCACCATGCGCCGTCGCAATGGATCTCCCATGGGACTTCAAAGACTGGACCCTCGGTGTACGATGAAGGCTCAGTCCAATCTGCGATAAAATCCGCCAGCACCTGAGAATTTGCGGCACTTCTTGACTCGAAGTCAACAACGTGTTCTGATAATTCCGAAGCCCATTTGGTGATTCTTCCAGATGCTTCTCTATTTCTGAACATGTCATTCAGTGGTTGATTTGTCAGCACTCGGATGGTGTGAGCTTCAAAGTAATGCCTCAATTTTCTTGATGCCATTAAGACTGCATAGGCTATCTTTTCCAGTTCGGAATAGAATCTTTTTGATCCTGAAAGAGCTTCAGATACATAGTATACTGGCACTTGAACTTTCATCACTTTGCCCTTCTTCTCAATTTGCTGTTCTTGCACAAGTGCGGCACATACTGCTGAGTGCGATGCTGATACATACATTAACAGAGTTTCATTTTGTTTGGGACTTGCGAAGGCAGTCATTTCCTTGAGATACTCTTTCAATTCTGCAAAAGCTTTTTTCTGCTCTTGGCCCCATTGAAAGTTATTTGCATTTCTGAGGACTTTGAAAAAAGGAAGGCTTCTTTCGGCTGATCTGGAAATAAACCTGTTGAGTGCCGCGATTCTTCCGGTGAGCTTCTGCACATCTTTGAGGCATTGGGGTTCTCGCATATTGATGAGTGCACTTATCTTGTCAGGATTGGCTTCGATGCCTTTGATTGACACTAAGCATCCCAAAACCTTTCCCTTGCGAATTCCAAAAACACATTTTTCAGGGTTGAGCTTAAGGTTTGCCTTTCTGAGGTTTGCAAATGTTTCGGCCAAGTCAGAAATATGATCTTCTTTCTTGCCGCTTTTTACCACTATGTCGTCGACATAGGCTGACAAGTTCTTGCCTAACTGATTCTCAAAGGCGATAGATGTCATTCTGCAGAAAGTAGGTCCCGCATTTTTTAGGCCTTCCGGCATTCTGACAAAACAATAAGTTCCGAAAGGGGTGATGAAACTTGTTTTCTCTTCATCCTCTTTGTACATGAAGATTTGGTGATATCCGGAGAAACAATCCAGCAGTGATAGGAGTTCTGAGCACGCCGCTGCATCGACAATCTTGTCGGTTCTGGGCAGTGGGAAATCGTCTTTAGGACAGGCCTTGTTGAGATCAGTGAAATCAATGCACATTCGCCACTTTCCATTCTTCTTCTTTACTGGTACTGTGTTTGCCAGCCAGGTTGGATATTTCACCTCCCTGATAACATTTGCGTCAAGCAACCTCTGTACCTCAGCCTTGACTGCTTCAACCCGGTCGTCGGACATTTTACGAAGTTTCTGCTTCTTTGGTCTGATATTTTTATCGATTCGCAACTTGTGCTCTATGATATCTCGGCTGACGCCTTTTAGGTCACTTGCAGACCAGGCAAAAACATCCTTGTTTTTGCGAAGGAACTGGACGAAAGCTTTTTCCATGTCCTTCGGCATACCTGCCGCAATTATCACTTCCTGTCCTAAGACATGCTTGTCCAATGGAACTCTCTTTGTTTCCTCGTTAGCCGCAATTGCTGGTTCTTCCTTGTCCATTTCTTTTTCCAACTGGAGGACTTCTTTCCCTGGCTTTTTTCCTGCCGGGTACAAGACGTGCACATTCGGGTGAGCATACAAAAAATGAACATTCTTCTGGCCGGGGGCTGCCGCCCTTTCAATATTTCTGGCTTCTTGCTGATCGCCAAAAACTGAGATGACCTCCTTGTGTGCCGGTATTTTCATACAGAGATAAGAGCTGTGCAAAACTGCTTCAAATGCATTGAGGACTCCTCGTCCAAAGATTGCGTTGTAAGGGTAAGGCATATCGACCACATCAAATGTGATGTGCTCAGTTCTTGCATTGTCGAGGGTACCAAAGGATACTGGTAGGCTTATTTTGCCGAGGGCACGGACTTCTCTCCCGCCAAAACCATACAGGGGATATTCAGAAGGCTGAAGTAGAGATGAATCAAGGTTGTGCTGGTCAAAAGTTCTCTTGAAGAGGATGTCTGCCGAACTTCCATTGTCAACAAGGATTTTGGTAACTGACCAACCATAGGTGTTCGCCTGGATGACCATGGCATCTGTGTGAGGGTAGCTGCGGAGGTTTAGATCAGCTTCTGTGAATGTGATTGGAATGTGCGACCACCGTGATTTCACCACGGGTCCGTTGCACACAGCATTGACGGCTCGGAAGTAATTTTTCTTTTGTTTCTTACTTTCAAACTCGGATGAAGATCCACCGGTGATTGGCAGGATGACTCCATAAGTTGGAAGGCTCTGAGAGGAATTGTTTTGGTTTGACTGTTTTGGAAATGGCGGTGGAGGAGGTAAAGGCGGCTCCTCCGAGGCAGTAATTCTAGGAATTTGCGGCTGGGGCACGTGTGAACTTGTTTGGGAAGTCGCCAAATGCTGAATTTGCGGCGAGGGTGGTGGATGAGGTTGGTATGGGCTTTGGAAGTGGTGGTGAGGGTTGTAAGAATTTTGGAAGTATTGGAATGGGTAGGAGGCACCGAAAGGTGAGTTGTTCCAAGAATTGGCGGCAGACGTGTGATTGACACTTCTCTGTGTTTCGCTTCTTTGCTCCTTGGCTTTCATTCTTTCCATGGCATCTTTTGTTTCTGGGCATTCCTTGGAGGTGTGACCCTTGTCAAGTCCGTGAAACAGACAGTATGGCTTTTTTGACTCCTGGTTTCGCGAGTTGTGCGAATTGCCGCGACCCCTTCCTCGAGAGCGATTGTTTCTTCCTCCTCTGTGCTGAAAATTGCCGGCAGAGCTGCTTGTGTCGGCTTTGTCTTCTTGGTTGTCGATATGATTGACTAGGTTGGAGTTCTGGCTCTGATTGTTGTTGCCACCTCTCCTAGACGAATTCCAATCCTGCTGCCTTTGGCTCGATTGGTTTTTCTTCGCCTACCGCAGCGCGCTCTACTGCTCTAATCTTCTTCTGTGGTCATTGTCAGCTCTACAGAACTGATCGACCGTTGAGAAGAGCTCTTCGAGTGTTGAAGGGCGGTGCATGGAAAAATGAGTGGCACAAGGGCCGGCTCGCAACCCTCCAATTGCGGCATCAATGACAATTTGGTCTGGAATATCATCTGTTCGGGCTTTGAGCTTGACAAATCTCTGAAAATAGTCTTGGAGGGGCTCTTTTTCTTGCTGAACACATGCTCTCAGTTCGTCTGCAGATATAGATGTTCTGTGAAAACCTTGAAAGTTTGTCGTCAATTTGTCCCTTAGGTTCTCCCATGAATATATTGATCCGGGCTTCAGCCTAGAGTACCACTCGAGGGCTTGATGCTCAATTGCGGTGACAAAGGTCTTGGCCAATACAGTATCATCTCCTCCAGCAGATGCTACTGCAGCTTCAAATGACATCAAAAATTGTCTCGGGTCGGTTGAGCCATTGTACTTTGATAAGGAGATGGGCTTGTATTTTGCTGGCCATGGGGTCAACTGGAGGCCTTCTGACAAGGGGGAGTTTTGTCGAATTTACTCACGAAAGGTACAGATTGGCGGTATGCATTCCGAGGCTTATGATGGCCTTCGCCATTGTTGTTTGTTTCAAAGTCGGGAGTCACTTGGTAGTGCTCTCTCTTTGCTTCGCTATTTTGCCCTGTGGTGCTTGTCATCTCATCGAGCTCTTTTTGCAGTTCCGCGACTGCCGCCTTTGCTTGTTCAATCTGTAGCCGAAGCCTTTCTTTTTCTCTAGCCCTCTCCTCAGAGATTATCTTCTCCTTTGTTAGCTTGAGTCTTTTCCCAAGTTGTTGCAAGTTGGAGAGCTGACGCATTTGCTTGTCGACTTCATCTTCCTCTGGATCACTTTCCTCAGGGTTGATTGTCAACGGTGGTTCCGCCCATTTCTTGCCAGCTTTTGCTTGCTTCAACTTTCCTGCATCTTCACTGAAAGTGAGGTCGATGGAGCTTTTGGCGGCGACGTCCTGATCACCTGGCCGAATTCCGGCGGCTAGGCTTCCTTCCGCCGCGCCGGAAATTCGATTGGCCTCGTCGGCCATTTGCCTTGCTTGAACGAATGCCCAACGAATTTCTTCTTCCGAGAATGCCGGGTTGGGAGGGAGAATTTCCTCCTCTAAATCCGGCGGGTGAAAACTGATGGTGGTTTTTGGACTAGGTGCTTTTTTCTTTCTTTGTGGCATCACGGGTGGTATTTTCGAGCAACACAAACGGTGGGCGCCAATGTTGGGAATTCTTCATCGTAACAAAGAATCCCGACACAGACAATCAAATGACACTCAAGGAACAAGGGAACAGCATTTCATTCCAAGGGTGTCCATTCTCCTCTTCCGTCCCGTTCTACGGAGCCCGGAGGCTGGTATTTATAGGGAAGGCCAAGGGTTATTTCGACATGACCAAATTACCCTTGGCCACCCACTATATTCGCGGAATATTCTGTACAACATTGTCATGAGGGCACAAATGACATTTCCGTTCGATGACGGAAACCCTAGCTTGGCGACGTCATCACGCTGAACTTCATTTCGCCGCCGCCATTTCATGCGCCGCCGATTCATCGCCGGTTGGGGAAGAAACTGCACCCTCCCCGCAACGTCGACAGCCCGGTGTCGTCATTTGCTGAGGCGCCGCCATTTCCCGAAATGTCGGCAGTCCAGCGTCACCTGCAGTTAGAAACCAAAGGAAAAGTGGGGTGTCGCTATTACCGTGAATACCGATCCCCAACACTGGTTCTTAGGCTTGGATCTTTGCAGGCCATGCTCGTGTACATGGAGATATACATGGGCCTTGGTGCTCGACGAAAATGGCGATGACTTGTGCCAGCTGCGTTTGCTTGGGCGGCAGCTTCGTCATTATGTCGGGATGCCGAGGTGGAAAAGTCTATGGACAAGCGAGGCCGAGGCCGACGATAAAGGCCGGTTAATTAGCTTCAGTGAAAAGATGAAGGTCCTTGGATGGAGGTCTTGAGAAGGGGACCCTTGCTACTGAGAATCGCAGATAAGTGCGACAGCAGCGTTGGTTTCGCTTCAGCAACTTTGTTGCTATGCGTTAACTTCGAGCCGTTGTTTTGTTTTTTGTTTTTTTTTTTTTTTGACATAGACTGAAGCTTTGTCCAGCTAGGAGACAAGCTTATTAGCTTCGCTTTACCGCTATGTGCGAGCTGTTTTGTTCCGATGGGTGGGTGTGCAGCGTCGCCGCAAATACGACCCGTCGGAATTGGTAGCAGGGATTTTACGTCCGCCTTCAATTGCACATCGACCTTTGATTGCTTCGGAAAAAAGTGAAACGTCACCCCCGCCCCCAGCCATCGAAGCGTCGAGGTGACTTTGAACTGGCATGGTGCTTTAGTGATTGAAGTTGGGGGATCGATCAACATACACCTTCCGACATTTCATTTTTGATCTAGTCTTACTGTGTGCAGGAAAGGTAATTGAACTGCTCTTTCCTCGGATTCTAAAATAGCGATGCTGACAAATCGGTGGCGCCTTCGAGCACAAACTCCGCCGGGCGCTCGAATTCCAAAGGGACAATTCTAGTGGCCGCTAAAATGGCGAAGCATAATTCTGGTTCTGCCATAGAGCATGCGTCTACTGGTGAAAAAGAGGTTTAGACTGGGCCTCGGGGTAATTGAGCTTTTGCTCTAAACAGTTATTGTATCATTAAGTTGCATGGACCTCCGATTGCTTTGAAACAAGAGAAACGTCACCCCCACCCCACAGCCATCGAGGGGTCGAGGCGACTTTAACTAGCTCGAGGTTGTAACGACGGGCTCAACCATTTTGAAGCATATTGCTGTTGGCTTCAACTTTACTTGGTAAAGGGAACTAGCCACCGGCCTTTCATGTTATCGGCTCTGGTTTTGCTTGGTAAGCGAAGACTTCGCCCTAGGGTATTTTTGCAGTTGGCTTTTGTTTGGTAAAGCAGAGAAATAGAGCAGGTTACAAAAAACCACGACAAATGTTAGGTAACACCAACATTGGTTGCTGCTTGGTTCCTGAGACAACGTAGGCACGCCATATCCGACACAACTGCGGCGCCACAACTTTATTTTGCGTTTTCTCGTCGTATATTTGGCACCGACAAATGGTGCCGCGGCTTAGCCCCTTGGGCGTTTTTGCTGTCATCTTCGACATTCTTGGTGAGGGGAAGAGTTAGTTTCCTTGAAAAAGGAAGTCAACCTCTTGGGTGTTTTGGGGTCAATGATTTTTTGTGACTTCGCCATTGGGCCAGAAAAGAAAAAGAATGCCGGAGCTGAAAGAGCGAAGGAAATTGAGTCGGCAAATTTGGGTGCTGATGATTTTGAGCATGCATTCGTGACCCGGGAAACTAGCTGGGTGCCATCCATGAAGATATCGCTGTAAGCATGATTAGCGAAGTGTGCAGATAAGTTCGGGAGGTACGTATAGCTTACGTATGCAGTGAAATCCAGAAGCTTCGCTGCAAGCATCACCGAAAGCTTGAGTTTTTCCTTGGCGCCTTTGATAAATAAAGGGCGAAAGCCCCTGGACCAGAATACAGTTGTTTTGTGCTTCAACGCACTTGGCTTGCTAGGCTATGCTGCCTTTAGTACGCATCAAGAAAATCATATAGCAACATGATTACAAAATGTGATTTTTGATGTTGCCAGGCTAGATGAAAATAGCGAAGGTGCCATAAACAGTGTTCTCTAGCGGGAACTGGCTGAGTGGAGTAAATGAGGAGGGTTTGTTTTATAAACGTTGAAAGTCTGTAGGTGATTCTTTGGCTCCGCATTTTATGATGAGTCTCTCCCTCCTTTTTTTCTTTTTTTTTTCCCCCCCCTCAGCGCTTGACTTGAGTCGAAAAGAAAGAGAAGCGAGAGGTTGCTTCCTCAGGACTCAGTACTGTCGGTTTTGACAATTCAAGCAACTGCTAAAAAGCGCAGCTATAAAACCTGCTCTCATAGAGCCTGCTTAGAGCAAGGATTATTAAAGAACAAGGATTATAAAATCGCCGGCTGATGGCTGTATGTCGGCGTTTTCTCGTTCGACGCCTTTCTTCACGTCCATTCGTATAATATAATCTGGTTGTTTCGTCGGCTGGGTAATTAATCATCCAAGCATTGAACGTTTGCATGTAGCTGCAGTCATTGGGCAAAGCAGCGACCGTGCGTCGGTTTTCTTCTCGGTCCTCGCCATTCACGTGGGCGGCTGATGAAACGGTAGTTTCACTCTCTTCCAGCTAGGACTTTAACCTGTTCGATTGTTCCGAAATGAGCGAAACGTCACCTAGCCCCAAGCGACCGATGGGTCGAGGCGCATGTGTAGGGGATCACTCCTAACGTGCATTTGTCACTCTTGGTTGTCTCCCTTCTGATTGTTTGGCTTCGCCATTTCTCTGGCATTTGGTGGTCACTAGGTGGATTTAGCCAAGGCTTCAGAGATAAGGTTGCAGGCTTCGGCATTTTTTGTGTGTCGTTGGCTTCAACTAAAATACTTGTTTGTTGGCCTTGCGCTGCTGGCGATTGGGAATTTGTCCGATATGTGCCGACAGTCATGGCTCGGATTATGCAGGTGGCTCGCCTTTCAGAGGACCGGACGGATGAGGAGAATCTGAGAGGTGAATGATCATCTAGGGACGTTGGATTCTGCTGAGGGGCTGCTAATAATTCTGCGCTCTCGCTATTGAAGAAATTGCGGGGCCGGCCAGGAATAGCGAGGCCACTGCGGTTGTCGATGGAAAGGCGGATCCGGAGTCTACCGCAGATCCGGGTAAGAAATTTGGAGGGTCCGATTATTTGAATTCCCATGTTGGGTCCGCCCTTGCTGATACTGCAGCAGGGGAGGCTACGCAGAATAGCTTGGGTGTTTTTTCTCGTCTTGTGACGATTCTTTACTTCAAATCGTAAAGGTGCATCGAATTTCTAATCATAAAATGGCGGAGCCTAATTCTGGTTCTGCTATGGAACCTGCTGCTGCTTTTGAAAAGGAGGTTTAGACCGGGTTGCCTCGACCTTCGATTGCTTCGAAACAAGTGTAACGTCACCCCCGCCCCCAGCCATCGACGGGTCGAGGTGACCTTGAACTAGCATAATGTTTTAGTGATTGGTGTTGGGACGTCGGTTTACATCACCTTCCGACATTTCAATTTTGATTTGTGCTTACCGGCGCTCGGTCTCCAAAAATAGCGATGCTGACAAACTTGCGACGCCTTCGAGCGCGGACTCTGCCGGGCGCTCGAATTCCAAAATAGCGATGGTAACGAATTGGCGGTGCCTTCGAGCACGGATCCTACCGGGCGCTCGGATTGCGAAATGGCGACGCTCAAAATTGGCGGTGCCATTGGCCATGGTCCTGGCCTACTGGGGTTTCAAAGTGGCGGCGATGACTAATGGATCCTTTGACCACCGACCTCGCCCGATGCTCGGGTTTGAAAATGGCGACCCTAAAAAGTTAGTGGTGCCTTCAACCCCCCTGATGAAAAGGGATCATTATTCTTTGCTTCAGGGTCGTCACTTTTTGGCCATGGGCATAGTGGGAACACGTGTTGCGTGGCCTTCGTCGATTTGTGCAATTTGGGTTGGCTGGGAATTGCCGGCGCAGCCCCTTGCGTGTTTTTATAGCTTGTGTAGATCGCTAAGTTGTTTTCTGGAAAGAAATGCGACATTGGCCTCTTGGGCGCTATTTTTGTGTCGTCTTTTTCCTTCTTTTCGATGCCGCAAATGACGGCAAGCCCTGAGCCGGAAAATAGCGACAGGCAAAATTCGATGCCGAAAATGACGGCAAGCCTAAGCCAGAAAAATAGCGACTGGCTAAAAATCGATGCCGAAAATGACGGCGAACCCTGAGCCGAAAAAATAGCGACAGGCAAAATTCGATGCCGAAAATGACGGCAAGCCTAAGCCAGAAAAATGGCGACAGGCTAAAAATCGATGCCGAAAATGACGGCGAGCCCTGAGCCGAAAAAATAGCGACAGGCAAAATTCGATGCCGAAAATGACGGCAAGCCTAAGCTAGAAAAATAGCGACTGGCTAAAAATCGATGCCAAAAATGAAGGCAAGCCCTTTAAGTCGAGAAATGGCGAAGGTAAGAAATGGATGCCGAAAATGACGGCAAGCCCTTTGAGCCACTTAGGCACTGTCTTTGTCGTATTTTTCCTTCTTTTTGAAGAAATGTGACATTGGCCTCTTGGGCTCTGTTTTTGTGTCGTCTTTTTTTCTTCTTTTTGAAGAAATGCGACACTGGCCACTTAGGCACTGTCTTTGTCGTATTTTTTTCTTCTTTTTGAAGAAATGCGACATTGGCCTCTTGGGCTCTGTTTTTGTGTCGTCTTTTTTTCTTCTTTTTGAAGAAATGCGACACTGGCCTCTTGGGCGCTGTTTTTGTACAGATGCTTGCATTAAAAGACAGCCAGCGTAAAGAGGGAGAGTTCTCGCTTTTTAAGCGGCTTTGAGAAGGGGTTTTCCCATAGTCGATGTGGCGACGTTTTCTCCGAAGGTCGCATCGACAATTAAAAAGATGTGAAACTTTTTTTTTTCTTTGAAAAGAATGAAAGCTTCGTAATTAGGGGTTCTATGATCAAATCCGGTAATAGTGATGAGCTGGGTGCATGGCTGTTGCCTTAAATAAAATGGAGAGGTTAAAAATCTTGTATGCAACTGACGAAATAATATGGTCATGTAGGTCAGCAATGAAAAGGCGACGAATTGGCGGACATGCTATCTCATAAAATGAGACAAGCAAGCCAGGAAAAGACTTATACGCAGATTTGCTTTCTAATTAAATCAAAGGCCCCTGCCGCTGTGGTCGGCAGAACAGTACAGTAGGTGTAGATTAGGAAACGAACAAAGAATAAAAAGGTTCGAAGATTGATGTTTTGTCGAAAGGGATGTGGTGAAAGTACTAATTGCTTGAATTAGCGGCCGGATCCAGATAACCAGGCCTATGAGAGGTGTTTTTACTTATTCAATCTGGAAAACGTAAATGGCAAGGGTGACAGGTAAAACAAGACTGGTGACCTGTAGTTTTGCATACTGGTCACAAGCAGTCAAGCTTCGTGTTTTTCTTTACAGCACAAGGAATTGTACGGGTGTATATGTGTGCTTTGGACATTACGTTTTTGCAAATCTACGGAGATGGCAAATTCCTTGGTGAATGCGAAATAGCGGCATGTGCTACGAGATATAAGCTGTAGTCAAGACAAAAAGTTTACTGTGTAGAGAAAAAGGAGCTGCGGTGACCAACTAGAATGGTGCAACATAAATTTTTTGCCGAGATGCAGAGAGTACTATAGGCATTCAAAATTGTCATTGTAGCAACATAAGGTAAGAAGAGATTCATTCCAAAGCACTAGGCTTGAAATCCTTAAGTACAATTGTAGCATATTATTTGCGAAAGGTGTAACGATAAATTACTTACCTTGTTTTCGTGAGACCTGTCTTAGGAACTTGTAACTCAAAATAACCATGCTAGCTTTTTCTCTTGCATGGAGCCAATTGTTAATTGCCGGGACATTTTTCTGTACCTTCACGAAGACCAATGATGTGATGATCATCGTCAAAGAACCAATAAGGCGATGACCTTAGATGAATACCAATCAGGTGAAAACCTTCACCGGAACCCAGTACAGTGGTGAACCTCGCCGATAAGCAATAACCACTCCAATATGAAGTAACAAATAAAGCAAGAAATGGTAACTTTGCATAAGCATAAACCATACAAGCTATGTCTGCAAGACTGGCAGGTGCGTATAAAGATATGTAAGATATATACATGCCGGCGAAAAACAACTGCCTTTAAGCGATTGAGTGTGTAAAAATGAAATGACAGATGAGTCGATGTTGGGTTTACACCTCCAAACATAGAGAGAAGGAGTAAGCGGAGAGGAAAGAGCAAGTGAGAAAATGGCCAAGCCTTGCCGCTTTGATGAGCTGGTATGCAAAATGCGAAGGAGACGAGAAATGCCGAGGCCTATAACGTTGTTCTAGGAAAAAGAAAACTTGGCAGGCGCAGCCTTCGCTAACCAGAGTTAATTCAGTAAAAGAAGCCAAGTTCGGTTACCAGAAAAGCGGTGCTAGTTTTATTAAGAGAAGGCAGGATAGCTTCTTAAAATATTATTAAAACCAGGATGCATGAGTTTGCTTCACAAAACAGGAAGAAAGAAAAAAAAATGCGCCAAAACTCGAAATGGTGATGGGCTTCGTCAAAAACCATAACATGGATGACCATCCAGCACAGTGGTGGGCTCCGTCAACAGACTATTATATTACTGTCAGCAACGTTGTTGTTAGTCTTCGCTATTATGGCCTTTGCTATTAGCATGTGATCTTCGCAAACAAGGTGCTGAGATGACCTCCGTTTCTCAACTAGATAAGTAATGCGGCACCAAGCTCGGTTACCAGAAAGGCGGCTTCATCGGGGGATGTGTTAACACAAAAATGTAATAGAGTAAAGCGGCACGCCGTAACTGCGGCAGCGAGTCAGACAAAGGGCAAAGAAATTGCGGCATGCGGCAAAAGAAATGGCGGCAGCTTTTGAAAGTGCTTCGCTATTCACAAAAACGCGAAGCAAATAACAGTTAACTCCGGTAGCATTTGGTTCCGGACTTTGTTTTTCTCTTTTAATTTCTAAGCAAGAAATGTCGAGACCTACAACGTTGTTCGAGGAAAAAACCTGGGCAAGCACTGGCTTCACAGAAAAAAGGTGTGGACATAAACTATTACTTATCTTGTTTTGATAAGACCTGTCTGAGGAACTTGTATCTCAAAATAACTGCGGCAGTCTTCTCTTGTATCTCAAAACTAGGAGGTGGCCCGCGCATATTGCGCGGCTAGACATGATTATAATATATTTATGGTTTGGCATCACGTCCTTCGTGCATACTCCCTCCCGATTTATATTTCTTAACGTTTAGGACTTAAAATTGTGTGGCTAGACATAGATATAACTAATAGATATGTTTAATTGCATGTAAAATTTTAAAAAAAAAATATACTAACATATTTGATATCGACACAAACTTGTCTACCTTATTGAGTATGGCCCTAACTTGCCTCCATACTGAAGGTATTTGCAATCAAGAGGATGGCGACGTAGGTTATGGACAGCGGACAGGAGACTGCGCCATAACCTGGAGGCTAATCCTACATGCTCCCTGTGCGATCAAGAGGATGAAACTCCGGAGCACATTTTCATCAAATGCGTCTACGCACGGGAAATCTGGACGACCGTCGTCACGTGGTTGACCGGGAACTCACCTAGTCCAAGAGCGCGAGTAACTGTTGCTTCTTGGTGGCGACAGGTCCGCAGGACGGTGGCCACCAGCAAGAGGAAAGGCTTCGATACTCTCTACCTCCTCATCGTTTGGCACTTGTGGAAGGAAAGGAACGCCCGCGTCTTCGAGGGGATCAAGTCAACGGTTCCGCAAAGAATACAGAGACTGCGGGAGGAAGCTATGATTTGGGCGATGGCTGGAGCTAAGGCTCTAGGGAGTTTAGGTAGCGAGTAGTCCGTATAAGGCTTTGTTGTTACGGTACGTAGGCGGCCATTGGCTTGTTCTCTATGTAACCGAGCGTGAGCTCTGCTCCGCGTTGTGTAAACTTTCTTCTAATCAATCAATGATGCGCAGCTCTCCTGCGTATTCGAGAAAAAAAAAAGGTCTTTGCAATCGACTCCCGCTTGATACTTCTCACGCAGTGAGCTTGCTGGATGCCATAGTGAATATTCTACTTTGCCTTATCATCACCCGTTAATTTTTTGACCTGATTATCTCTTAAGATTTGCCATGCGTCATTCATTCATTTGATGATTTGTCTTACAAATTTGCCAATGGCGGCTAGCCTTCCTTGTACTCGGGACATGTTATGCCTTTATTAATGCTAAATCAGGGTCGCTTGAAATCACCGGTGTATATTGTTGCACATCACGTCAGGTCTGGTGAACATATAATACCTCTAGTGATGATCTGATCTGCCTTTGCATTAGCTGACCGAGAGCAAGGTGAACTGAATCCCTACTATTTACTAATAGTCGTATCTTGAGATGCTTTTGCTTTGTCACCTCCTATAACATGCTACATGAACACTACGTCACGTCCATGGAAACAACAAATCGAACCCCATGCTACCATGTCGTATATCTCATCTTCCCGTTTATTGAAGGCTCGCCGACGATTGCTCTCAATTCCACACCCTAGCTTGGCTGGCCAGTAGCAGAACTTTTGATCTTCTAGCATCCCACAGTATCACATTATTCTAGACCCGTTTAATCCTCTCGATGTATCATTTTTAAGAAACAGATGGAAACCGCCATTGCTAGTTTTTTAAATACCTCTAGCTGCTCATGAATCAGACGATCCAGGTTGGCTCCAAGATACCCAGCACGTTTCATTGGCAATAGCATGCAACTGGTTTTTGTGGCCTGCTTGCAAATGACATCGATGGTGTGTTGGCAAATCGTATAGGAGAATATGATGTTGACGGAGACCTGTTCTGTCCTTCGTATATGTAACTCTCTGATATAAATTGTACTGCTTTTCCAGTGATATTGTTCGCCGGTGACGTATCTCGGCTCGCAGTGGCGTGTCTTGGCGTTTAAACGTCTCCTCATCTGCATGGAGGAGCCTCTTTATTGAACTCCTCATGTTCCAATCAACATCTTTGTTGTCTCGTAATCCTGAAACAAATTCCAATCTCCTCGTCTTGAAATTCCGGACTCCTCACGTTCCGATCACTTTACGTTGTTAGGACTCATCAAAGTCTTACTGTGTGTACACTCGATCATGATGATTGCAAAGCAACCACGTTTGCAGCCTTGCAGCCACACGTTTGACTGGAATAGCATAGTCTGCTTGCTCTACAGCTTAATTCTTATACATACATTCTCTACCAAGTGATATTGTTCGCCGGTGACGTATCTCGGCTCGCGGCGGCGTGTCTTGGCGTTTGACTGGAATAGCATAGTCTGCTTGCTCTACAGCTTCTTATACATGCATTCTCTACCAACATTGTTTGTCATGTCATAAGATCACGGTTGCGGCGAACATGACGGCATTGAGGCCTTCGTGGCTACATAGCAATCTGGATGGCATTGAGGCCTTTGGCTCATTGATTTCCTCCACGCTTAATCAAGATCCTCGTCGCAGATTGATCATCGTGCTGCTTCCGACCCACCAATTGTCATCCCTGATTTGACGTCGCCGCTAGACGGCTTGTACATGGGCACAGGTGTGGGTAAATTGCTTTTTCTAAGCGAGAGGCTGTGGGTTTATAGGGATAGAGTTTGTTTCTAGATGGCTGCAAATTAACGCTGAGAGATCACGTTTGTTTGTTATGTACGAAACGCTACTTCCTATGTGAGTGAGATCTCTTCTTTCGTTAGTTTTATTTTTATTGCGAGTAGACGTTGCAAATATGGAACCTGGAGCACCAAGATGAAGAGACGTGTTTTGGGAAGCAATGGACTTTTATTCCTTTCCTTTTATTTTTTCTATCAGGACTCTGCAATATTTTTTTTTCTATCCAAAACTATGCTGCGGCAACATTGTTTCTAGTATAGTATGGTTCTTTCCTAATAGGATACTACACTTTCATACCACGTTGGATTCCTAATCATAGGAATTGTTTTTAGGCAGGACATTTCTTTTAATCTGAACCGTTGTATCTTCATAAAATCCAATGGTTCATATTTTGTTGTTCCCCTGAATATCTAGACCGTTAGATGTTCATAAAATCTAACGGCTCGTAGTTTTTCTTTTTCTCGATTAACGTGGTAATTTCGTGGCCTCGAGAGCGAACGTGGTGGCTTCTTTTTCTCTTCAAATACTAAGATAATAGATGATTAGAGATTACGGAGATGCTATGTACCAATGTACCATCCCCGGAGATAAAAATGTATTTGCCTATTCGGTGAAAAAACCGAAGCAGCTGGCAAAAACCGAAATCCAGAACTAGCACCGTGCTTGTCTACTGCATCATCTGTGACCTTCGTCATTAGCAGGGTGGAGTTGTATTGGACCTTCGACACTAATCACAGTACCAGAAGCAATGTGATTGGAAAAAATACTTTTATATTTCGAAGCTAAAAAGGGACAACGAAATGAAAATGACGAGTGTACAGCCTGGTGCAAAACTTTGTGTTTCTTTTTTTTTTTTGTTATAAAAATCAGCGAGGGTGGCGTGATTAGATAATATAATATTGACAGCGGAGAGATGGAACATGACCTTTGCTGATAGATATGCTTCTGTTGCACTTTGACGACTGGCATGTTTCTTGCTTGAGTGCCGAAGATTGTGTGGCAAAGCTAATGCCGAAGGCGATTTGCTTTCTCGGCGGTTTCAGAGAGCAGTTAAATTTGCAGCTCTCGTGCACACCTGTGCAGTATACTGAAGCTAGCCAGGCAGTCTCATCATGAGAAATGTCCAGAGCCATCAGAGATGAGCAGTGCTAGATGAAAAAGCGAAAGTGCTCGATCTTGTTTGGAGCTTCTGCTTCGTGATATGATATGGACTAGTATCTGCCTTTTTATCTGCTTCGCAAATTAGCTGACGCCGTTTGGAGAAAGCCACATCGTGAAAAGCCGTATTGATAGTGATAAGGAACATGACTTTCGGGTATATGGTTGCCGCTTCCGTTGTTTGGATGTGGACTTTGCTATTCACTTTCGCGAATAAATATGCTTCCGTGACATGGAGTCTTCGAAATCAACGAAGTGGCACGTTTCTTGCCGAGATGAATGTGTTGTAGCACGAAAGTGGAATTTCACAACCAGTTTGTTTTGCCGAGGTCTTGTGGTGATAACAA
Source organism: Eragrostis nindensis (assembly GCA_012490785.1). Lineage (NCBI taxonomy): Eukaryota > Viridiplantae > Streptophyta > Magnoliopsida > Poales > Poaceae > Eragrostis > Eragrostis nindensis. The sequence continues at coordinate 42,828 of JAAXCT010001076.1, forward strand.
TGGTGTCGACAATCTTCTTTTGGCGCTTTCCGCTCCGTGAATGTATTATTAAATCAACATTTCCTTCCCTGGAATGAAGCTCATAAGAAAAATGACGCAAAGTTAGATAACTGATGGTATAAAGGAAAAAGCTCTCTAACGGAGGCGAAATCACTATGGAGTTCCATTTTCTTGTCAGAAATGAAAATAACTTATCTTGCTTCGCAGATTAAAGCCAGCCTTTCTTGGAAAAAGCGACATCATGAAAAGCTTCGCTAATTAATGTTTGGAAACAGAGATCCTTTGGTCTATTGCAAAGAATTGCGGCGTGCTATACTCTGCCATCATTGGCTTCGCCGATAGATTGGGCGTCGGCTATTTCTTGAGGTGGAGGCTTAGGCTTCTGAGGTGGCATCGTGGATGATAGTTTCGAGCAACACAAACGGTGGGCGCCAATGTTGGGAATTCTTCATCATGGCAATAAAGAATCCCGACACGGACAATCAAATAACACTCATGGACAAACGAGACAGCATTTCATTACGGGGATGTAACCTCTCCCCTTCCGTCCCGTTCTACAGAGCCCGTGGGCGGGTATTTATAGGGAAGGCCAAGGGTTATTTCGGCATGACCAAAATACCTTTGGCCACCCACTATATTCGCGGAATATTCTGTACAATATTGTCATAAGAGTACAAATGACATTTCCGTTCATCGACGGAAACCCTAACTACGTGACGTCATTCGCCAGCCTGGCTCTTGGACGTCATCGCGCCGGGCTTCATCTTCCAGGGCTGCCGCCATTCCGCGCAACTGCCGATTCGTCGCCAGTCATTCCTCGTTGCCGCCATTCCGCGTCCGTCGCCATTCCGTCGTGGATGATGGAATAGTGGCACCTTCGCGGAAATGACGGCACCTCCTGTTTTGCGAGGTCGTTGGTGCCGCCATTTCGTAATGGCGCCAGGTACCATTTCCGCGCCGTCATTTTAGCCTCGTCACTTCCTGCTCGTCAGGAAATGCCGAAGGCAGAGAGTCCACCGGAAGCATTCCTGTCGATCAATCATCAATAGCGAAGTCCAGCTCCAGGTCTCAACACATACAACAGACAAAACTTGGAATGTTATGGTTAGCAAAAAATTCTGATGGGACTTCAATGGCTTCGCCATTTGCAAGCAGGTGCCGATCCCCAACAGTTCTCAAGCTCCCGTACAAGCAGCTGGTCGCAGCACGGAGTACTCCATGTGCATCTTTCTCCCGGAAGCCCGCGACGTACGGCATCCACGCCACGGTGGACGCGGTCACCGCGCTCCCCGGCATCATCATTACGACTCGCCTTAAGCATGCTGGGGCAGACGCCGTTCGGCGACAGAACGATGAAGCCAAAGAGCACGGCTTGCTGCTTCGGTTCAGGGCCGCATGCGCCCTGGAGCAAGGTTATCCTCAGTTCCGCCGCCCGGCCGCAGCTTGCTCATCGTGATCCAAACGCTACAATGCTGACCCTTGCCGCACTTGTGCTGCTGCTTCAAGATCAAGCGCTGGCTAAATAAATCACACGCCCCGGCAGTTGACGGCAACCTGTAGTGTGCAATAATTGATCAGGCTGATGAACTGAATCGAGTCAAAAACTATCATAATGTGGGCGGTTTCAACGTGCTCTTCTGGGTTAGTGATGCACTTTAATTTTTGCATCGATCGCAGAAATAAAAGAAGGGGATTTGCGTGTCCTCATATTTGTTTGACTTCAGACTGGACAGTGGACACACATGTGGGCATCGGATAAGATTGCGAGAAAATAATGGAGTAACACACTGTTAAAAATATGGATCGACGTCCTGCTAGTTATACAACCCATACAATTTATTCAAGGTTGCTTATAGCTCAACGCAAAACTTCTGACCTAAACAGGTTTAAGGTCCTTAACTAAGAATTTGTACAACGAAACTTCTGACTTTGATCAGGGTATGAGCTGTCCAAATTTCACAGATTAAGACACGGTGCCCACTTGATCGATGCTTTAAATGCGCGCGGCGTGTGAGGCATCTAAGTCCAGCCACTTGCTAGTAATAAAGAAAGTACAAGGTGCTCTTTCTCCGCAGCTTCGCTCGCCGGATGCACTCTCTATATATATAGCTGTCTGTCCGGCATAGCCTAAATCATCTCGTAGGAAGAAACACACATAGACATACGTAACTGATAGATCTATCGGCGAGTGCGCAGCCGCTGCAGGTCAGGTATCCAACTATCCATCCATTTGGATTCATTAGTCACCATACCTAACAACAGCACACCATCTGTTACACAGCATCAATAGTACAGCTACTACGTACATACATACATCCGACTGCACATAACAATGCGTTTTATATGCTTTACACAGAGTTTGATCTTCCAGCTGTCGCTCTTTGCAGGAGTTGAAACACGAACTAACCGATGGCGGCGCTGAACACCAGGAAGGTCGTCGCTGCTTGCATGCTGCTGGCCGTGCTTGTGCTTCTTATGGCGGCCACGCTACCGCAAGCCGCGGAAGGACGCCTAGATAGGCTGCTCCAGATGTGCGTGGACAATAATCACAATGGTATATGCGATGAAGACGAAGTGTGCGTGGACTATAATCACAATGGTATATGCGATCAAGACGAAGGGTAGAGTTCTTATATATATCTGTCTTGTGGTTTTAATTAGTTTCGTATGCTACACACAAGTTTTCTCTTTCAGCAAAGCAATACACACATATGGTGTATGTATGCGCGCGGTGGTTGCTGCCAACTTGGACTCCCTGTAATTTCATTTGAACCACATGTACTCGTCCTTTAATTTGGCGTGTTATTTAATTTGCCTCTATTCTTCGGGGTTATTTTTAGTGTGTGTGTGTGTATAGGGCGATGTACTACTTGACATCGACTGATTCCACGTGGTTGTTGGTTGCCTTCTTGATGAAATCGTTAATCATCTTCACGGCGCGGAGTACGGCTAGCTTCATCGTGACAGAGGCAAAAGTTGGTTTAACGTACGTAATGAATTAATCACAACAACAACGACGACGACGACGATCGCTTGGCTCTAACCTTGTTCTGGATGTCGACGTACCTACGGTTACCAGGTCCGGAAGGCCTTCCGCCGGACGCGCCATGGTGGACGCGGGACCGCGCTCCCGGCGGCCTCCGCGACGTGCCCAAAAAACGTGTGATATGGCGGTTGTCAAGCTGCCAAAGTTCAAGGTATCGTACGACTGCCGGCTGAATATATAGGGTGCTCCGGAGATGGGACTCCACCTCCATTCTCCCGGGACGCGGCGGACCTGGGCGGCATGGTCGAGAAGAAAGACGGCGATGATCCGATCGAGCAGGCCAGCGTTCCTGAGCAGCATGCATGGTCAGCAAGGACGTCGTCGAGGTCTACGAGGAAGGCACCGAAGCGAGTGCGTTCACCATGTGCTTGCGGGGCGGAGGACCAGAGCCGCGCGCCACCGGAGCCGTTCAGGTTCGTCGCCGACCATCCGTTCACGTTCTTCGTCGTCGAGTAGTGGTCGGGGGTGGTGCCGTGGTGGTGTTCGCCGGACACGTGCTCGACGCCGCCGAGTGAACTTCTTAGCCTCGTTACATAAGGTACATATATGGTGGTTCTGCGATCGGCTGCTACTCCTGCTTTCCTATAATAAAGTAGCAACAAGCAAGGTTTCATCAGGTCACTTGCCGTTGCTTGTCTTTGTCATAATTCCGTCAGAGTAGCAACTTGCACGCTGCTCGTCCATCTCCGATATTAACTGTTCTCTAGTGGCATTTTGCTTCGCAAATTAAATGACAGATGTTCTCAAGTAATAATGAATTTCATAGAGCGTGAACTGAATTTTAGATTTTAACTTGTAAACGTAAGTTCACATTGGTTATTGAGCAATATTGAAACCAAATGAAATTCTTTGAAAACCAATGTAGGACACAATCAGTCGAGCAAACTAACACTCACAATGTACATGAATCACAACTTACAGCTACTTTTCTACTTTCTGCTGTAACTAACAATTTCTCAATGCCACGGCACTAGAATGACACTCCTAACAGCCAAGATGTGATTCCTCAAAAAATTGTTTACAGCTCGAATTACAATAGCGATCACTTCAGTGACTGCTGGCAGAGTCCTTATTATGTGAACGGATGCATGAAGACATTCTTTGCAACTAGATCCATTATTTGAGTCGAAACAGTCAGCTCCACAAAGAAGTCTTCAAGCTAAACTCTGCATCCTAGACACACCCAAGTAACTTGTCCGTAAAATACACAGTTCTAGCAGGACCCAGTGCTAGTCTAAATCGAGCTCTTTTCTGCTCTTTACAGTAGTGCTCTGCTTGGACTCCGCATCTAGAATGTCAAGGTCCCATGCTGTGGCCAGGTAGCTGTAGAGGACCCATGTCCGTTCCCCATTACCTTCAACCTTCACAAGCATGGGGTTGTCGGCCCCCTCCACAGTGGAAGCGATGCTCCGGATGCGAGCCCAAGCTGCTCGCCCATGGCCTGCATTCTCAAAAAACTCAACAAGCTGTGATGCCTTGTTGAGGCCATCAAGGGTGCCTGGAAACTTCACTTGCATGGATTTCTGTCCCTCCTTTCCAGGGAGTGGCTGTACATCGACACCAGCAAAGCCCATTTCTGAAAAAAAAAACAAAAATGGGTATAACATCAGTTCAGTTCATTACCATTCGCACAGAAACTCACTGTAAGATCCTTAATAATTTGGCATCAGACAGATTGTGCTGGCCGACCTAAATCTAATCTAAGCCCTTCCTTAGTTCTTCACATGGAATGAAAGGACATCCCAGGCACAAATACAGAGGAATAACATGACTTATCAATTGGCCTGAAGACAGCCATCAGCCATTCTACCCTAATTGAGAAGAATATAAGCTCTCTCGATCTTCTATTTGTGCCAACTTATCAAGTATTTTAGTTCATCGAGCTTTTTCCAGCTCTTACAGCAGTAAATAAACTCAGCGTCTAGGAAATCATTAAGCTCAATTCAGTTCCAACCTCCACTAAATATTCAATATGTGTAAAAATCATGCGTAATCCCAGAAAAGAAGACATTTGCAAAAGAGCAAGCTCAGACGGGTATCAATATCCTACTCCCTCCACACTTTTTTTATTGCCGCACTAACTACAAATTTGGTCTAAAACCTTCTGTCCGAATGTCTATAGTATAAGTCCGGAGGTAGTAAACAAAAAACTCCAATGTCAATAGATAATTCGTATCATTATATTTTACCAATGATATAAGTATTTGATCTGTTGTTTCGAAAAACCAATGGCTGACGATAAATTTTTGGCTAACAAAGCCCATAAGGGAAATAGGCAAATGCAAATTTGAATATGATCTAAGCATACTGGTACGCTAGGCATTTTGAAGAATTAACATGCAGCTGAAAGATAACAGAACTAGCTGACAAATAGGTCGGATTCTAACTGCAGCAGGTATCACAATCAAGTTCAACTTGCAGATACCTTAATACAGTCAAAGTTCCAACCACGGAAAGACAGACACCAAAACGTTCCTCAAACAGAACATCTGCTCATACAATGTATGAGCCACACTTGGTAAATAGTTATAGTCTGACAAAATCATACTTGATACTTGGTACATAGTAACAGCCAAACAGAACCACTTTCATGCTCATGCGTTAATAAACGAATCATATATCAAAGAAAAAGACAACAAAATATGGAGTCCAACTTTAAATAGTCCACACAATGCTAACCATAAGCATGGAAGAAGTAAAGGTTTGCTGGCTTAGCATACTTTATATTCTACAGTAATATGTGTAAAGAAAGATGGAAAGAAACTCAAAGAAAATTTTCCTGGGCCATTCAATTCTGTCAACAGATCCCATGTATGCCACGCATTGTGTCACTGATACGTGGGTCCAGACCCTGTAAGTGACACAAGAAATTTTCTGACATTCGGTGACGTGCTAGGAGTTTCAACACATTTCAGCGGATACCCTTAGAAGCTCCAACCAGATGATGCTCTGGTACAACAAAAACGAAGGCACAGAGAAATTTGTTGTAGAATTAACAATCCTTTCTCTGATTCAATTTGTCAAGAGGGGGTGCAAAAATTAAGAACAATAAAAATATCAAACAAAAATTCTCAATCACTAGCAAATACACTTTTCAACTTTTCTTATTCATTCCCATCTCTAGAATTGCTTCTATGTTCACTGACAAGTGACAAGGAATCAAATTCACAAGCTTTACGTCAAAACCAAATGATTGCAGCCCAACCATCCCTCCAAACAAAGAAAGAGAAAGCAAACATCACAATATCTGATGATTAATAAATTAATCAATCAGAAATCTATAAGATCGCATTGAGAGAACAGGCACTGAAGTAGTACCTCTAAGCTTGCTCTCCATCTCATTATTGCTCATGCCATCCTTTTGCCCACCGTTTATTGACTTGTATGTGTTCTCAACTATGACTGTCGGTGGCCACAAAATAAGATCTCCTTGATTGGCTTCAGCATCAGCAGTAGATAATGATTGATAAGCGGTTTTGTGAACAGGGGATACGGAATAATTCCAACCCATAAGAACACATAATGCTTTGTGCAACCCTAGATGGTCTGCTCGATGCTCCGGATTCTTTGCATGGTATGCATGATTGAGGAGCGCATGCAAATCTATAGAATCCCTGTAATCAAATCATGCATACAATTGGCTTCAAAAGGAATTATGCATAAAAAGGATAACACTCATCTAAGAAAAACTTAAGGAGTATTCATCCACACTTAACTATAAGCAAGGTACTGTATAATCCTGAAAGACAGCTAAATTGCTCAATAAACCCTTGCAGAGTACTTTTTTTTAACCCCATCAAATTGAAAATTGATTCCCATAAAAGATAAAGTAAATGAAACAGACAAAGGAAGGCATGGAAACATAATCAAGCAAGAGGCCCACAAAGGGGAAGACTGATGTTCGCTAAAAATAAATATAATTCAAGAGTTCTACTGGTAAAAATTTTGGTGTTAAACATGACGATGCAAGTGGTACTGTAGTAGGCAGGGGACTCTGCTAACAAAGACGAACATAAGCTTCTCGTTTTAAACTTCATTCTTAGTTTTAAATGTCTCCCACTATCTAGCTATATTGTATTAATTTTCACTAATAGTTCAATCAGTACACAATAAGCCCAGCTGGTAGACATTCATTGATTTACAAATGCATAGCACATAAGTGGATATCAATGAAGAAAGACAAGTAGCCCCTAAATGTAACACACATGCTCATGAATAGAAACCCAGGAACAGGAGTAAAGATGGCCAAGCTTGAATATAACGCCAAACGTTGCAGAATAATCTACGAAAGGCATTTGAGATATGGCATCTGAAATGCTGTTGTAAATCCAATGAAAATAAACATACCTAAAAAGGCGTTTGAACTATGGCAACCAGCTAATAATAATCCAACATCGTTTTCCTTATAATCAGTCACCATCTCCAGTCATTGTTCTTAAGGCGGTGGCAAGAAGTGGCACCCCCTTCCCACCGCTCAGATGTTTATGACAGCTGAGTAGCGGTGGAAAAAAACTAGAGAAAAATGGAAAAGAAGAAAATGGGCTAGCTTTGGGACTAAGCTCGCTCACTTAACCCAAGCCAGTCAATTGCAACCACACCACGTGTCCTAGCACAGCACCTCTCCATGATGGAAGATGCAACCGCCACCAATGCCACTCACCCTCTCCTTTCCAGCAGAGTAGTCGCCCATAAATGCAGCAAAGCAGAGAAAAAAATAAACGGAAAAGAGAAGAGACATGCCACCTTGGCTTAGCACACTGAATCCAAGCCTGTCAATTTCAACCAAGCCCCACCAACCTCCCTCATGCCCTACCACAGCACCTCTCTTCATAGAAGATGCAGCCGACGAGGCCTCATCCTCTCCTGCACAACAGCAGCCGCCGCTCAAATTCTCCACCAGAGCCATGGCTGCATCATCCTCTCATTCGCAGCAACCATCCATCGTGGCTCACCCTTCCCACAGCAGCAGCCTCCATTAAGGTTGTCCTCCGCATCAGCAGTCGACCACCGCCAAAGGAAGCAATCTGCCTTTCCTGACTACCAACTACCTGCCTCCAGGCTTCCTTCTCCTCTGCCGTCTCCTTTTTTTTTCCCCTGTCAAAGGCGACCCTGGTTCCATGCACCGGGCGGGATCCTTACTGCCTAGGCAACACCTTAAGAACAATGCTCGGAACAAAATTACAAACAACCAAAACGAAGGAATATTCTCTTTCAGATAACGAACTGATACACTACATTTTCAGGGAAATGGACTAATTTGCATTGCCAGCCACTGATATCCTTGTATTAGTGAAATACTACTAAATAAAGTCATGCTAATTGTTATCACTTCGTAAATGATATCCGCGCTAGACCGCTAGGTACGTACATCAAGTTCTATGTCTTCTTTTGGCTATTGCACACATTTATGAACTTCAAAACACAACATATGCATATGAAACAAAGGCAGAATCTTTCATACATATAAAATATAGATCAAGAACAAACCTGTTGCATACGGAGCATTTCAGCTGGAAAAGCTTCCCATTTGCCCGGAAATTCTTTTTATCGGCTTCATTCTCGTTTATCACCTTCACCATCTTAAGAAAAGCGCTCTTCAGTACCCTTGGGTCCAACCCCGGCTCCGGCACCTCCACCTTCACCTGCTTCGCAGGCCTCGGCAGCAGCGGCGGCTGGCGTCCAGAGGCCCCTGGGAGACCACCATTGGCCTGATCCTCCCACTTCCGCTTCGGGACAGGTGTAGGAAGCAACGCAGCAACAGGCGCACGCACTTGCGGCAGCAACCCAGGCGGCGGTAGAGCCCATCGATCAGGGGCCAGGCGCCGTAGCGGAGGCGGTGGCGGTGGCGGCGCGAGAAGATGTGCGGGCACGGGCGGTGGCGGCTGACAGAGTTGCGGAGGCGGCTCGAGCGGGAGCGCGAAGTAGGTGCGCAAGGTGCCGTCGGACAGCGCGACAGTGCGGCGGTCGAGATCCTCGAGCCCGTACCGCGGCGGCGGCGGGATGGCGGCCATCACTGCCTCAACGGCCGCCACGGTCAGAAGCGGCCGCAAAGGGGGCAGAGGCGCGGGCGGCGGCAGAAGCGGCGGCGGCGCGCCGAGGAGCGGTTGCTGATGCTGGGGCGGGGCGGGGAGCAGAGGGGAGCGGCTGGCCTCCCTGTTGAGGCTCGGGCTAGGTGCCGGGGGAGCCGATGCGCCAGCGCCGCCGCCACCACCAGCGGCGGTGGCGGTTGAGTGGGTAGCCTTGGTATTCGGGTCGGCGGCAGACGACGAGGAAGACGATGCCCTGGAGGGCGCTTGCTGGTTTTGCGCCGCCGGCGCCGCGGGGGGAGCCATCGTCCCGGGCTTGGCCTTCGGGTTAGCGGCCTGCATGGGGGACGGAGATTTCTAGGGTTTCGCCGGGATTGGATTGGATTCTGATTTGGGGAAGAAGGCTCTACATGAGAGGATTGGAAACGGGGGAGAACGAGGACAGAGCTGGAGAATGGCTTCGAGGGTGGGGCCCAGTGGCATAGACAAGTAAAACGGATGATCCGAGTTCTTTCAAGCGTTGATTGTGCCTTCAGTTTCACGATACACTGAAGAATTGTTTGACAAATTATTTTTTTCTGATTACACGTTACAACCCAGATACTCACTCTTATGAACTCACAGACGTAAACCCTACTCTATGAGCATCTTCAAAAACTCAGCCGATAAACTCTTGAGATTGACGAAGTCACCACTACGTCTTGCTGTCGATGGTCACGTCGTCTCCCGATGAACGCATAACGTTGAGACTCTTGTAACCACTAGGCTACAGACGCTTTCGCAATGTTGTTTGACAGAACTTATGTGTTTTTTTGCGAGGATGCCAAAGCTTGTGTTGATGGAAAACATTTCCTATTTTTTTTAATTCTAGTTCATTCAGATAATATGTTTAGTCAATTCGATATGTTGGTGGAATCCTGATGATGTTTGACACATGAAAAAAAAATATGAATTATAAGTTGTCTTAAACAAGCTTTAGTTTGGTGATAATTTTTAAACTAAATAGAATATGGTCATGAAAGCTTTGGCGAAGACGGGAGCGCGAGAGGAAGAGAGCGTGAAGGAAGGTGAGAAATGTTCTTTAGCGTGACATACTGACATATTACTTCTGTTTTTAAATTGATGTCGTCGTTGATTTTTCGAGTTACGTTTGACTTTTCGTCTTATTCAAAATATTAGCTCAAATATGCAAAATTATAAGTTATGTTTAAAGTTTCTCTAGTGATAAACAAATTATAACAAAAAATTTGATAATTTTTAAACTTTTTGAATAAGATGAGTGGTCAAACGTAACTTAAAAAGTCAACGACGACATCATTTTAAGAACGGAGGTAGTACCATGTTAGCCTAATTCTACTTGAAGTAATGTGTAATGTATGAACTTAAATACCAATTTTCAAATTGCTCTTGTGTAATCTATGATGAAATAGTTACGGTCATTAGGTTGTTTTCGGTTATCAATTCCTAGAGCAGCAAGTATAGTGAATTCACGTTAAGAGAGATGCAAAATTTCAACTTGACTGTTGTGTTTAGGTTATTTAAAATTGATGAGGCATGAGTGTTGCATCAGTGCAATTACAACATCATCGCACATAAGTGTTGCATTGTTTAACTGCACATGACGTTGTAATATTATTCAAACTTGAGTAAGTCTATCCTCTCCATTTTTCTTATATATACTAATTATTTTTTCTCAAATTCATCACAATCAACATTTTTGGCTTGATTTGGAACATGGTACTTTCTTTCTTTCTCGGGATGGGACAAATTTTGGATGCTTATACATTTTTGGAGTAAGGATGATCAAACTTCGCAAAGGAGAAAAAAAATGAGGTCAAGACTTATAATTTTTTCTATATAATATGTTTTTTTGACAATAAAATTAAGTAACTTTATACTGGCTTCTTATTTTTCTGTTTAAACATAATAGAAAAATTAATTGGGTAACACAAACCCAAATGTCAGCTTAAAATAATGTAAATGCAAAGGGCCTGTCAAATCTAAACCAGCTATGATAACAATATATTTTTACAATGGCTCGAACGGTGTACTAGACAATGACTAGTGAGCTCGTAATTTGAAACCTTGAATTCATATTTTCACTTTGGATTTCGGATGCGACGAAAGCCAGACAAAACCTCCATGCCCCGCATCACCGTCCACTCCCCGCCCTAACCAGAACCACCCATCCAACGGCCAGCGCTTCCAGCACCGTCCCGGACCCACCAGTCATCCTCCCACCCACCGCACCCAAACCCCGCACACTCCCCTCCTAAAACCCTAATGAACCCTCGCCCACCGCCGCCTCCCTTCCCGAGCCGCCAAAGCCTTTCTTCCCCACTCACCTCTCCCGCGAATAGCACCACCCCCACAGCACCATGCGGCCACCGAGAGGGCGCGGTGGAGGCGGCCGATTCGGCGGTGGCGGCGGCAGGGGAGGCGGCGGGGGCCGCTTCGGCGGTGGCGGCCGTGGTGGACGTTTCGGCGGCGGCGGCGGCGGGTTCCGCGACGAGGGCCCACCGGCGGAGGTCGTCGGTGAGTGCTCTCGCCTCTCGGCCCTAATGAAGCTGAGGTTTTTGGTCCTTTGGTGGCGGCGGATTCGCTGATTTGGTTGTGGGCTTTGTGTGTTTCCCTGCAGAGGTGTCGCAGTTCCTGCACGCGTGCGAGGGTGACGCGGTGACGAAGCTGACGAACGAGAAGGTGCCGTACTTCAACGCGCCCATCTACCTCCAGAACAAGACCCAGATCGGCAAGGTCGACGAGATCTTCGGCCCCATCAACGAATCCGTGAGCGCCTTCCGAATCTCTTTGCGCGTCTCTGAAAATTTACCTTTTCCTGCTCAACTTGAGGCCAAGGCCGGCTCCTGACTATGAGTAGTATACTAGTATTATGTGCTTAGGATTTTATGTTGGTTGGTTGGTCAGGTAGAGCTAGTTTTGCTGTGTAAGGATTTTGTGTACAGTTTCAAATACTTTTTTTTACTGGTTAACCCACCTGGTATCCATTATATTAATGGTGGCCCAAATTGGCCCGAAAATTTTGTACAGTGTTCGAGAGATTAAGCCTGACAATGCTCAGTTTCAAGACTTTAGTCTTGAGGTTGAGGTCTTATTATTTGCATTAAGCTAGTGTCTCTGAATAGTTTGTCACACTAGGTAAAATTTTTTGCAGAGCATGTCCCTCTTTCTGAGACTAATGCTCCTTCTGAGCAGCAGATGTTTGTTAGGTGTTCAATGCTTCCACTTTAATTTATTTTAATCACCCAAATCTGTTTACATTTCTTTGGTAACCTTTCTCTAGTTACGAGATTCTTTTGTGCTGATTTGCTGTTGTTTGGCTGCTTAGTATTTCTCTGTCAAGATGATGGAGGGGATCATTGCGACGTCATACAAGGAAGGTGACAAGTTCTACATCGACCCCATGAAACTGCTGCCACTTTCACGCTTCCTGCCACAGCCCAAGTATGAACCTATCTTTTGTTTATCATGCGTTTGTTTGCTTGCCAATATTAAAGTACTTCCATTGATATGCACGCTGTATTGTGTAATACTTACTGGTACAGTTGCTAACTTACAGTTTGCTTCAAAGAAATTTGGTCAAATTGGTTAACTTCCATTCAATCCAATATGTCTGTTCTTTTGGCCAAGATCATCTCATTGTTACCAGTCCTCATCTTGCTGTTAGGAATCAATTAAATTTGAATCTTCATTAAGATGCGGAGGCCACTATCTTAGTATACAAGTCTAGCTTGCACTGAAGAATCCAACTAGCTTAAGAGTCCGGTTTATTTTGAGAATGTTAAAGAATTGCAAAAATGAGGAATTGTCTGCATTCTGCAAATTTGAATACCCTGAACAGTGCATACAGGAAGATATACAAAACTAGGTTCACCATGTATCTAGCTTCACAACAACCTTAGTTTTTCCCAAATATTTGACACCATTCTTTGCTTGCTTTGAGCAGGGGACAATCTCAGGGTGGTGGAAGAGGCGGTGGCCGCGGTGGTGGAAGAGGGGGCGGCCGCGGTGGTGGTCGAGGTTCGTTCCGAGGTGGAAGAGGTCCACCAAGGGGCCGCGGTGGGCCTCCAAGGGGCCGTGGTGGTTTTAGAGGGCGAGGCAGGTTCTAGGCGTAGTTTTATGTTTGTTGGAACATTAAGGAAACTTGTTCTTGTATCCTGATGTTAAGTTAGCAACTTTTTCTGTGTGGCACTCAATTCATATTGCACCAGAGGTTTTACCTGCTGTTACAACTTGTGCTTACAGTTGTCCATTCTGAATTCAACTTATGCTGATCATGGGCGTAAGTTTTGAAGTGAACACTTGTTTGTTGTCACCACAGAGTGGACATTTACATCCTATATTGATATTGGTTGTCTGTTTGATGGCCCTGTTCAAATATCACCATAAATTTCTGAGATGAAGTTAATTTCGATAATGCCCCTTTCAACCGTAATTGAATGGCTGATTTTGTATCTTGAATTGTTTTGTGGTAGAGTTGCCAATCTTTATGTTGTTTGATATTCTGCTAGTTGATACCGTCTTTCTATTTGAGCTGAATAATAGTAACCATGTTGTAAGATTATTAGTTAAATGATGGGCATAAGCCTGATATACTTTTCTGATTGATTCAAATACATATAAACAAAATCAACATGCTAAATTACAATAGTTCAAAAACATGAGTTGAATATTTTTCTTAATATTCAATGACGATTCACTACACTTCTGGTAAAGTATAAAGTGTACGCCTACATTTTTGCATTAACTCAAATCAACTGAGCGTTTAACATTGCCTCCAGTTGTTGTTTCCAAAGAAGACGCTAAAGATGTTTCAATTTAACTTCTAGAAAATACAAAACCAGAGTATATTATACCACTTTTAATCTGTAACACAGGTAATACAACTAACACATTACAAGCCTGATACTACTACAGTTTGACAGGTACAGCGAACTATATGACTGATAACCAACCGAACAGTACAAAACACCATTACTTCCAGATGGAACTCTCCTACTTTGACACATGTAAATACAGTGAAGTGGCCACGACAAAAGCTTTCCCTAACCAAAATTCTTCTGGAAACAAAAAGGTCTCCGTTCTTCATTGACTTGTGAAGATGCATCCTACATGTAAGATCTGAATCTTATCAGAGAACCATACATTAGTACTGTCTGGTTGTCTCTTCTTGGACCGCACCATCTCTGCTGCACTCACCAAAAACTGACAGCTAGAAAATGCCTAATCGATATTGCTTGTTCTTCAGGTACGTTCTTGATAGAACCCTTTTCCCAAACATGTTGCTTTGCAGGGCAGCAGCATGCGGCCTAATAGCTTCAACAAAGGCAGTATGTTGAACACCCTGCACAGTAAAAAATCATTAAGAATTGCAAATGGAATTGTGTTGAAAAGGGTTGCAGCATCAATCTTTACCTTGGTCTCTTTGAGGACTGTTTGAATCACAAAGTTACCATACTGATCTAGCATGACATGAGGCAATTTAGGATCGTTCATAAGTTCATTGATGATCCTATCACGCACCAGCTGTGGTGCAAGCCTCAGACATTGTTCAACAACATGGCTGCCACACTTCTGCATTGATAGATTTCCAAAGTGACCCTCCAGTTCATCCACTATTTTAGACGTTGCCCATTCAATCTTAAGTGAGAGAATAAACTGAATAACATAGTTCCTGCAAGATATCACATCATATTATGCAAAAGGCATGGTGACTGCAGTATGATTAGAGAAGAACATTCAGTATGGATAGTGCATTAAAGAAGGAGCATACCCATACTGATCTTCTGAAAGCCTAAGGGCCCCGGATGTAATATTGTTCAACAAATTGTTCTTCTGATCATCATTTGAATGTTCAATGCATTTCTGAAGAACACAACAGCCATGGCGATCTCTTGCTAGTTGAAGATGACGCGATGCAGCAGCATCAAGGAGAAACTGCAAGTTAAATAGGCACCCAAATTCATTGTCGAAATGCATGCTGACCTACTGATGATTTACTGGTTGGAGAGCATATACGTGTTTAACTTCACCATTATATTCCGTGCTTACAAATACCACTACAGGCCAGGATCTCTAGTCTTAGAATACACTCAGCTCTACAAAAAATATAGTAGGTAGCAGATAGCTTACTGCTTTGTGCTCAGGTAGCAGCTTCTGCAAGCAGCGGTGCACAACATGGCTGCCATTGGGATCTGTCATCAGACGCATTGCTCCAGGACTCAATGCAGATATAACCTTCAAAGCTTGCTCCGGGGTATTGATAGTTTCTATGACCTTTTGTACTACACGAGTCCTGAATTTTTTCTAGACAGTAAGAAATAGAAGCGGTATAAATATTAAGATCAAATAACAAAGATAAGATTATAGTTCATACCCATGCATATTGCAAGAAACCTTTAGAAGATCTGCAGGTACTTTGGTAATTTCACAAATTATGCGCATCCTTTGATCATTGCTGCACTCATCAAGAATCTTCTGGACCAAATAATGGGCAAATGGATCCACCATAAGTTCAGTGATATGATCAATTATTTCAGCAAAGACTTTATCAGCATCATCTTTAGTGCCTTCAGTAAAAACTTTTTGCAGAAAGCGGCAGCCGTTCTGATCCGTTGCCACAATACAAATTCTTCCAACTACTTCATCAACAGAATTATAGGTCAGCTGAGGTGATTCCATGGCTGATTCAGACTCAGATTTTGAGGACAGAAATTGAGGTTTGAGCCAGTCAAGGTTCAAGGAATTATTTCTCTGAATGTCAAGATAGTTGTGTCCATAGCCCGTTCTCTGATCCATATCAGTACAACCATTTGTTGAAGGAGAAAACTTGATAGATCTTACAGAATTCACACCGCCAGGCCTCTTTAAGGTCCTTTCTGGATAGCTTATTGTGCTGTTACCTGTGATCCTATGCTGCGACAAACCGGGTCCATATGGATAGGCAACATTTTCATGCTGCTGAAACTGGCGAAAATCACCACTACCACATGGAGCGTCAGTATAAGATGTGCTGGGGAACCTGTCTGTGAATGTGCTATTGACGCAGCCATTACTCCTCTGAAAAGTAGCACCATTAACATAACGATCCCCACTTCCGAGCCCATGAAAGTTTGGTATTCCAGGATAAGAGGATGCACCATTTGCAGGAGCGCAAACTGCAGCCTGCTGATTGCTCCTCCTGTTGCGGGGAACATCCAACCCGGTAACTTGATGCGCTTGTGGATAAACATAATGTGGCTGCATAACAGAGTATGGGAAATCATGCCTTGGTAGGAAGTTTGAACCAGACTGATCATAGGGTGCATACATAGGAGATTGCCCATCGACATAACAATGTCGCTGGAAGGGTGAAGCTGTTGTAGTTGATGGGTGGTAAGGAATACTGAAAGTGCCATCACAGTTGGGCTGCCTAGAGCTTCTTGAAAAATTCCCCAGTGAGGTGGAAAACTGTAAGCTTGTTCTCGGTTTTCAAAAGCTAGTTCATCAGCCTTCTGGTTTGCATATGCAGGACTGAACCGTAGAGGCATGGACTCATCTTGATGTGTTGCAGACACACGCGGCTGGTTCAGGTTGACGTCCACAAGTCCAGATGGATAGTGTCCATTTCTCAGTGCAGCATTGCGATGATTATTAGGCATATCAGCTGCCCGAGTCCTGAAATTCAAACCCTCAAAGGCTGATATCAATGACTGCTCATCGCGAAAATGCTGATTGCTTCCAACCATAGATGCGTCATACATTGCAGACTCAGAAGGGAATGGCCTTGTACCATTCAGATAACCTCTGGCAGCCTGAGAACCACTGCTCCTCTGATGGAACTCCATGTCACCAGCACTACCCTGCACAGCACC
This sequence comes from Eragrostis nindensis, assembly GCA_012490785.1. NCBI lineage: Eukaryota > Viridiplantae > Streptophyta > Magnoliopsida > Poales > Poaceae > Eragrostis > Eragrostis nindensis. The sequence continues at coordinate 59,771 of JAAXCT010001076.1, forward strand.
AGAAACCCTGTCGGCAAAAGCCCCAAACCTGGAGCCGTCTTGGTTACCCTGTGATTCCTCCATGTCAGAACAGGATGATCAGCTCAACACCAGTCAGCCGACAGCTGGTGCCGACTCAATCACACAATGCAGGTTTCTTCACTGGGCCTACAACACAATCAACCCAATGCTGCAATCAGAGATCATGAAATTTCCATGACACGGACATAACAATAAAAGCCTCGTGTTTTCGGATACTAGGAACAAACAGCCAATGCACCTTGCAGAGGAAAGCAGAGGCGAACCCCACATGGAAACAGAACAAACGGCTTTTTACACAAAACAGCAAGTCCTCAACAAACTAAAACAAAGACTAGTGAATAATTGAGACCGACACAACCAAATTCTTCTTCTGCTCATGTAAACTAAACTCGGATGCAATCGAGCAATCCGCAGACGGCCGGATGGAGACAACTGAATTTTGTCAGTCGAAACAAAGGTGGGGAAAAGTTCAGATTCTGATCCTTCACTCCAGAACTCTAACTAAACGGGGGGAGGAAATCAAAAGCCCCCGGAATTCCGCAAGGAATTACACGAAAAACCTCGCGCATTGCAAGGGAATCCAATTCTACCAATCCACCGGCCGCGGCGCCCCGATGCCCACAGGATCGCAAAACCCCACAAAAACCTCTGATCACCGCACAATCCCCCGCCAAGAACACGAACCGACCTCGAAAAATCCAATCTTGCTACGAACCCTGCCCGCGAAAACCGATCGGAACCATCCGGCGACCGATCTGGCCCCGGCCGATGATCCGCCGCTAGCACGAACGAGATTACCAGCGGAAGGAGGGGGAAAAAGGAAAAATACTAGTACTACCTCAATGCGAGATCGTGAGGGAGAATTCCGGCCACCGCAGGGAGATTAGGGTTCGGCGACGCATCAACAGGCTGCGGAGATTCGGGTTGGGGGAGGGAGGCTGGAGATACTCCGGGGATTTTAGGAGGCGGAGGAGGAGGCTTGGGTGGGAAGGAGGAGATGAAAAGGGGGGCGTTTCAGCCCGTGCAGCATTTACCTCCCTTGGACTCTCTCTGCTCTCTCTCCAGAGTCCAGACTCCATCTCTGCTTCTCTTTCTAAAACGGCATGGACTCTTTTGCCCCTGCCTCCGCTGCCCCTTGCAGTCCTGTGCCTCGCGTGGACTGAGGAGAGAGAAACAAATGTTAGAGAGAGACCGTGGACTCTTGGGAGAGGTGGGGCCCGCGGAGTCTTCCATGCATGCAAAGAATATTGAGGAGTATCGGTTTTCGGTTGCAGGTTTTATCAGGATTTTTTTTTTTTGCATTAAGGTGCACGTATTTGGGTTCGAGATTGCGTGTTTAGGCTGAGCTTATTTCGAGATAGAAAGGTTTTTGCGTGTTTGGAAAGATATTTCTTTCACACATGGGCATGGAATGGGTGGAGTAGAATGTCAATTGAAAAGGCGTCTATGTGTTTTTTAATTATTTTCTAGGTTCTGCTAAAATCGGATTGTTTCACCCTCGCAAAAAAAAAAAAGATTGTTTCAGGCAGATTTTTTTTTTCGAGGACGGGCAGAATCATTACAGTTATCGATCAAAGGTGTGTTTTCTCGGTGATCAAGCTGTAACATAGGACCTAGTTCTGTTTGTTTATTTTTGTCTCCGCATATGCATCATTTTTTCGAGGGACATCCGCATAGGTATCATCAACACGACAAGAAATTCATCTACAAGTATTGGTGTAGAAAGTTTGAGGAACATTCTTATCAGTCCTTTTTTAATATATTCACTCACCTTCCTTTCAACTTCACCCTCGCTTGGCCATCTCTATTTCAACTAAGTATATAAAATGATATCTAAAATATTTGACACCTTCACAACGAAATTCTTGGAAAATACTCCACTCCCTTATTGTAGAATGCCAGGAGATCACCGGAGGCTTGTTTGAAAAGGAAAGGCTGGGAGCATTTCAAAAAAGGTAGAATCGGGAACAGTATGGAACAGTTCCTACAAACTTTTGTTCTTGAAAGAAAGCCAACATTCCCATAAGGACTTGCTCAACCCCATGTGCAGAGAAAAAAAGAACTCGATCTCATTCCTCTCCTAGGTGCCCCAAGCGTGTCCAGTCCGCCCCAAGTCACTGGCTCACGGATCACCATTCGCTTACCACATCAAACTTTGATTTCAATACAGTTCGCAAAAAAAAAAAAAACCTTTGATTTCAATTATATTTATGCTCCTAAATAAAGTGAACTCTTCACTGATTTCTTGAACCATTTCCGTACCACATCAAACTTTGATTTCAATACATGCAGTTCGCCGGAGTAGTATTTTATTTATTCTTTTTGACTTCTCCGACGATTCGGTGGTGTGATGTGTCGTGTGCTTTTAGGCTACCCCCACACGAGTTCAAAAAGGTTAGATCGAGACGAGTAAACAATTTTTTTTTTTTTTTGCGAACGAGACGAGTAAACAATTTGCATGCATCACATGATGATGTTGTCACTACTAACAGTATTACTCAAAATGAAGCTACTTTAACCAACTTAAATCACGTGCTAATTAACAGTAATTGTCTGACAAATGAAGCTACTCTAACCAATTTAAACCAAAAGAATGAAGAGATTCAGAAGCATACCTGAGCTTGATCTGCTCACCCTACACTGGATCCGCAAGGTCGAGGCAGGCAGAACGGTGATGAATTTTTTTTTTTGCGAGGAGAAAGAGCCCTTATTTATTAAATGGAAGTAGCATTACAGTCTGCATGCACTAGGTGCTCAATGCAAGGTGGTACTCCAGCCAGCCATACCGCCGTAGAATTCTCACGACGAGCATGCTGGCCTAATTCATGTGCTACCTTATTCTGGACTCTCTTAACCTTTTGGACGCGCACCTCCCCCAAGGAAGCCATGATTACTCGAGCTCCCCGGACGATGGACGATGCCCCCGACCTGTCAACTACATTAGTCGATAACGCCGCCACACAAGCAGCGCAGTCCGTTTCTAGGATCACCGGGCCGTGGAGCCATTGTGCAGCAAGATGTAGCCCCTCAAAGCAGGCAAGGAATTCCGCCTCCTCCGCTGATGCGCACTGAAACAGCAACCTCCACGACGACAGCTTTACTTCGCCTTCTGAATTCCTGACGACAATACCTGCCGTTCCCTGTCTTGTTTGTTCAATAAAGCCTGCATCTACATTGATCTTCAAGGCGCCCTCTGGTGGTTTGCACCAGCCAGATGCATCAGCTTTGCTATTCACCGCAGCTGCTGTATGCTTCAGTTGCATTCCCTTCACTCTCTTTCCTTTCGGATCATCAGCTTTGAGATGTCTATTATCCCAGTTGGACATCATAGTTTCAACCGCAGCCGCTGCTCCCTCCACCGAAAAGGCTGGACCCCCATGTGTTAGATCATTACGAACATTCCAGTTCTTCCATAGTGCAGTTAATAGCACTGGATGGTCTCTGACCTGAATGTTGTCAAGTAGGATCAGAAGCCACTCCGGTCCTTCAAAACAGAACTGTTCCTCACCCGGCAATTCAAACTTCTCTCTCAGTTTCTGCAGTACTGCTCTTGCTCTTGGGCATCGTACCACAGCATGACCCGCATCCTCCCTCTCCAACCCACAGATTTCACATGTATCCATGACGATAATATGTCTATCTTTCTTGTTTGCGTTTGTTGGCAGGGCATTCATGGCCAGCTTCCATGCAAACACTCTGATCTTTGGCTGCACTTCGGCCTTCCATACATAGTTCCACATATGCTTCCTGTCAAGTGATGTGCTACTAGTAGCTCTGTTCTCTACAGTTTGCAAGTCATATGCCAATTTATATGCAGAACGGACAGTGAATATGCCTGACTTTTCATGATGCCACGCCACCACATCTTCTAGCTGCCTGACCGGTATTTTCAGCATAAGAATTTGCTCAGCATCCCACTGTTCAAAGGTATTCAGTATGAGCTCCCTGTTCCACTCTCCTGTCTGTTGGTTAATCAGTTCACTGACGAACTTTAACCTCGATCTTCCCCTCCTCGTTTCAATCTTCAGAGTATATCCTTTTGGGATCCAATTGTCTCTCCAAATTCTGACGTGCGAGCCATCACCGATACGCCAAATGATTCCCTTCTTCAACAGATCAAGTCCATAAGTTACTGCCCTCCACGTTGGTGACATATTTGTTGGGAAAGCAGTATCAAGCAGGTTCCCCCGTGGATAATACCTCGCCTTTAGTAGCCTCGCACACAAGCTATCCGGTCTGTCAATAAGGCGCCACGCCTGCCTCGCTAGCAGTGCTTGATTGAAGAGCCTCAGATCTCTGAATCCCAAACCACCTCGTGATTTTGGCTCTATCATCTGCTCCCAAGAACACCATTGTGTCTTCCGCTTTCCGCGCTCTGCCCCCCACCAATACTGCCTGATTAACGCCATGAAATCGTCACACAGCGTCAAAGGCAACTTGAACACGCCCATCATATATGTTGGTAATGCCTGCGCAACACTTTTAATGAGGACTTCTTTGGCAGCTTGAGACAAATGTCTATCACCCCAATCAACTAATCTCTTCCCCAGTCGTGCTCGTAAAGGTTGAAAGCAGCCCTTCTTCATACGTCCCTCAGGGGTTGGAAGTCCGAGGTATTTAGGCTCGAAAGCTTCCTGTGCTATCTGTAGTTCGCCACATACATTGTTTTTGGCTTCTACGGGACAAGCTGCTCCAAACAAAACAGAACATTTTCCTGGGTTAATCAACTGACCAGTGCTGCGTTCATACATCCTCAAAACTTCCTTCACTTTCCTCGCCTGCTCTTCATCCGCATAGAAAAACAAGAGGCTATCATCGGCAAACAGCAGATGTGAAATCTTTGGTGCTCCTCTACAAATACTAAGCGCTTTCAGACGTTGCTCCTCCACTTCTTGTTTCAGCAACATAGACAAGCCATCTGCCACCAGTAAGAATAAATACGGAGAGAGGGGGTCTCCCTGACGTATTCCTCGCGTTGGTTTGAAGGGGCGCTGCAACATGCCATTGAAGTTTACAGAATATGATACCGTCGTTACACATTGCATGATCCATCCCCTCCACTTGGCGCAAAAACCGAGCTTCTCCATCATTCCATCCAAGAAGTCCCAATCCACTCTATCATATGCTTTTGACAAATCAAGTTTATATGCACAAAACTTCTTAGCATAATCATTCCCAACTTGCAGAGCATGTATACATTCAAAAGCAATTAATGCATTGTCCGTGATCAATCTTCCCGGCACAAAAGCGCTCTGCTCCGGCGAAATAATATTTTCCAGTATTGGCCTCAATCTATTGACAAGACATTTAGAGACCACCTTGTATATAACGTTGCACAAGCTAATTGGTCTGAAATCTGTCAAATTATCCGGGTCCTCCGTCTTTGGAATAAGCACAATCGCCGTCTCATTCACTCCTGGTGGCATGCACCCTGTTTCAAAAAACTTTTTAACAGCATTAGTAATACTCTCTTTTAGCAAATCCCAATTTCTTTGAAAGAAACGCGCTGGGAAGCCGTCCGGCCCAGGGCCTTGATAGGCCCAATTTGGAACAACGCATCACTTATCTCTTCCACAGAAAACTCTTTGCACAACTCATCATTTTCTTGTTGTGACACCTTTGCTTGGACTCGCTGTAGTAGCACTTCCGGCTGTATATTAGGATCCTTCGTGTACAGCTCCTCGAAGAACTGATTTGCCATAGCTCCCATCTCTTGCTGTGAAGTGCACCACCCCCCATCACGCTTCCGCAACTTTTTTATTTTGTTCTTCCGACTCCTCCATTGTGCCTTCCGGTGAAAAAAATTTGTATTTCGATCACCTTCACGCAACCAGTCCACTCGAGAGCGCTGGATCCACATCATCTCTTCTCTATAGAGTAGTTCATCCATCCGCTCGACTACCCCCTTGATTTCAGTGTCTTTGTCAGGGTCCCTCATGCTGCGTAGCTCATCCAGCTTCCTTCGCAGTTCTTCAAGTTCGCGCGTGACCGCACCAAACTGCTCCCTGCTCCAGCTCTGCAGCGAGTTCATCACAGTTTTCAGCGCTTGCGCCACAATTCCCAGATCACCAGTGCATGCTGTGCTATGCCATGCTGCCTTAATCACCTCAGGCAAGGCACCATCCCGCTCCCACATGATTTCATACCTACGCGGTTTCCCAATGGGCGGCCTCCATACTTCCTTTGCAACCTTTATCAACAGCGGGCAATGGTCAGATCGTGATGATGTTAAATGCTCCACCTCCACATCTCCAAACTGATCCATCCAGTTATTGTCGGCCACTGCACGATCTAGTCTTACTTTCACGTTCCTCCACCCTGGTTGCCCATTGTCATATGTATAAGGAAGTCCCTTGAATCCCAAATCATGCAGTTCACATACCTGCAGTACCTCCCTAAATGCTTCCATCTGTCTTTCTGGCCTCGCCGTGTGTGAGAAGTGTTCAAAACTCCACATTGCTTCATTAAAATCTCCCACAACTAGCCACGGCAACGGTGATAACGTGCGCAGCCCCTCCATAATCTCCCACATATTCTTCCTATTCTCCACACGTGGTTCGCCGTAAACACAAGTTAAACGCCACCATGGAGACTCTCTACTCTCCCTCACCTCCAGATCAATGTATCGTCGATGACACTTGCGTAGCACGACTTCCATCGACTCATGCCAGAACACCGCCAAACCTCCACTCAGCCCCACACTATCCACACCAACAAAGTTTTTCAGTCCCAAGCGCCACCTCAAATGCTCCACCCTCCTTTTCTTCAATCTTGTCTCCGATAAGAAGACAATCTTGGGGGTTTTAGCCCTCACAAGGCTACAAGCTCTTGAACCGTCCGGGAATTCCTCACCCCCCGGCAGTTCCAACTCAAAATACTCATTGTTCCTTCAAACAGCTCTCTAATCACACATCCATGAATATCCAGTCCAACAAAACTCTAGCGGTGAAAAGATCAAACCGGCATCAGGTGGGCAGAACCTTCAGCAGGATCCCCTTGTCACCCCCCGCCAGGAACGATTCACCAGCTAGGAATTTCGTCAGAAACCTGGAGAACTGAAACACGGTGGTACGATCAACTCAGAAACCAAACTCCGTCGACAAGATGTCACGGTATATCAGCAGCCTCTCACCCAAGACGGATAGAGGGATCGTCCTACGTGCGAACGGAGTTCACGCCGTAGACGTAACAGAGGACGTAGTAGATGCGTCCCAGAACCGCGCGGAAGCGAAGCCTTTCGCCCCGCCGGGAATCGTCGAAATCTTCCACCACAAGACCACGTAAACTCGCAGGCCTAGACCATGCATCTCATCCTGAATTCGCCATCAGCCAGCACGAATTGCCTGGATCGTGCGGCCCTAGCAGGGGTACGGCACAAAGGCTTGCCTCACATCATGGCCGGCGATGATGACGGCCGGCGGCGCCGTTCGGAACCCTAGTCGCCTCCTGTATCGCTTCCAGAACGGTGATGAATTTGCAGTGTAATACGATTGGGTAACCCTGTAGTATTTATAGATGAACCATACTAACTCGTCACACGATAGAGGGTATCGAGCACTATAAGGAACAACTTTATCGACCACTTTGATGATATAGACCCACTTCTATGACAGGCCACTTTGACCGAAAAATTGATCTTCTAAAACCCCTTGACGACTCATGAGTCAACGAGTCAACAGTTGCAGAGACGAATGCGCAAAAGTGAGCAGAGACGTAGCAAAGCCATTTCAGAATTAAAAAAAGGTGATCAGTACAGGACCAAGAAAACAGTATCCACGAAGCTTCTGATGATCTCCCTGAAACTATGATCTCCCTGAAACTGGGAGAATACTGCAATGGAGAATAGTTTCGTTGCCACACGGCAGGGAGGCCGGTCATCGGTGCAAAAGCAGGGTCAAAGCTCAACGAAGAAGAGCCGCCATAGCTGTCCGACGCGCTAGTAGCCTGCTTGACGCAGAAATCGCCTGGGGGATTCAAGAACTGCTTCGTGCGTGACATGACCAGTCGAATTCAGTTTCAGCACTGTTGGTCAATGTTTGTGTGCTGCGATATTTCACAACCCATCTGAATAATGAACCTTTATGGAGATTCTTCATCCATGTGATTCCACGTTCCTGCGAACATTACTGTGAAGTACCAGAGAATAAATGTTTGAAATTTCCCATGTAGGAAAATGAAATCTATTCCAATTATTAGTTTTTGCACTTAATGCACTAATTTTGGAGATAAAGAAAGTCACATTGCAACTTCTAGGAAAATTTCTAATTTAAAAACAAGTTGACTTTAGAGATGACCCAACATCAAAACACGCAACGTCACGTGAGTGTGAAACTTCCACCAAATTGCCTATTTAATATGGGTTTAACTTATAGGTCCCCACACCTAACTCTTCGTGGGTCTATAACTTCAAAGGGTGCCTTGCACGGCACACAACTTCAAGTTTAGAAAGTTCAACGAAGTTATCTTTCTAAATGGGTCTAACTTACAGGTCCCACGCTCCGCGTGGGCCTAAAATTTCTATGTTTCAGACCAACTTTGCTATATGGACTAATAACCAGGGACCATTGCCCCTTCTTTTTCCCGGTTGCCACAACTGACCGTGACACTGTTGGCCCAGTCGTTGTCTAGAACACAGCCTCGCCTGCTGAATTTTTTGCCGATTTGGTGAAAGCATATTATCATACTTGTATTGTCATGTCGCACTGGAAAATAAAGCGAACTCAGTTTAGTGGAATTGACCTCTTTCAATCGGCTCATTGGCTGCATTTCAACTTGTGCACACGAAAAGAGGTTAATGATGGTTATCGCCAATACTGGTGCAAGCTTTTGAATAAAGTTTAGAACAAACGAGCCCATAAAATCCTTAGAGACAACCTGCTGAACATTTTGGCGAAAAATCTTGAATCAGTATGAACCCTCGATACATCAATCTAGCTCAGGCTAGCTGAATTATACAATGTAACTGCTTATATTATACCACGGTAATGTGCAAAAAGCAGCGTTCTGAAAAAACCAAGCACCTTTACAAATAAGCAAAGGGAATTAATTAAGAGGAAAAAACTAGTTGCTTTCATCAAATAGTGATTGACAAAGTAAACATTAATTATAAGATACACCAATGTAACATGGCAATCTTACTTTCTAGTTATTTTTTCCACTAACATTTCAGATCAGAGTTGTAGCTTTCCTACTGTTCACTCTTTCTAATCCCCGCAATAAAAAAAATGACACTTTTTGGTACATGATGAATTTTTGCAACTACGACACTAATCCAGCTAAGAATTCGCACTATTGGGCTTATGCAGCTGGCAAGGTCAAACTATAGCTGGAAGTATAATTCATGACTAAGCATGCATTTCTTTGCTGTAAGGTATTCGAAACAAACGTAAAAATACAGATTCTTTTTTTTTTGCGAGTACAATACAGTTTCAGAAATGATGAATATCATCTTTTAACTAACTAATAGCAATCTGAGATATGAAAACTGAGCAATCAACATTCACCAGCCTCTTTTTGCATGAATCTTACAGAGGAGCCGAGCTGTGATGGTTCAGGAAGGACCCTGATCCTGATTCTTGACAGCAAATATTTGTATTTTTTCTCGAATACGCGGAAAAGATGTGTATCTTTGTATTAATAAAGGAGAAAAAACAGTTCCTTACAAACACCACCGCCTCACTCCGAACCAAGCCTTGAGGGGCTGTAAACACAATCTTGATGTAAGCCGATTACAAACAGACTAATTAAGGCAAGACCTGACCAAACAACCAGCAATGTGAGTGCTCTGCGTACATTACTGTATCATACAAGGAAAAAATTCTGTACACTGGAACCCAAAGAATGCAAAAGGCGCATGATCATTTGGCATTGCCAATCAGTGGCGAAAAGGAACCAGCAATGTGAGTGCTCTGGTTAGCGCGACAGGCCCCGCGCTTCTTCAACGGGAGGCGTGCACAGGAGCTGGACGCTCTCGGCCGCTTCTTGAACGGGAGGGGAGCTCAGCTGTCGGGTCATCTTTTTGGACCTTGACCAATGCATTTAGGGGAAAAAATCAACAAAGAATTTCTGTAGCTTTTAATTAGTTCAACGCCGGTTCCCTCAAAAAAAAAAAAAACCTAGTCCAACGCAGGTGCTTTGGCTAAACATGGTAAGTCAAATTGCAATGCACAAGGTTTCACCGTGCGGTAGCATTTCGGATGTTCACCATTTCATATTTTAGCATGACATAAATACTGTATACCTTCAAATTATGGCTTTGCCGCACATGAATAAATTAATGACGGATGATACTTTTTTTTTCATGTAACTTATGACTCCAAACCATTTTAAAAGTAGTACACTGATTCAAATGAGTAATATTTATTTCCCCCTGATTTTAGGGAATCCTTTTGAATTCTTAGATTTTCAAACAAGCTACACAAAGAGCCAATTTTGTAGATTTATATTTTGAAAAATACATAAGACTTTCTTAGTGATTCCAACCAAAAAGACTGCCTTGTCCGTGGAATGGTCAAACTTGGACGTGCAGTTTTTTTTTTTTTTGTGTTATCCTGCAGAGTAGTGTACAAGAATAAACTGTCCGAGTTAAAAAAAAAGAATAAACCAATTTCGCAATTTGCAGGTACCTCTCCAGTGCGTGGCGACACAAAGGGAATGCGACGTCCCTCGTCGCGCGTCAGGATATGGTTTCTGGCGATCTCTCGAAGGACGCAGTCTTCATCGACGCTGTGTGTAGTTGTAGGTCTGGGCGTGTGCGTGGGTGTGTGTGGGTGTGCGTTGAGGTGTGAGTGCGTGTGTACGCATACGAACAGATGCTACAGCTGTACCCAGTAGGAGAGGACCAATTTCGCAATTCTCTGTGTCCCTAAACCCAAGCCCAAGCACGCCACAAGCCCACACAACACTGGACAACCCGAGCTCGGTTCGGCCCACGAGCAGGCCCATCCGAAACCTCTCACATGGGAGAAAGAGCGCAGATCGAGGGGGCAGCACTGTAATTTCGCATCCCAAAAATTCAAACCCCGCGGCCGCTCCGCCCCTTCCGCGCCCGCTCTCGCGGCCCCACGAGCCCCGCTCGGCAACCAAATTCGAAATGCCCCGCCCTCGCCTACCCAGGAACCTACTCGCTTCTCTCGCTGGAGGTGGGACTGCGCTCGCCGCTCCTCTCTGTTGCTGAAACGACCTGAGTGAGAAAAGTAGGAGAGCGTGCTCGCCCGTTGGAAAACGCCGAGACGGGAAGGCGAAAAAAAAAAACCTTGCCCGTTTTATCCCTCGCCGCGGATCTGAACCGAGCTGCCTGCCGTCGATTTGACTCGCCCGCGGCTCCTCTTCCCATTATTTTCCCTGCGTGTGTTCCGATTTTGAAATCGAGGAAGAGAGAGAAAGAGAGAGGAGGTGTGGCCGCCGCGGTTCTTTCATCCAGATCAGTTCAAACCTTCAATGCGAGGGGGGCACTTCTTTGATAATCTTGTCTCGTTCCGTCATTCATCCCCTCTATCGTTTCCTGCCGATTTTGAGCGCGTGTAGCGTCACTTGGGATTTGGTGTCCTCCTCTGCAAAGTTCGTCTTTTTAGTTTCTTGCGCCGTCACGGCTGGTCAGGTGAATCCTTAGGTTGGCTTGGTTGCTCTGTTCCGTTTCGATTTGTGGTGGTGTCGCCGGTGGGATTATAGCGTAGTAGTGCTAAATAGTTTCTGGGTCAAGACGCGCCGATTAATTGCTCCCAAATCTGATGCAATCTTTGAGATTTGGCGGGTGACATAATTAGTACTAGCTGTTACTGCTCATTTATCCCCGCGATTACCGTGCTTAATTTGATTCCAAGATGCAGAGTTCAAAATGCGGCCTTTTTCGTCTGAAATTGATTGTTGTTTCTGTTTGTGGTCGGTTCCGCAGGAGCAGCCGGCTGTTCTTGCCGTGAACGGAGCCAGCGAGTCGCCGATGGGCCGGAGCCTGAGCCCGCTGCTCCGGCAGGAGCTGGACAACCTGGACAAGGACGCCGACAGCCGCCGCGCCGCCATGAAGGCGCTCAAGTCCTACGCCAAGCACCTTGACTCCAAGTCCATCCCGCACTTCCTCGCCGAGGTGTCCGACGCCAAGGCGGGGGCCGCCGGCGCCGCGGGGCCCGGCCTGCCCTCCGGCGAGTTCACCATCTCTCTCTACGAGGTGCTCGCCCGGGTGCACGGCCGCAACATCGTGCCGCAGATCGGCAACATCATGGCCACCATCATGTGCACGCTCTCCTCCAGCGGGGGCTCCTTCCCGCTGCACCAGGCGTGCTCCAAGGTGGTGCCGGCCATCGCGCGGTACGGCATCGACCCCTCCACGCCCGACCAGGAGAAGGCTGCCATCATCGCGTCCCTCAGCAGGCCCCTCTGCAACGCTCTGATTGGTGGCCAGGACGGTGCTTCCTCTGGTGCGGCGCTCTGCCTCAAGGCGCTTGTGGAGTCGAGCAATTGGAGGTATGCCTCTGGCGAGACAGTGAATGAGGTCTGCCTTAAAGTGGCTGGGGCGATGCACGACCGGACGACAAGGTCCAATGCGCATATGGGCCTGGCAATGGCGCTGGTGAAGCATAATGGCCTGATTGCAGAGGCCTATGCAAGGTCCATTGTGCGGTCTGGGCTGCAGATTCTTGATGGGGAGACAGCGGAGACCAGCTCCCAGAAACGGCTCTCGGCAATCCAGATGATCAATTTCTTCATGAAGTTTGTTGATCCCAGGTGCATATCTTCAGAGCTTGGCAAGGTGATTGATGTGATGGAGCAGTGCCAGAATGACCGTATGCCGTTTGTCCGAGGCGCTGCATTTGAGGCATCACAGAGTGCAAAGAGCATTGCCGGGCAGAAGGGTTCAAGGCATGAAGTCGGCACAAGCCCAATGGTTGGGTCCAACTTTCACAAGAGAAGAGTGAAGAGCCCATACAGGAACCAATGGAGTGCCAAGGGCAGCCCTGCAAGCTCCACTGTGACTGCTTCTCCATTTCAATTCCGTTCCCCAGAATCTCAGGTTGTGGACTCATCCATCATCAATGGCAGTACAATCACTGAATCTCCAGTCTCGGGAGGGCAGTCCTCTTGCAACTTTGACCAGAGTCGGCGCACAAACAGGAGGTTGTGGAGCAACGAAGGTGTGGATGTTTCTCTGAAGGATGGCCTGTTCGTTAAACTTTGCTCAGACAGCAACTATTTGAAGATGACTTGGGCGAGGTCTGTGACAGTGAAGTGACTGATGCCAACTTTGAGTGCACCGACACGTTTACTGGATTTGTGTCCCCAAGTCACAATGATGCTATATCAAGAGAGAAGACACCCAGTCCCAAGGTACACATATTTTCTATGTCAAAACTCTATTAATCATCAAAGAGATTTTCATATTCTGTACAAGATTGCTTCTTGGTTGTAGCACAGTTGAGCTTCCAACTGACTATGCTGTTTCTCTTGTGTGCAGGCTTCTAATAGGTCGATCACTATTGATGATGTGAAGGTCTACTCAACACCAAGGAAGCTACTTCGGTCACTTCAGAACTCGTACTACTCTGACTCTTCAAGCCTTGGGGAGCATTCCACCGCCAATTGTAGCAGCTCATCATCACCGGATCGGCAGCACGAATCATCAGAAGAGATGCAGTCTCTGCATTCTGACAACAAGGCTGAAGAGAAGGATGAGAATGACACTGTTGATCTGCAGAACGACAGCAGAACTGCAACAGAGACATTGTTCAATGAAGGTAAATTCACATTTTCCTGTACAGAGGTTGACAACACGTCCTACGAAGCAACCCCTGAAGTCCAATGCAAACAGACTGATGTCTGTGTGGCAAGCAGCAGAGGAAAGACCAGGAAGTTTCGAGCAAAATTAACTTTTCTTTTGAGCATGATCGTGATGTTTTTAGCAATAATCATTGTGTTAATTAGGATAGACAGTTATGATGATTCAGTGGGACTCGTCCCTACTTGATGTCTGTAGGCTGCAGTATTTCAGTATGTGTCTTAGGGTTCAGGTTGTATTGTTCCTATCACTGTAGAGTGGTCATTTTCTGTACAACTTTGCAGTCATTGATCTTGCATGACTGCTAAGAACATAATTATGTTTGTCATATTATAATGTTTGCGATGGGGCCTACATAGTGTTTTGCTTTTGCATTGTGGTATCAAAATGATCACTTAGCCCGGTTGATCCCAACTCTGTTTGGCATCTATATATTAATATTAGATCGTAGTATTTGCCTAGTGTTTCACTGCTGCCTTCAAGTGATCAACTGGCCTTTTTTTATGGCGCTGAAGTTGATTACATCTAATTGTATAGTGTGTATCTATTGTGACATTGAGCATCTTCACTTGTAAGTTGGTGCAGAAAGGCATGTCGAAACACTTGTGCCTGTATATTGTGCTGCTTTGGTTGGCACATATACTAAAATATTAGTGCGTTCCTGCAGAAATAATTAAGCTTCAGAATGTAGTTAGTGGTTAACCAGATTATTAAGAAAAGAACCCTCATAGAGATCAAGGCACCAAACATGTCCGGCCTTTTAAGCTTATGAGGTGCTCTCCACAGAGTAATACCAGTATTATCGTGATAGAATAGAATTTAAGCTTATGAGGTGCTCTCCACAGAGTAGTACCAGTAATACGATGCAAGATGAAGAAGCAACGGCTTGTGACCTTGCAGAGTAGCCCATGGTTGGATTTTGTGATCCTTAAGCTTCATCACTTGCAAGGATCAAGGACGTGCCCCGCGAAGATGATGACGCCAGATCTCTCCTCCATTATCAGGAAGGTGAACGGATGATCAGCGATGAACTTGATGATGTCCGGTGGTGGCATGCCACTGCCGCACAAGACACTGGTGGCTGCAGCAGCCTCTGTTCCCAGCTCGTTCACCGCAACAACCGCCACGTGCACAACCTTGCTCAGGAAAGTCGTCCGCCGGGGCTTGCTGTCACCATCGGAGGCCTCCTGGTACATGCCCCGGAGGTCAGCCACCTCCGGCGAGAACGGCAGGGAGAGCCCCATCTGGCGAAGGGCGCCTTCGAGTTTTGCCCAGTTGAAGGTTATCTTAAACTTCCTGCCTAGTTTTCAAAAAAAGGTTATCTTAAACTTGGGCAGCTTGAGTTCAACGAGCTCCTTCTTGATCTCGTCCAAGACGCCGTACATGAACGCCGGCGACGCGGTGACCACGTCCACCATGGTCGTGATGCCGTCACGCGCGTCCGGGAGAAAGATGAACATGGAGTACTGCGTCTGCGTGTCTCCGGCCGCCTCCGGCTTCCGCCCTGGCTTGTAGGGAAGCTTGAGGACCTTGTACCCATCCATGCACGCGACGCGCAGCTTGGTGGGTTTCCACATGAAATCCGCCTCGGCGCGACTGCCATTGAGGCGGTGAAAGGTGCCCCGGTGCGTGAGGTCGAAGTGGAACGGCCGCAGCCACTCGCCCTTGAAGTAGACCGCATTGGCGAGGACGAGGTCCGTCTTGGCGTCGATGTCGTCGGAGGAGATGGAGTCGATGAGGTTGTCCGTGGCCTTCATCACCCATTCGTTGATCATCTTCACAGCTTCCTCAGGCTACATGTATCAATGGATCGTATCATTTTACGAATTTTGTCGGATCACAAAATATGCAGTCAGTTTACATAATTTCATTTTTTGTTAGAATGTTATAAATGAAACAACATGTAGCTAGAATCTAAAAATTGATATTAATAAGAATCTTTTCAGATGACGAAGCCTATCTGATATCACAATTGACTATTTAGCGCTGGAAGTCTGGAACTGTAAAAATGAAAAAAAAAAAATGCTTGTCTCCACTGATGTCGAGTCTCTCTGCTTTCGGGGGAAAAAAAAAGATTCGTACCCAGTTTTGGGATAATTCCAGAGAAACCAGAGGATCTCGAGATCAAAACAGTTCCAAATTGAGGAGATTATTATATGAGACCAGGACAACACAGCCGACGTGATCTAGAGAAACTGCAAACATTGTAGTCGCCACTGCCGAGATTAGACTCGCAAAATCTGTTTCCCCTTTCAATCAGCCAAGCAAACTAATGCACAAACCTCCTTGGTGAAGTTCACGGTTTGCGCCTCCGACTTGTAGGACTCGACGGCGACATCGTGGAACGCGTCGGCGAGCCCGCCGCGGGAGACGTCGACCCAGACGCCGCCGCCGAAGAGCACGCGCGGCCCGCCGGAGTCCGACCGGTCAGCGAGCACGCGGCGCGCGACGCCGCGTCCGAAGTCGGCGAGTTCCTTGGCCGAGGGCGCGCCGAGGAAGGCGAGGAGCTGCGCCTGCGTGGCGCTGCACGGACACCGGCGAGAACACAACGTTGCCTGCGGCGGCCGCGGCGGCATCTCCTGTTGGCGATGGCGCGAGGTGCTTGGCGAGGCGGAGCGCGAGCGCCGTCTGCCCGTCACGGGCAGCCGTGGCGACGGCGGATGCCATGATGGGCTAAGTGGGAGCGACTGTGAATCGCCACGGAGAAAATATATAGACGCAGTGAATTAAGCATGCCTGCAGGCAGCTGCTGTGTCAGTGTTAAAAGAAAATCCTGATAATCAATATAATCGACTCAACAAGAGTAAAGCGAGGATCCTTATTGGAATTCAAAGAGTTTGCTAGCTCTCAAGGATGTTAATTCAAATAAAATCATGTGCAAAACTGTACGACTATTACTATACCCCTAGTGCTAGACAATGCAATATGCATGCCGATTAATTCTTCTTGTTCCTTCGGCTTACCAGCGTTTGAACTGCACGCATTTGCTATGGCCACACAAAATATGCATGCAATGCAAGTGTACTCTGTACTGCACCTGAACGCGCTGCAGGAGGAGAAATGGACTGAGAAGTGAGAACTGGAACCGTGCGCTGCATGCATGCTTAACGAGTAAATGAAGGCAGTTTAGCCATTTTTGCTTCCTTGTTACGGTGCTCTTGTGGAAGTTTCATCAAGTACTTCATTGCGGCAAGGAATTAGTAGCTGCACTGCCCTCCATATGATGTGTGTGGCTGCATCAATTCACCAGGATTTTAGTGCAGTGAGACTTCAAACTGCTGGAATTCGAATGGACTTGCTCGTTCGTGGAAACGGGCACCAACTTTGCACCAGCTGCAGCTCAAATTCGCCTGTGAAGACGAGGAATCAAAGACTGGCTGTCGCCCATCTGCAATGCCCGATCTGCCCAATCGCAGAAAAGCCAGCCGCTCCATCATCGTCGTCGGGCACTGCTCCGGGGACGAAAAGCTACAGAGCTACGAACGTGGCGCAAGCGTGGCAGGAGGCGGTCGCTTTTGGGATCCGAACTTGAATGGGGAGAGCACGGGATGCACGGCAACGGAGCTCGCCGGCGAGCGGCGGCGGCACGACTGCGCTGGCCGGTCCCCTGTTTCAGATCGCGGTCTGCAACATTTACATACGCACCCTAATTTGGATCGTGACTATTCGATATTTTCATTTACATATAACCCCCTATTTTGGATCGCGACTAATACTCGCGATCCAAATATTTTCATTTAGGCCCCTCTTTGGACGGCGGCTCCTTTCGCACTCCTCTGCTCGTCTCTTCCTCCCGCCTGTCCGCCGGCGGCGGCCGGTGACGCGATCCCCCACCATTTCTGTCCGATCTGGAAGCTCGAAGCCTTCGATCCCTAGCACAAGCCATCTCTCTGCACCTGCGGCAATGACCGTGGCCCGTGGGGACACGCTCGAATCTGCATCCGCCCGTCTCCGCATCCGAGCCGCGCGTGCCACCTCGCGGTTCACCTCACGCGGCCGGCCATGGAAGCCTCGTCTCATGCCAAACACCGGCGGCCTTCGCGGCACTGGGCAGCTGCTAGTCAGTTGCTGCCGTAACTGCAAGTTCGACGATGGCTGCTAGCTCTGACATTGATTGAGATGTGAAACAGAGCTTTTTGACATGGAATGCTTCCCCTTTTTTTTTTCCTTTCTTTTTTCTTTTTTTGGTTTCCATTCGTTTCAAGCCAAACGTCCGTATATTAGGCTATCATCTCACCAGGCAGACATTCTAGCTTTGCATCCTTGTCTGGTTTTCAGAAAGAAAACGCAGCTGTGCCCAAACAAAACTAATTTCAGTCACCGGTGTACAGCATTGATGAATCAAATGTGCAGAGTTTCAGTGTTTGTACGAAGATATGGAGAAAGAGATTTCAAAAGCGCATTGTGTTCTCGTATGGTGTGAGAACTAGCGTCAAGAAAGTAAAACATCCGATATGAAGCAGGAGTCGTGTATAATATTATGCAATTCGCCACAACAGACTAGTAACCTTTTTTTTTTTGAATGAAAGGGGATTGTACTAAAATCTGAATAAGTACATATCCCTTCCGTTGAGACTTTGAAAGACGACTAAAAACACAAAGAAAATATCTTAGCATTTTACTTATTTTCAACATCACTTCTTCGAGCATCTCTTGGTAAGTGTTTCACAAGTCAAGCCTAATAGGTACTTTGAAGTATGGATCAGAGTTCCACTTGCGCCCAACATTTGTGCAGTGATCATATCTCCATACTGGGTCCCGAATCCATTATCTCTGTACATATTGTTTCACACAATAGATCAATACAAGTCTCGGGGAAATATTTCAATCGCTGGAGAGTATGAAGAGACGCAAGACGTCAAGGGGCCACTGCAATCCTTTGGCCTTGATAGATTGAACTAAGTTGCTGTCATTTCACCGGAGGCATTTTCTGGCTTTCATGTTGCGTCAGTGCCCCGTTTCTGAAAAGGAACGCAGCCGTGTCCAAGAAAGTTTCAGTTACAGATGTCTTGATGAAAAAAATGTGCAGATTTTCAGTACCCAAAACCAATATGATGTGCATTTTGGCGTTTGCGAGGCAAGAAAATGAGATTTGTATTGTTTTAGTCACGGAGGAGGAAAGACCATCGTGCTGTGATATGTTCCGCGAACCAATATTAAGTTATCAGTTAACCTCGGTTGGAGTTCTATATGAACTAAAATGTGACTGCTCAGTTCCTTTGGAGTTGTGCTAGTTGCCGAAAATTCATAGATACGACATGGGTTATGCATCTAGCAGCTGCAAAACCACGAGTAGCATGCTATCCCGTAATCCTTATCGTCAGAAACATATTGACCCGATAGCTTTTCTACATGCAGCTGTGTAAAAAAGATTAAACTGCCTACTCCTTCATCTATCTCCTTTTCTTTATATTTGTAGATGTAGACATACACCATTTTCGCAGTCAGATGGATAGTTCTTTTCAGAAATAATCACATGGAACCACATGTATATCAAGCGAAAACATCACACAGAATGCTGAGAAATGAGACTGGATGGAACATGAATGACGTACGTGCCACAAAAAATATATTCAAAATTTTTTTTTTTTTCACAAGGCAGTCTATGTATAACTGATGGCAGTTCATGTTTCTTTTACCATCACAACAAGATAAGACTCATTACAAAGCATCGATACTCCACCATGATTGTCTTGATTTACATGTTTCTGGGTACTTTCTTACTGATGGCAGTTTGCGCCACTGCAAGTATGGAAATAATTGTTTCATTTCAGCTTCCACTAACATCTCGTCGTCTATGTTCTTTTGGTTCGCTCTGTGGTGCATATAATCAGTAAGGAATCAATCCAAAAACTCTATCAGTTGGAGCTCTCTGTAAACAGAAATATATTACCTCCTCTCTGCTAGGTATTGACAAGCCGACCAGCTGTATATGCCTACGCAACATCGGATGCAGGTAGACTGAATACATATATTTGCTGGTCCTCGTGTTCAAGTACTTTGACATGGGTTTGCCATGTCTTGACTGAAACATAACATGACGGTCCCTGTCAGATTACAATGAAGGCATGCGAACTTAGCTTTCAAGATTTAGCTCCGCTGCTTTGCATAAAGTAAAATAGGATTCTCGAATATCAGTTGGTACCTGTTATAACAAACAACACGCTACTTCCTCACGCCCAAGTGTGCTTCCACATCATCACAATGGCATGCATTTGCTATATAAATTTTCAGATGCAGCTGTGAACAAATTTTAGTTGCAACACAGATGACATGTGCATACATTGTCAGAGGACTTTATGGCTTTTTTCCATGCATAATCTTGGAGTTAAAAACATGAGTAGCATGCCACTTGCAAGCACACTATCAGAGAAGTCTGTTTGCTGTAAGCCGTCATGTTAAACGGTCATAATAATTCACAGTTCTTATTCAATCTGCATTCTTATAATAGAATCTACTTATGATCGATATATTCCATTATTCATAAGTCATAACAAATCACAAGAAACAATTTAGTAAACAGGTTCTAAACTTAGTTCCTACAGACAAGTATTACATAGGTTAAAACACAATCTTTTTTTGTTTTTTGTTTGGGGAAAAGAAAGGACAAAAATAAAGCACGCTCAGCTCAAACTTCAAGCTTACAGTAAAATGCTAATAGTTGAATGATTGAATCATAATCCAGAAGCAAGGTGTGAAGCGTTACAAATCTTGTTAAGTTTTGTGCTCGACGAAGGAAGTGATACATGATTGCCCCACCATCGACTGCACTGAAATTGTTGCCACATGGTCAGCTTTCACCAACATCTCACCGCCTCCATTTTTCTTTACAGTTATTGACGCAGAAACTCTGAGGATTTCAAGATCACTATAACTAGAACTAGTAGTCCATGCAAACAAAAGATTTCATTTTTGATATGAACCGATGCAGTTGCTCAATGAACAGACATGCGTCTTGTCTCCTCTCTATATTTGTTCCTCTGAACTTGATAACCATGCATGCCACTTGTTCAATGTGATATGCTGCAGATGTAAATATATAGTGCATCCTGTGCAAGTAGGACTGTATGGCATGATTTCCGTCAAAGTAAAAAAAGCATAAGAACTTTTTAAAAGTATGTCATGGGTTTGGTATGCACGATACTTTCTTCCACATCACCTGGAAGACATGCATTTTCTAGCCAGAGAATTTGATATACTGCTTGGTGTGAAAAATACAAATTCAGTCGCCTTGAGCACATGTTCTTCCCTGCATGGGGGAGGTCTTTGTTTTCAAGGTACACCCCATATTGAAACACTAGAAACGTGTGCAAAAAATAAAATAAACATGTGTTTTACAGTTTCAAATGTTACAAGAAATGGTGTGCCAACAATCATCCAAGACATGTCATACAGAGAACAGAAAATCACAAATCCGGGAGAAATATTTAGTTTAAACTAACCAGAAATAAGCTCAATGCAAGAAAGAACAAATTAGAGGAAAATCAAATTAGAAAAATCAAAACATAAACCAAAGTCACGGTGACAAAAGAATGCAGCCTCTATAGTACAGGCAAATTCTTCCTTCCGTAAATGGTAAAAGCCTTGACACATAACATGCCCACTGAATTTCCGACAGCCCAACAGAGTGGGTATTGCAATTGCTATATCTGTTCTCCAGATGGCAAAGCCATGTCAGCTTCCACAAACACCCCCGCATTGGTCTTGGCTTTGGCAACGTAAAACCCTTGCATCTTTGGGTTCTACATAACGAAAAATGTCTTCCAAGAATTTTTCAGAGATTCCAGCAAGGCTGAGAACAGATTTCTGCATCCGTTCACATGCTTGTTCTTTGAAAAAGACACGAGTTTTCCCAACCACAGGGTCAGATCGCTCGCTGGAGCTCCGTGCAGCCAAAACAGCGAACACTTTACGCGCAGCCGCGGGCGGGCCGCTCACCAGCGTCACAAGCTTACAATGATATGATGGCAAGGGTGAGTGAGTACCTTGCAAGCGGAACGCGTGGCCGGGAGCTGCTTCGAGCTTCAGCACTAGTACATGAACAAGACGACGGACGAAGACTTTGCAAGTTGGCAGTTGCCGCCCGACTCAATCTTCGACACGGCAATGGCGCGCCTCGTCGGCGGGGGCAGCCTCGCCGAGATGTAGCAGCCACGGAGCCAGGGATGCCAGCGTGTGGGCGCACGAACTCGACAAGGCGAGCTCCAGATGCAGGAAACCGGAGGCCGGCGGCGGCAGCGCGGCGTCGCTGGCTGTCCTGGCGGCGGCGATCAATAACTTTACAAAACGCCCCCTGCAATTATTTATAAAATATCCCCGGTTTGGATCGCGACTATTAATCGCGATCCAAATATTTACAAAATGAACCCTGGTTTGACGGCGCCGTCCTCGCGCTCTTCGTTCTCGGCTCCCCGTCCGCTGCCGGCGACAGACGCCAATCCTCCACGCGCTCTCCCTGCTCGACCCCCGAATCATCGTGAACCTCTAAAGTTCTATTCCAGCCGTTCTCGCTTCTCCTCTGCTCCCGCGTCGCCGTCGATGCATCAGAGCCAGGGAGTAGCCGTGCGGCACATGAGCTCACGCATCCGAGCGTGGCGGCCTTGTCTCCTCCCCGACCACGAAAGCCTACGCGGAAGTCCTCGATCGCTGTTCTTGCCTTCTTGGGGCCTGCGCAACGCAGGCGAATGTGCCTGGTAGCTCTGCCATGCGAGGTGAAACAGAGCATTTGCTGAAGGTTTTTTTTTTAAAAAAATAGAACAAATGTCCAAATATCAAGTACTCGTACTATCAGGATTTCCTTTACATCATTTAGTCAGATGAGTAACGAATGTGAAAAGTTTTGATATTCAGAACCAACAAAATGCAATCAGATTTTCGCCCAATATGTGATATTGACACCGCGTGACACGTTCACCGGAAAGGTCGCCGCGCGCTTGACCGACCTCACGCGGCCAGCCATGGGAGGCCTCATCTCGTGCCGGACACCGGTGGCCTTCGCGGTAATGGGCAGCTGCTAGTCAGCCCCTCCCAAGTTTGACGATGGTCGCTAGTTCTGACATTAGACTCTCAAAAAGAAAAAAAAATGACCGTAAAAAAAACAGAGCTTTTTCACCGGGATTTTTCTTTCTTTCTTTCTGGTTTCGATTCGTTTCAAGACGAACGTCCTTCTATCAGGCTATCTTTCACCAGGCATTCATTCCAGCTTTCAGATTGCATCCGTGTTTGATTTTCAAAAGCAAAATGCAGTTGTATACAAATTAATTTCAGTTAGAATTAACATGCACATAGTTTCAGTACTTGAGTAAGATTTGGACAATGAGATTTCAAACCACATCTCACTCTGAAGATTTGTGATGCAGATGCAAATAAATCTCACTCTGTTATTTGTTCAGCGACATGTAACGTTTACATAGTGCGTTTCTTCTGCCCAGGATTCATTACAAATCTAGACACTCCAGTATGATTGTCTCGAATTGCATGTTTCTGGGTACTTGCTACCTGATGACAGCTCCAGCCACAACATTTTTTGGAAATAATTGTTTCATTCAGCCGCATACCTTTTCATTTCAGCTTCCACCAACATCTCATTGTCTCTGTTTCTTTTACTTCTTTCTGAAAATTTGTGTCAGTCAGAAATACATATTGATCTTTTGTAACTAAAGCTCTGTAGTGTATAAAATCTTTAAGGAACAATCCAGATACTCTATCGCTTGGAGCTCTTTGCGGACAGAAATATATTGCCTTCTCTCTGCTAAGTAGCAACTAGTCGACTAGCTGTGTCTACGCAACATCTGCACTATCTACACTCTGAATTTATATTTGCTGGTCCTTGTGTTCAACTACTTTGGCATGTGTTCTCCATGTCTTAACTGAAACAATAACATGACGGTCATGCTATTTCCTGTCAGATTGCAATGAACGAGGCGAAGTTAGGTTTGAATATTCAGCTCCGCTGCTTTGCACAAAGCTAAAAAGGATTCCTGAATCAAATATCAGCTGGTTATCACAAGAAGCACGCTACTTCCTTCTGCCCAAGTGTATTGCTTCCACATTATCAGAAAGACATGCATTTGCTTTATCGATCAACCGTTTCACTTCTGGTTTGGTTCCTTCGAAGGTGATCAACACTGACTGTCTGAATACCTCTGTGCTACTGTTGAGAACATGGCGACACATAGATGACATGTGCATACATAATACATTAATTATCATCTTAATTTTCAGATGACTTCATGGGTTTGGCAAGCGTAAGCTTGGAGTTAAAAACATGAGTAGCATACCACTTTCCAGCACATTACCAAAGAAGGCTGTAAGGTGTTAGCCGTCCTGTTAAACAATCATAATTCACACAGTTTTCGATTCAATCTGCATTCTGATTGTAGAATCTACATACAATGTGCGACTCCAAGTCATAACCAATCACAAGAAACAATTCTGTAAATAGGTTCTAAACTAAATTTCTACGTAGAAATTTTATAAATAGATTCAAACTTAACTCGAACTTCATAACATTAACGTGCCCAACCACAGGGCCACATCGCTCATGGGAGCTCCTTGCTGCCAAAACAGCGAACACTTACGGACGCGCAGCCGTGGGCGCGCCGCTCGCCGGCGGCACGAGCTTACGGTGTGCACCTCGCAAGCGGAACGCGTGGCCGAGAGCTGCCTCGAGCTTCAGCACGACGTGAACAAGACGACGGATGAAAACCTTGCAAGTTGGTAGTGGCCACCCGACTCAATCTTTAACACGGCAATGGCGTGCCTCGTCGGCGGGGGGCTACGGGCCTTCAGCGGCTGTACGCTCGAGCTCGATGAGGCGAGCGCAAGATGCAGGAAACCGGAGGTCGCCGGCGCCCGGCGGCGGCGCCGCGCGTCGTCAGCTGCCCTGGCGGCGGTCCAGAACTTTACAAAATGCCCCCTTCAGTTATTTACAAAACACTCTCAATTTGGATCGCGTCGCGACTATTGATCGCGATCCATTTATTTACAAAGTGTCCCCTACTTTGGATCGCGAGTATTCATCGCGATCCAAATATTTGCTAAATGCCCCCTGATTCGACGGCCGTCCTCCTTTCGCTCTCTTCGTTCTCGGCTCTCCGTCCGCCGCCGCCGGCAGACACCGCCAATTATCCATGCGCTCTCCCGGCTCGACCCGCGACTCTTCTTCAACCGCTAAATTTCTATTCCATCCATGCCCGCTCAAGCCCTGGCACAGACCAATGTCTCCTCTCCTCTCCTCTGCTCCCGATTCGCCGTCGCCGTATCAGGGCCGACGGAGCAGCCGCGCGGCTTGAACTCACGCAGCCGGGCATGGCGGCCTCGTCTCCTCCCCGACCACGTAAGCCTACGCGGAAGTTCTCGATCGCTGTTCTTGGGGCCTGGCAAGTCCGAATGTGCATGCTGGTATCTCTGCCATTCGAGGTGAAACAGAGCAGTTGCTGAAGTTTTTTTTTTTTTTTTTGATTACCATAACAAATGTTCAATTATCGTCAGCGGCGGCACCGTCCGGAGGCGCGAGGTGCTTGACCAGGCGGAGCGCGAGAGCCGTCTGCCCGTCTCGGGCGGCGGCGGCGGCCATGTTGGTGTCGAGCTAGGTGGGGATCGTGTGCTGTTTGGCGTGGCCGCGCGCTCGTGTCTCCATTTATACTAGCATGAGCGTGTAGTACTCTATCCCCACGTGTGCACGTATACATTTCAAGTACTACGCTCGTGTGTGTGTATGTTTGGAAAAAATAGGATTCACCTGAGAAAGGTTCTGGTGCAACCGGTGCTTCTCGTGCTACCGTGCTACCGAGCACTGTAGCACGAGAAATATGCATCGAAAAATTGCAACAAAAATATGAATGGATAGTGCATGCAACGATCTACAATTCATATTTTTGGTTGAGGTGCAACGGAAGCTCGTGCAAGAAGATACAAAAAAGAGAAATCAGGCTGTGAACAGTACGGGTTGCAACTGTTCATCATGAACCCGCAACCCGTTACTATTCAAAGTCTGATTTCTCTTTTTGTATCTTCTTGTACGAGCTTCCGTTGCACCTCAACCAAAAATATGAATGATAGATCGTTGCATGCACTATCCATTCATATTTTTGTTGCAATTTTTCGCTCATCCATTGAGGTGCTACCGCGGTTGGGAGCACGGTAGCACCACAACCTTTCTCGGATTGACCTTCAAGTGTAGTTTGCACTACAGTGTGTATACAAACTTATAGTATACACCTCCATGGCGTTATCTTTTCTCACATCTATGTGTTGCAATGTATCGAAGAAATATCACTGAGGATGATCTAGCCCGATGCATGTTTTTTTTTCCTTTCGGCCAAAACCAAATGGTGAATGAAACAATCGATTCGATATATATACTTTTTTTTTAGAATTATAGGGACGATCCCCCAGTCCATCATTGCATTGCAAATTAAGACCACCAAGTTTTACAGGACCCATATAGCGGTGAAAGCTCTCTTAGAACGCATCTCAACACTCCAATTACTCATCACCAGCAAACTCACACTCAGAAAACCTCTAGCACTTGATTAGCCACACTACCATTTCCACCTTCAGCTCATCCCAGTGTCTCACCGAGGAGCACCTGCTGTCTTGATAAGTTTCTCAATCACAGCCTCTCTGGTCTCTTCGCCACTTCCTCCAGCCGCGAGAGATGGTCTTCGAACATATGTGACCACTTCAGAAGACAAATCAAGCTCCATTCTTTTATCATGGGGATGATTCTCCTCCAAGTAGATCTGATGTCCTTCCAGCTCCCATTCTGAAAACAAAGGTTGTTTCTAAGTTTCCATAACCCCCAGAGCACAGCTGAGCTAAAAACATCGCAAACTATGTGATTCTTTTCAGACAGCCAGAATTTGGCGACACCCTCAAAACTTGAACCTATACTGAACCCAAAGACTTCAGAACGTTCAGACCAAAGTCTACCAGCCACAACATAGCTAAAGAATAAATGATTTACACTTTCCTGTTCGCTACAGAAAAGACAAGTTTTATCTTTGTCTTCTTTTAGTTAGGTTGTCCCTAGTAAGAACTTTATTCTTAGAAAGCAACCACAAAAAAATATGCACTCTTGGGGGTATTCTAAGTTTCCAAATAGCAGGGGTAAAGATAGGCTTTACACCCCTAAAGTTTACTACTTTATAAAGAGATTGTTTTTTCTGTTAACAAAGTTATCAAAGTTATACTGGCTTTACATTGTTAACAAAGTTATCGTGGTTTTCGGAATCGTAGTTAATTAGGTTATGTTAACCGATAACAGAATCCACCAAATCAGCTAATTTTGTTTTCAAATATTCGAAAACCAAAATAACAAAACGCGTCAAAG
Organism: Eragrostis nindensis; assembly: GCA_012490785.1. NCBI lineage: Eukaryota > Viridiplantae > Streptophyta > Magnoliopsida > Poales > Poaceae > Eragrostis > Eragrostis nindensis. The sequence goes on from JAAXCT010001076.1 coordinate 86,896, forward strand.
CAGCTAGTTAGTTAACCAAATCGCGCCACACATTTCGTAAAACATGATTGACGAAGAAAAAAGGGGAGAGCAACAGCTGATACGATCGAATTAATAGTTGAAGCAACATCTTGTCACATTAATTGCACTGTTCGGATAGTAGCATGCATATCATCCGGAAGTTTGTAGAGTCTCATGGCTCATCCTTCGGTGGGGTCGAGGACGTGCCCCGCGAACACGATGATCCCCGACCGCTCCTCCATGAGGAAGAAGGTGAAGGGGTGGTCGGCGACGAACTTGACCTTCTCCGGCGGAGGGCGACCACAACCGTACAACGCGCTCATAGTGACCGCGGCAGCCTCTGTTCCCATCTCGTTCACCTCAACGACCGACACATGCGCGATGTTGCTTACGAAGAGCGGCCGCCGCGCGCCACCGCCGCCATTGTCGTCGTCCTCCTCCTCGTCGCACATGCCGCTCAGGTCGGCCGTCTCCGGCGTGAACGGCAGCGAGAGGCCCAGCTGCTGGAGGGCGTCGCCGAGTCCCCGCCACTTGAAGGCGATCTTGAACTTGGGCAGCATCAGCTCCACGTAGGTCTCCTTGACCTCGTCCAGGACGCCGTACAAGGACGCCGGCGCCGCGGTGACCGCGTCCACCATGGCCGCGACGCCGTCGCGCGCGTCCGGGAGGAAGATGAACATGGAATACTGCGTGTCGCCGTCCCAGTCCTCCTCCTCCATTGACTCCGTCGCCTGCTTCTCGTCATCATCAGAGGCGCTGCGGCGGCGGCGCTTGCGCTTGCTCCCAGCTGACTCCAGCTTCTTCAACCACCCGGGGTCGTAAGGGAGTTTGAGGACCTTGAACCCGTCCATGCACGCGACCTGCTGCGTGCCGTGCTCCGACATGAACTCCGCCGTGACGCGGCTGCCGTCGAGGCGGTGGAACGTGCCCCGGAACGTGCAGGAGGCGCGGAACGGCTCGAGCCACCTGCCCTTGAAGTAGACCGCGTTGGCGAGGACGAGGTCGGTGTCGGCGCCGATGTCGTCGGGGGAGATGATGGTGTCGATGAGGTTGGCCGTGGCCTTCTTTACCCACCTGTTGATCCTCTTCACAGCTTTTTCGGGCTGCACATATCATAATTCAGACGTGCATCGAATTAAATATCTTTTGTTTTTCAGTTAGAAAACAAATTATGAAACTATTAAGGAAACAAACTAGTCTCCAAACCTCTTTGGCGAAGTTCACCGTTCGAGCCTTCGACTTGTACGACCCGACGGCGACACGGCGGAACGCGTCGGCGATCTCGCCGCGGGCGGCGTCGACCCAGACGCCGCCGCCGAAGAGCACCCGCGGCCCGTCCCACAGCTCCCGGTCGACGAGGACGGAGCGCGAGACGAGGCGGCCGAAGTCGGCGAGGTCGGCCGCCGATGGCGCGCCGAGGAAGTCGAGGAGCTGCGCCTGCGTGTCGCCGCGCGCGACCGCGGCCACCAGCGCCAGCGCCGCGTACACGGACACCGGCGAGAACGCGACGTTGCCGATGGCGGCATCGGCGGCGTCGTCCGTCGGCAAAGGCGCGAGGTGCTTGGCGAGGCGGAGCGCGAGGGCCGTCTGCCCGTTCCGGGCTGGGTTGCCAGCGGCGGCGGCGGCCATTGTGGGCATTGGACGAAGATCTAGGGAGTCGTGGTACGTGGCTCATATGTGTATATACCATATTTACGCAAAAATGTGTCCTATCCGTACTACAGTTAGCTGCGAGCACCCTACAATGCAGCTCTTTTACAACACGGCATATAAGTAATATAACTATGATTTACTTTTCCCCAAAAAACAACACGGCCTCACTGCAAAAAGCAAAAGTTATAAGATACTGAAACTGGCTACAACAACTACTACTAGCCGGTTGCTGATGGTAAGAGACGAAGAGGCAAAATCTGGTCCGTTGGTTTTGCAGTGTGCATGGTAAGTTTGGAGCTGATGGAATTTCACGCTGATCAATAATACTTTTGCTTCACAAAAATAAAGAAATAAATCAGTAATACTCAGTTCAAAGTGTTTGTAGAAAAAGTTTGATAGATCTTCTGAAGATAAGTGTTCATCTTTTTGTGTATGTGTCTCTGATTTGTCTTGTCATTGTCATTGAGCTGCCTCGCCTGCAGAATCGATGTACAAAGGCATTTGGAAAGAATTTCACAATTACACTGGTTCTGGAAAGTTCGCAGAATCACAAGAAACCGAAATATGTGGATCTGCAAGAGTACTTTAGGCTTAAGTAACGATAGCCAATCACCAAAACATGTCCTGCTGGATGATAAAGCTATCTGCATTGCAGTTTCAGAATAGTCGCAATAAAACTACAGAGCAGAAGTTAGGGTGTGTTTGGCAGGGCTTTGGCTTATTCTGAAAACAGCTTATCTAGTGGCTTATTTGTGAAAATTGCTTTCCTGGCTCATTCTGGCTTGTATGTGAAAACAGCTTATCCTGACAAACTGTTTGGCAAACCAGCTTATCCTGTCATGTATCAAAACAGCTTATTCTGTTAAAATGACCATATTGCCCTTGTCCATTGAGAGATGGCTATACACATGTAATATATGTTGAATGAAAAAATAATATTGGAAAAAAGATTAAACGAACTAATAATTTATAGTAAGAAGTAATATAATAAAGTACAATAATGTTTCCAAAAGACCATCACCATAGAATACGGTAGTGTATACAAAAGCGTAATGTTCTTCACACAGCATACGGTCATACATCAAACTATACATGATCATTTGTTGCTGCCGCCGAATGACCACCTGACGAAGATGCACCGGCCACCATGGCGTCACCCTGCAGTCAATTTGCCGCGCCCGCCAACGACTCCTGCCATCCACCTTCGCCACCCACGCCGGGGCCGCCTGGCCACATGTCGGCGGCCGCGCCACCCACGCCGGGGGCGCCAGGCCACAGGCCTGCCCCTGAGCCGGGAACGCCAGCCCACGGCGCGCCAGGCCACGGACTCGCCGCGCCCGTGCCCGGAGCGCTTGGCCAGGGCCCGGCCGCGCCCGTGCCCGAAGAGCCAGGACACGGCCCCGCCGCGCCCGCGCCCGGCCATGGTGCAGACGCCGCGCCCTCGCCGGAGCTCAATCCCGCAATAGCCGTGACGTCGCATCGCCGGCGATCCATGCCGTCGACCCTAATCCGCATCTGCAGCTTCAGGAGAAGGCTCTTCAGGCGTCCCTCCTCCAAATCCGGCCGGGACCCCTCCTCCTTCGCCGTTCAGCGAGCTAGACGATGGCCGGCGCAGGCTATTCATCCCGCCTGAGCGAGACGAGCGTGAGGGAGAGATTTTTTTTTTATCGTGAGGGAGAGATGAGCGATAGGGAGAGACGGCTCAGGTTCACGTGATACAGAGGGGGACAGGCGTTGGCAACTGCCGTAATTTCCACCAAACTTTAAGGGTCTTTGTTAACTGCCTGCAGTGAAGCCCGAATGAGCCAGTTTTTTTGGCTTTCGCCACTCAGTTCATTTTTGGAACCGGCTTCTTCTGACAAATCTTCATAAGCTGTTTTTGACTGAGGTGTTTGGCAGGGCTTCTATCTCTTTTCTCCATAAGCCACTCAATAAGCTGCACAAAAAGCTTTGCCAAACAACCCAGTCAACTTGGAAGCTGAGTGGCGGATGGGCTTCTAGCCCAGTGGTCTGGCGCCCGAGTGGCAGCCGACCGGTCGGGGGTTCGATCCCCGATCCCGCACGCGACACTATTGCTGCAGCGCGGTACTGTAGCGCGCACAGTGCTCGGCACTGTTGCAGCAGCTTGGTACTGTAGCAGCACACAGTGCAGAAAAAATCCCATCGTTGTTCCTGGTCAAAGCACATGGTTAAGACTCGTGCCGGAGCTCACAACGGCCAGCTGAGTCCCTGTGTAGGATCGGGGAGGGGGTTCGGGGGTTTTCTCGGCCTGCGTGAGAGGCTCTTCTCCTTAGCAAAATACCGTCGGGGCGGTCTTCCCCCGGCAGGTCGAGTTTTTTTACTTGGAAGCTGAGTGTCACTGAATGAAACGGCTAATACGTTCGAGGAAGCAATGGACTTGTCACATTGCAGAACAACGGTCCAAGGTACTAGCTAGCTAGGATATTGCTGGCTGCCTTTGCCGATCACTTGGCAGGGTCCAGGACGTGCCCCGCGAACACGATCACCCCGGACCGCTCCTCCATGATGAGGAAGGTGAAGGGTTGGTCGGCGACGAACTCAACCAGGTCTGGCGGCGGCCCGCCGCCACCACGCACGGACACGGTGACAGCCGCAGCCTCTGTTTCCACCTCGTTCACCTTTACCACCGCCATGTGCGCGACCTTGCTCAGGAACGTCGGCCGCCGCGAACCGGCGACGTCGTCGTCCACCAACATTCCGCAGAGGTCGCCGGCCTCCGCTGAGAACGGCAGCGAGAGCCCCAGCCGACGGAGGTCGGGGCCGAGTCCGTTCCAGTTGAACGAAATGTTGAACTTGGGCAGCTTGATGCAGACAGGCTTCTCCTTCATCTCGGAGAGGATGCCGTACAGGAACGCCGGTGCCGCGGTGACCACGTCCACCATGGTCGGGATGCCGTCGTGGGCGTTCGGGAGGAAGACGAACATGGAGTACTACGTGCCCTCGGCGACGTCCGGTGACGGCGAGCCCTTGGCCTTGGCGGCGGCGCCCTGGCCACGCCGGCACTTGAGCTGGCCGCGATCCGGCTTGTAGGGGAGCTTGAGGACCTTGAAGCCATCCATGCATGCCACGTCGAACCACCGGATGCCACTTGTCATGAACTCCGCTTCCTGTGCTAGCACTGATCTCTGTTTCCTTCTGCTTTGTGCTCTGCGCAGAACTCAAATGGTTGTCCAGTAGCTAACTTGCTAATTAGTTGATGTCACGTGCTATCAGTTTATCTAGCTGCTTGACTGCTTAGTTTTCGGTTAGCGTGTCTGCTTGCTTGCTTGGTTTCCTGAAGCCAAGTTTGTCAATCATCTTTTGTCATGAGGCATGCTAAAATAATCTGGTGGTTGCTAGTATATTGTTATTTACTAATTGTTGTTGCTTGGTCGTTTAAGAAAAAAATACTAGTCAGTGGTAGAAGCTTAGTTTTTCTTACAGCACCTTAGTTTTCCTGTAGTACAATGTTGCTTGTTTAACTTGTTCAGCTTAATTAACTTGCATATAATATCTGTCAGCAATCTGTATGCATTGTCCATTTGTTTTTCAACTAACCCTTTTGCAGGTTATTTATTCTAGCTAAAATAGTCTTCTAGCATGAGTCCTGTTTCTCTTTTTTGTTTTTGCTTCCGCATTGAGTTGAAGTTTTCCTAACTTGGTTTCGAGGGACAGTAGTTTTCTCTATAACTACGTGATTTTGGCCAAGTGAAAAGAGAGGTGTGCTGGGTGACAATATGGACAGGTCATCTGCTTAGAAAGAAATTTGTCGAGGCTCCTATGAGGGACTTATGTGCCATGTCTGATCTTTACATGTTTTGTGCTACATTATGTTATCTCATCAAGCTGAAATTGCTCCAACCAACAATATTTCCGATTGCATTTGTGTGGAATTTGGAGGCAGGGTGTAATGTGACGATATTTGTCGTTCTGAGATATCATTGCTTCATGCTTACCCTTCGCTTACTTCTATCTATTTCGTTTGTAAAATAATCTGATAATCAGTTAAAGCAATGTGCCAAACTTAAAACTAAGGAAGAACTATCAGCTTGGGCCTAGGTCTTGCAATATATAGTACACTCACATTTCTGTTCCTGTAGAGTATGAAATATTTTGCAGAAGAACAGTACTAACATCACCTTCAATGAGTGATCAGAGTTATCATGGCCCCTTTTTTGCTCCATTAGCATTACCTCCATTAGCTGATTTAATGCTATGCAGTCAGCATTTCTCTCAAGATGAACATGTACACCTGAAGGCTCTTTAGTTTCTCTCTTTATTGTTTCAGTTCCAATCGAGTTGAGATAGCTTTGTGTAAGTTGTCTATGAACTTGTGAAATAATATGTGTATGCTGTCCAAAAACGTGTGAAAATAATCCCAAGTCAAAGAGAAATGCTTGACAGTTTCAAACAGCTAATTGCATAATATACTTGTGCAGTTCTAGGACATATTGATTGCAATTACAAATTATATTAAGGGTGTGTTTGGTACGGCTCCAGATTCATCGAGAATCAGAAACGTTTCAGTTTCAGCCTAGAAACGTTTCACAACCTGAAACAGAATCACTTCAGAAATCGTTTGGCTAGTTGTCCGATTTCAGTTTCAGCAAAGAGAGGAGGAGAATCAAAATGACTCATGTACCCTTTAGCTTAGTATAAGTGTCAAAAATATACATGTGATAATTATTTTTTTAGAAAAGGAAGTGCATTTGATGTGCTTGCTAGGCCCAACCACTCAGCCAGCCCACCAGCATTTTGTACTGCTAGGGCCAAGCAACTCAGCCCAGCCAGCCCAGCCTGCCCACGAGCACGTCCTCATCTTCTTCCTCACGACAACGCAGACAATACAGGGAAGAGAGAGAAAGGTGGAGGTATGGATCCGATTGGCAGTGATTCACCGACTAATCGAAGGAGGAAAGTTGGGGGAAATGGTCTAACAGTCCGATCCACAGGATCTTTGTCCCACGGTGCTGTTTAAGCAGACACGAGATAATACAACACTTTCATATTAATTAACAAGGTTATTATCTTTATTACAACAAGGTTCAGAGTTCAGCGGAAGCGAAATTTTAAACGACAAGTTCGAAAACGAAAGATACACGAGAGCTACACTACTCTCATCGATATAGCATGAGTGATCATCCGATGCCCATTGAGATAATCACACTAGCAGCAAACACATTACTGCAGCGGCGAATCAGATTCCATTGGGCGATCCAACCCTCAGGGACTTGCACATCCCAAGGCAGAACACCAACAGGTAAAGTAATATCTGCACTACCTGAAAACAACAATGGCACAAAGCCTGAGTACTATTTACTCAGCAAGTCTTACCCGTCAAATGACCTCTAGACATGCAAGGTTTGCATAGGAAGGCTGAATTTAAAAGACTCGCACTTAAGCAGCAATAGTTCTTTCTAGCATGTTTTAGCCAAGTTTTATCTTCATTAAACAATAGCATAAGTGAGAAAAGACAGTAACAAGCAATTTAACATATAATATATGATCAACAAGTATGAGAGTAATATCAACAATATTCCATCATTCTAACAACCGTTCATCATCATCATCAAGCCATGTGTACTACGTGAAGGCGCAATTCACGAGCGGTTACTCATTACTGCGAGGGACAGCGATTGCAATCGATTTACACCAGCTGGGAAAACCCGAGATACACGACGTATATGCACAAAAGTCATATACGGCAACATTTTGCAAGACAGTAAACAATAAAGGCGGGTCTAGTCTCAGGGATTGGGCAGCCGTCCCACCAACGGTACCTCGTACCTCCCATGGCCTGAACCTGCCCAATACACCTGTACAGGGTACCGTCTAACATTGCCACCATTCATGCTACTAAGTTTGCTAGTTCCCATAAAACTAGTATGTACCCGGTACTGTTCAATGCTCGATCAAGAGGGCCAACAACGAATCGGTCCTTAATCGACTAGGCAGGGCTACAGTAGCCAACACCTCCATATGTTGCTACAACTATACATGCATATGTCATCCTGCCCGGTCTCAGCGAATAAACATAAACTCATTCCATTATCTTCAATTTAGTGATCAAGTTTCATTCCCGAAATACAATACTTGATCGATGCGACATACTTCAACTAAGCATAGCAGACATTCTACCGAGCTACTAGGATAGACACATAAACAACATAGGACATTTGGGGAAACATGCAGGAGGATTTTCAAACAACTCCTATAAACTTAAGTGCACATACATACTAGACACACTAGCATTATTATTTCCAGAAACAAAAATATTTGCAAACGGGGTGGGATGCACCGGTGCTTGCCTTGAGGTTCAGCAACTAAGTTAGCTGCTGCAAAGTCAGTTTCTTGAGTGGAGATATCCTGCTGAAAATCCCCTCCAACTTCTTGATTATCGTTTCCTAAAAATGCATTATATGTCAATAGAAGGAATACAAAGACAATATAACTCAACATGTATATGCAATGGGGTGATTTGGTTTCAGTTTCATAATGGTGATTTCAGTTCTGAAATGTTCATAAAATTGTATACTTTCGTCTGAAGTATTTCCTTCATTGACTTATTTAATTATCTAGTTAAGTTAACAACATAGCAATCAAAGATAAACAAGAAAATTCTTTAAAAGCATATCTGGATATGACTGGCCTACTACTGATACTAACATGCAACGACACATCATGCGCCCAATTTTCATAATTTTATACCTAGTAGAATTATTTAAAAGCCTAAAACAATGTGGCAACAGAAATTAAATCCTACAAAAATCCCAGAAGCAAAACTGATGATAACAGTCAGCAGGGTGATATAACATCATCTAAGGATCATGCATGCACAGGTTCATGATTTATAGAGCACCAGAATAATTATAAAGAAGATGACAAGTTTATCAAAGAGAAACACTTAATTAATTATTTCTACAGAAACAATGTACATTTAATACATCACTGGACAGAGCATGGCAAGAGGATTCTAACAAGCATGAGTTTGTATTTTTGTGACAAGAATTATTTACAGAAACAGTTGTAACCTTCCGAGTTGATGTTTTGTTGTCTCTCTCCAATCTTTGTTTATTCTTGGAGATCATTGCTCTATCACCTTTAACCTCTCCCTCTTTCTTCTCTTGATCCGGTTGTTCATGATCTATTTTCTTTTGGTGGCTAAGTAGGTGTGCTCTTGCGCCACATACCCGCCAGTAGGGTTGCTTCCGCCTACAGCTAAGCCCAAAACATCAAAGGGACTGTTGTTATTGAATATAGTTGCCTGAAATTTCTCAGATATCTACTCTTACCAATATAAAACACTTGGTGACAAGTTGTCGGAAGGTGGCATGTCTGATGATGTAGTAGTCAAAAGTTTTTTGGTTTCCTGTATCCTAGTTCAAAACCTATCATCAGCCCTGATTACTTCACACCTCTAACTAATGTGAAGAATGCTACTATCGTCTTTGAGTTTCTTGATGTCTAATTTTTTTAGCCTGAAATACTATTGTTAGTTCATATGTATTTATAACATGTAGTACATAGTAATTTTATTTTATGCAGACATAAATTTTTCGATGATTAACTACTTGTCAAATTATATTAAGATCATTCCAACAAAAAGATGATTGTTGGCGCCATCTTTTACGAAAAGTGGAACTCATTAGGAAATTTATGTATGCTCATTTTGATTTTGCCGTTGATGTACCTTACGCAAAATCCCATGCTGACAAAAAATGCCACCAGGTTGTACTATTCTGATTATTGTTTCTTGGTCTGGGTACAGCCATGTTGGGGCCACTTGTGCATCTCAAGGGATGGCCGTGCTTGGTCCTAGAAGAGCTGATCTGATAGTTGCTCTTGGGGAGACTACTGGCAAGCCAACATTTGAGCGTGTGCTGCAGTAGCAATTTAAGAACAGTGCAGAAGGCATGGTAAATCCATTGTGCTTCTTCTTTTATCAGTAAGTTGTCCTAGATCATTTTGTAGCTCAGCATTCCTGTCATAGCAAACATTTCTCTTTGTGTTGTGTGCTGTAATATTTTCAGCATTATTATGAGTGCAGGGACAATAAATTTAGTCATGGTATTTAGCTTAAAGCCTTTTTGTTGTCTTGAAAATTAGTTTAGACACCCTTGGCATATAAAGATCAGTTGCGCCTAAGACAGCTAATACAACTATAGAAAAATGCAAGAGGCTTGTGTGGGGGGAGTGGTGCCATCCATCAGATGCAGGCCTCCACTATGTGTTTGTGTTTTACTATGTTTTTTTAGTGTTCATTGCACATATTTATGCATGTATTGTGGAATATTGCAGTCTAATAGTTGTGTTTTGTAATGTCTTGACTTTTTTAGTTTGCGGAATATAGATGTTAACTGGAGTCTGCTACTGAACTTTGCCCTATATTTTACAGAAATTAACTGAAGTACAAATGTCAAGTCATGTCAAAAAGAATTTAACTTATTCTGTATTGTTTTTATATGCTTGTTTTTTGCTGTAATTTCAATTGTCGTTTTGTTAAAATTCACATATGCTTCATATTTGGAACTTTACTGTTATATTTAGTTAAAATACACATATGTTTCGCATTGTATTAAGTTATTAACATGACTTGTAGGAAGGATGAAGGTCTGGTTTGATGCTGAGCGTTTACACTCTTATTCAATGCGTGACTACCATGGGACATGGAGAAAGAGACCCGCAACTTGATCTGCGTTCTCAACGTCAACTTCTGAAGAGGATACTGCTACTACAAACTGAACTTATGCTACTACAAACTTAACTTATGACCCATAGATTTGTCTGTCAAATTGCTATAGATAGCCTTGTATTTTTGTACTAAATGTTTCAAGCAAAATAAAAATTTTGTGTACCCAAATGTTGTTTCCAGGCTCACAAATCTGGGTGTCAAAATGTTATAAACAAGGCCCAAATTTGTATGAAAATATTGTGTTGTTTGCCAATGGCCTGGCAAATTATACAAAGAAGTCCTAGAGAAATTCTGAACAACTACGTTGTTAACGGGTTCATCTTCTGACCATTTTCTGACCCGTTCGTAGAAAAGCCCTGTGTTGTTAGCAGAAGGAAGGCCCGATAAGATAACATGGGCTGCCCCAGGCCGGTTGTTTCCATTAAGCATCCTTTGCTGTGAACCAATGCTTTTTTGATCAATCGGCTACAAATATTCGACTGAGGCAAGCGCTAAATCTCAGTCACCTGACTGCGCGACAGACCCATAACAAATAGATGAAGTTACACAAGAATCTACCAAGTACGAACCTTCTTGGTGAAGTTCACGGTCCGGGCGTCGCACTTGTACGACTCAACGGCAACGTCGCGGAACGCGTCGGTGAGCCCGCCGCGGGAGGCGTCCACCCAGACGCCGCCGCCGAAGAGCACGCGCGGCGCGCCGACGAGCACGTCCGACCGGTCGGCGAGGACGCGCTCCGCCACGCGGCGGCCGAAGTCGGCGAGCTCCTCGGCCGAGGGCGCGCCGAGGAAGGCGAGGATCTGCGCCTGCGTGGCGCCGCGCGCGCCCGCTGCCACCAGGGCCAGCGCCGCGTGCACGGACACCGGCGAGAACGCGACGTTGCCCGCGGCGGCGGCGGCGTCGTCGTCGGCGCCGCCTGGCGCGAGGTGCTTGGCGAGGCGGAGCGCGAGAGCCGTCTGCCCGTCCCGGGCGGCGGCGGCCATGGTGGTCGAAGTGGGGGATACTGTGCGACGACGTGCGCTGGTACGTGGGTGTGCAGGGTATACGGGAAGAGAAGCCGCTGGTGAGATTCCCAGCAGTTCGTGTGTGTGTGGAGGGGAAAGTGAAGTCGAGTTAGGGATTTGGGGGGAGGTAAAGGGGGAATTGGGCCCGATGGCGGGCTGCTGCGCGCGGATCGCCGAGTTTGCCTGAAAAGTCAAAAGTTTTGGACGAAACGTTTTCTAGCTTCTCAGAATTATTAGTTTCAAAAAAATGATTTTTCTTATATATTTTTTTTCATTTTAAATTGTTAATGTTGACTTTTTTAGTTACGTTTAGCCGTTCAGCGTAACTCAATCATTTTTAAATTAAAGCATATAAGAGAAAATTCATTATTTGGTCCTGTTAAAGTTGCTGGTTCCTTCCTTAGCTCTTTCTCCAAAAATTTTCCCTATGTGACCTAGAACTCCAATTTCATTCCTTACTTGACCCTTCCGCGAGTTTGAAGTGCCAACGGTGTTAAATGAGGGGTGAAATGACCTTTATACCTCTGAAGTGAATTAAAACGTAAAATTCAATTTTAGAAGTATTTATTTGTTCTAAAATTCTAAAATAATATAACTGATCAATATTTCATAATTACAAAAAAAATCGGCACTATTTCAGCATTAGTTGGACAAAAGTTGAACATGACGATGGTGCAGCTCCTCGCCTTCCTCGACGCGCCGTGGGCCAAGGCGCTCGCCGCCTCTGACCGCGGCGTGGCGGAGTGAGTCCTCGCCGACCGATCGGACTCCGGTGGGCCGCGCGTGCTCTTCGACGGCAGCGTCTCTGGGTCGACGCCTCCCGTGATAGTGGCAGACCACACTTAAAATTTTTAGATGGGGCAAAACTTCACCCAGCCTTGACAGGTGCCAGCGTTATGATCGTGCTCATGCAAACCGCTAACTATTACTACTATCAACATTGTGTTTATTTATACATGATTGCTAGCAAAATAGTTATTTACTGGAACCTCTTCAAAGATGTTGCTGCTTGTTCATCATTCTCCTCATCTCTCTCTGCCTCACTCAAAGGACCGAACTGTAGGAAACTTTGATCAAACATGGAGGTGAGGTTTTTTGTACCCTGATATAGCTGGGGCAGTGTTGGCGATTTCTAGCATACCATTTTATATGCCAACTGCGCCTTATTTAGAGCATAAATGTCATCATTATAGGCCATTAACCCTTGATAATAGCACCATATTTGTATATATGTCGTTCTGGAGCTTTATTGCAGAAACAGATGAAAAGGACGATATTCTGGACATTGTGGCTGATCTGGACCTGAAGAGAAGAGAACCAGTAGAAAAGGCCCACTGTGCCGATCGGCACAGCCATGTGCCGATCGGCACAGCCATGTGCCGACCGGCACATGGGACCCCAAGGCCACTGAAGCTGGCCCACCATTCAGTTTATTCTAGAAGGAAGTTATCCGAGCCAATCTTGGGAGATATCCGTCACGAAGAGATAAAAGATACTCGAAGATTTGAAAGAGCAACACAAGACTTGATCTCGAAGAAAACTGATTGGAAGGCCCACATGGAAGCTACCTAGGACTTCGGAACCGACTTAGGGAGGAAACCGAGCTGGACACGAGGTGTGCCGATCGGCACAAGGACTCTTTTTCCGAGAATCCTTCCCTTCCTGATGTACAGCCCTATATAAACTTGTAAAAGCCCTAGGGTTTCGGGATCCGCCGCCAGAGGGACAACACAGCTAGTAAGTTTAGAGCCACCGGGGCTTTGCCCCGTTCTTCATGTTCTCTAGTTGTTGATCAAGAACCATTGGTGCTAAAGAGGTGATCCATCAAGGTAGGCCTACTAGATGGTGATGTATCTTGCACTATGTATCATTGAAGTATGGTTGAATATGTGGATGAATGGTTTTGATTATTGATTGCCTGGATTTTATGGTCTTTACATGCACTTGTTCCTATGCTTAGTGACGACTAAGTATTAGATGTTATCTTAATTGTGGTGGCAATAAGAGGTGAGAGATTCAATCTCTCACTATCTCCATTGTGGTTAAGGTAGCATTGGGATCTTGTAATGCGCCATAATTGCACGTTGTCTCTGTACCTCCACAGCCGCTAATGCATACGCGATGATCCTTGAGATGATGTGTAGAGTAGGAAGAGGCGACCGATTACGGCGATTGGTCGTGACAGGGCTCGTCGGAAAAGAGTCTCAACCTATCGATCTTCGGTTATCAATAATTGAGTAATTCCGTTTATGATGCTATTTGATTAAGCTTCTTGGTTACGATCTCAACTAGCAGACTTGGCTAACTTACCCCATGATCTAATCTGTTCCTAGGCTTTTCGGACAACACTTCGGACAACTTCACCTTGGTGCCGACCGGCACATCCCCTGTGCCGATCGGCACAACACCCTGTTTTCCTGAAACCCACGCTCACGCTCACTAGAAAGCTTGGCTAACTCTTTTACTGATGATTTTGCTTAATTCCCATAGGTCCTTGTGGTTCGATTAAACCTTGGAATACTCTTCTAGGGGAAAAAGACTACAACTGTACACCGTGCTCTTGCGGTATATAAGTGGGTGCGTAGATACGACCAACAAGCTGTCTTTTTCTGGCGCCGTTGCCGGGACCTTTGTTCGAATTAGGCATTGTTTGAAGTTTGAGAAATTGGTCACTGTGCCGATCGGCACACCTGTGTGCCGACCGGCACGGAGCTTTCTTTCTTTGATTTCTCTGTCTTTTCCAGTATATATGTCCTGTTTTATTTAACAGACAGGTATGGACGGCGCTAAGTCAAATAAACCCTCTAATTACCTCGATGATCCAGAGATTCTCTTTCGCAAGCGTAAGGCGGAAAAGAAAAGCAAGTCAGTGGGAGACATAGAAGACAACCGCGAGCCACTCAGCCCGAAGGCATTGTTTGCAGCTTTGGAAGAAGACAAGGTAGAAGAAGTTCCTGAAGAAGAAGACATGGGAGACGCAACACCAATTGCTAATCGTCTCAAGCCTGCCTTGGACAATGTTACCAAGACTGAATTCACTGCACAAGCTCGACCCTTTCGGCTGGAGCGCTACATGTCTTTGGTTGGTCAGCAACCGTTCACAGGTTCTGAAGATCCTAATATGCATTTGCAACATTTTCATGAAATCTGCGGTACCTTTCAATTGGAACATATGAATGACAATGAAGCCAATGTGCGATTGTTCCCTCTATCTCTTATTGGGCGTCCTAAGCAGTGGTACCATGGGCTACCTACTGCGACCAAGATTAGTTGGGATCTACTTTCTGCAGAATTTTTGGCAAAATACTTCCCTCCAGGCAAGACTCAAGCTTTGAAGAACAAGATCCTTGGATTCACTCAACTTGCTGATGAGAGCGTTGGAGAAGCATGGAATCGATTCAATGAGTACAAGGATGCTTGTCCGCACAATGGTCTTGCTGAATGGGAGCTAGTGGAGAGGTTCTACACGGGTTTGAATCTTTTGTCCCGACAACACTTAGATGCTTCGGCTGGAGGATCATTTTTGGACAAGACACCCGCTCAAGCCACGGCTTTGATCAAGAAGATAGAGCAAAATCAATCATGGGTTGGTGAGAGAGAAAGTAGAAGCCTCCAACCTTCCAAGATGAAGAGTGTGGTGGAAAGAGCTTATGATGAATTGCTTATGGACAAGCTAGACACCATACAAAGGAGATTGGACAAGATTGATCATATTCCCAAGGAAGAGACCGTCAAGCTAGCGGAAGCCCGTTCCACATGTGAAGAATGTGGAGAACTTGGTCATGTGAGCAAGGATTGCCCCGAAGATGTGAAAATGCTCAATTATGTCAAGAGTCAAGGATGGAAGACTCCATATCAGCAACAAAGGAGTAGCTTCACCCCGTCATCGTCTATGCAAAATGCCATCCCTCTTCGTATTCAATGCCAAGAGTTCTTTCAAACTCAAGAGAAGGTCAACAAGGATACTCAAGCCAAATTCAAGGAAGTTGATCGTGTGCTTGAGACAATCAATGACAAGGTCATCGAAGTGGGGAGTTCTAATCAGCAAATTCTCCAATTCATGAAGATGATGGAGAAACAAATGGCCCAATTAGCGGAGTCGGTAAAAAGCGAGAAAGGAGCTCTTCCTGGTAATACCCGCTCTGCAGAACAGCTGAAATCCATCGAGACGATGTCTGGGAAGCAAACTGAAGATCCGAAGTTTGCAGCTGGAGCAAGACGACCCCGTGCCGACCGGCATGACGCTGGTGCCGATCGGCACGCTACAGTTGAATGTGCCGACCAGCACGGAGATGGTGCCGATCGGCACACAGAAGAAATTGACCTCTCGGGTCTGAAAAAGGGAACTGAGAACAAGGAACATGGTCCTGCTACCTTTCTGGATACGCAGCTGTTGACCAAGACAGAAAGGATTCGACATCATGATGAACAATTCTCCAGGTTTGTCGATATTATGAAGAAGTTATATATCAATGTCCCGTTCCTTGATGCTCTTCAAGTGCCTACCTATGCTAAGTACATAAAGGATATTATGCAAAGCAAGAAGTCCTTAGCATCGGAAGAAGTAGTGAAGATGACAAGAGAGTGCACTGCAGCTATTAATGACATTACACCAGAAAAGAAACCCGACCCCGGATCTCCTAGTATCCGGTGTTTGATTGGAGCTCAAATCTTTGAAGGGGCTTTATGCGATCTTGGAGCAAGTGTAAGTGTCATGCCTCGCTATGTCTTTGCAAGTTTGAATTTGTCAGAGTTGGAGCCTACGGCCATGTGTTTGGAGTTGGCCGATCAATCGGTTCGCTATCCCGATGGAATTGCTGAAGATGTGCCTGTCCAAATTGGTGATCATATAGTTCCTGTGGATTTCATTGTGCTTGATATGGATAGAAGGACAAAGACTTCATTGATTTTGGGCCGGCCATTCTTGAGGACAGCGAAGGCGAACATTGATGTGGGGAGTGGAAAGATAAGTTTCGACATAAGTGGAGCCTCCTACACATTTAATTTTCGCCCCAAGGGAGAAGAAGGCCGTACCGTATCCAAATGGGTTGAGAAATATAAGTCTCCGCACCATAAAGCAATCGAAGGTAATTGGAGGAAGGATATGTTCTATCATTGAAGGAGAAGAGACATGAGAACCTTGTAGTGTCGCAACTTTTTCCCGTAAAGCGACGCTAAGGAAGTGATTTATGCGGGGAGGTCAAGCTCTACGACCTTTTTAAAACTAAGAGTGCTTTTTGGGAGGCAACCCAAAATTCGGGAGCGAGTCATAGGGTGAGTCTTTGTGTGTTAGTGCTTTCGGGAGGGCAACTCGTGAATTAGAGATTTAGTGCTAACCGGGAGGGCAACCCGGCCTTTAAATTGTTTGCTTGTAATCCACAATAATGCTCCCGGAATAAAATTTGTTAGTCCAAGTGTTTGTTTTAACTTTTGTGTGAACACCTGCGCTGTCTGTTTACTTTCTGCAGTTTTTGTTTTTGTATTTTGCTTGTTCGCTAACAGCGCAGGAAGAAAAGAAACAAAAAGAGAAAATTCTGGAAGGTGCCGACCGGCACAAACTGTGCCGATCGGCACAGGAGCAAGCACGTCAGATCATGCTCTGTAAGTTACCCCAAACTGAAGATGAAAATTAATATGGGGTAAAGTGGAGAAAATATGCGGAATATTTGATGAAGGAAAATTTGGGAAGGTAAGTGCAACAATTGTTCCGAGAATATTTCCGTGCTTTTGGTATTTTTCTGTGTCACAGGAATATGCTGGATGATCCTTGCGAAAGAAGGAGGCACTGGCGGAAATTTGGCACAGTTGCCGGCCGGCACGCCTCAGTGCCGATCGGCACAGCATGGACACGCCACCTCCAAGAATCTCGACGCTACAGGAAGTCTGACATCCGCAAGAAAATTTGAAATTTTGGCGACACAAAGCAACGAAGTTTGAATCGGGCGCGGACTACACAGTGCCGACCGGCACCCAGTTGTGCCGACCGGCACACTGACCAAGAATTCGAATCGGATCATCAAAGTCTGCGCACATTGGAAGGAGGAAAGATCACTGACACCCATGCAGCTGCCGAGCACAGGGGAGACACCGAGCACCCAGCCTCGGGATGGAGCAAAGGAGCCGACCGGCACGGTACCCGTGCCGATCGGCACCACCTGAAAATTTCAAATTTCGAACGTGCTCCTCTGTCTCCCGACATGCGACACTGTATCAAGCATGAGGAAGAGGAAAAGAAGTTGCTGAAGCCAAGGTACGTGCGAATCTGTGCAAAAATGAACTCGTGCCGACCGGCACGGTCTCCGTGCCAATCGGCACACCATGGGAAAGCTAATCTTTTGCAGATGCGCCCCTGTTCACCGACATCCGACACTGTACAAGTCATAGGGAAGAGGAAAAGAAGGCGTGGCAGCCGAGGTACGACGGAATCCGCGAAATTTTGAACCGTGCCGATCGGCACGGCACTGTGCCGACCGGCGCGCGCAGGGAATTTGAACCGGCGCGGGTTCCTTCCCTTGGACGCCATGGAGAGCTATAAGAGGGGGCACTACCTCCTCCATTTTCGCCACAACTCCCTGGTAACTCTCTCCACTCCTCCACTTCCTCCATTTGCGCGATTCGTTTCCATTCTTTCGCAGGAAATGAAGGGGTTTAGTTCCACGCTCAAGAGCGCCGGCAAGAAGATTCGCCGGGGGTTCAGCTCCGGCAGGTCGCACCACTCCGGTGGATCGCACCACACCGGTGGATCACACCACTCCGGCGGGTCGCACCAAGCCGGCGACAACAACTCCGGCAGCGACTCCAGCTCCTTCACCTCAGCGCGAAGGGCAAGTTCGGCGGGCTATGATAGCCCCGAGCTCTCCGTCGAGATGACACCGCCACGAGGGCGGGATGACTTCTTCATCGGCCACCGCGACATCGGCATCCCTCGAGGACCGAGGCCGCGCACGAGAAGCGCGACCGCCGCCGCCGCCGCCGCCGCCGCGGCGGGCGGACCGTCAATGGAGGCCGAGCCGAGCGAGCCGGCATATGTACCGCGCGCGGTTCGGGAGGGGTTCACCCTCACGAGCCGTGAGGAGGAGTTCTACTACACCAACATCCGCGGCCGCATCTTCCCCAACATCGACATGGATGAGGAGTTCCTCTCCAAGGTCGGAGTGTGGCCGGACCTCCAACAATGCCTCCTCAACCTTGGATGGGAGACCCTCCACGATCAAGCAAGCAGCTTCGACATCGAGCTCATCACCGAGTTCATCACCACCATGAGCCGCGAGGTGGACGAGCAAGGAGACGACAAGATCAAGTTCCGTGTGCGGGACGAGCCTTCTTACTCCATCACGATTGAGGGCATCTCCGATGCTCTCGGTTTTGATAGGGAGGCCCCCGTATACGGCGCGGCGACTACGGAGATGCTCGACACATTTTGGCGCCACATCACCGACGCGGACGAGCGCAAGAGGGGCCACATCAAGAACCCCACGATCCAAATCCTCCACCGGTGGATGGCCGCACGCACCACCGGCCGCCTCGACACCACCAACATCTCCGACCCGGACTTGCATTGGCTCTACAACGCCATTGCGAGTCCGTGCAAGTGCAATCCCATCATGACGATGGTGGCGAGTTGGTTTAGCCAAAGGGCCAACCCTAAGGCGAGACTAGCTTTTGGAGGCTACCTCCAAACAATCATCTTCCAAGTCACCGAAGGTAACCTCATGATGAAGGATGATTGTTGGATAAGGTCCACGCTCATCGACGAGTCCATGGTGCGCGGGAAGACCATCACGGGGAGCGCCAAGCTCGGCTACTACGTGTGCGGCACCGGCATCAAGCTTCCCTGCCCCGAGCTCGCCCTCTTCCTCCCGAACAAGATCGACGGAGGGAATTGGCTTGAGGCCGACCTCCGCGAGCGACACAAGGTAACAAAGACCAAGCGCGGGAGAAAGGAGGTCGCGGCCAGTCTTCGGCGAGCGCAGCGGCGGACTGGGACAGTTGGGACGCGGCAGCAGCCGCGCAGCATCAACCAGCGCAGCAGGCACCCGTGCCGATCGGCACGGGCTTTGTGCCGACCGGCACAGGACAGGTGCCGACCGGCACCGACCCCAGGTACTTCGGTATGCCCCCTGTCTACCCTCAGCACTTTCAGGGGGCACCCTACTATGCTCCTGCAGGTCCTCCGGGGGCGAACTTTGCCCCTATGCATCGATACATCGACAACAACGTTCAATACGTTGAACGCATCGACAACTTGACGGGCGAGATGCGGAGCAACACCGACGCGATGATCGATGAGTTCGCAAGATTGGAGGCGGCATACTACGGCTTCGACTACACGCAGCCACCTCCATTCGATGGGTAGAGTGTTGTGTACGGCACAACTTGTATCGGTTTCCCGGTTTGCGTTTTTCTTTCCCTTTCGCATTCTCTTTTTATTTATTTCCTTATGTGTGTGTGAGCGGGTTGGGAAACCATGTATCGGGTGTGTTTAGTTTGTTTGTGTGCTTTTATTCATGCATGTGTGCTAGTAGTCTAGTTTTATTTATGCAAGTGTGCTAGTAGTATGTTTAGAATGATACATCACCATGTAGCCCGCGCTTTCAAATCCAATATGATGATGATCTTTATGCTTTATTTGAAAAATGATACGAGTATGTATGTCTATCTTGAGAAGTGTTAATGATAATCGAGCGATGTTGAGCATAAATAAAATTTCGAACTTTCACTATAATGTATTCGGCAAATACTTCATATGTGGCGTAGTGCATTTCAAAATTCCCATGCAAGGTCTAATAAAAGATCAATTTTGGATGACATGACTTAGTACCTATTTCTTTATAAAATTCAAACGTGCTTATTGTGAGCTTTAGAATTACTCCATATCATTCGGTTGTGCCTACCAATGCCAAATATATGTGACTCAATTTAAGCTCTTGCTAAGTAGAGACTATGATTGATGATTGAGCTCGGTTAAGATTTAATTCTTAGGGTATGAGACTTGGAAAATTGGCAACATCTTCGCGTATCGTGTTGATTTTCTAGCCTATTCCCACTCGAGCTATGCAAATTACCGTATTGGAATTATGCATAATTCGCCGAGTATCCGATACTTGAGAACCAAATTCTTTGATTCGAATATCAATCCTTGACCACATCCTACTGTATTCTTGGCTATACATCTGACACAGTAGTTCCAACGAAAAATCCAGAGCGAAATTGGCAGGTACAGACAGTGTGCCGATCGGCACGGGCTTTGTGCCGACCGGCACACAGAGAAAAAAAATAAAAAACAGAAGAAAAAGAAGAAAAAGAAAAAGAAAAAAAAGGAGAAAATGAAGTCTGTACCTTGCGCTGTTTTGCTCGGGACTAGCAAAAATTTGAGTGTGGGGGGAAGAGTGAATTCCCCTGAATTCTTATCATTGATTAGTAGCCAAGAATTTCTTTTTCCAATCATGTCCACAATTCTTTGCATTCGATATCCTTCGAAAATGCCAGGAAGTTTCTGATAGATATGCAAAGAAGAAAGGACAGCTTTGTCACCTGTTTAAAAAGATTACGTTCTCTACTTGTGATTGTTCATTCACACAAGTATATGTCCACTGTTCTAAAGGTGTGAGTTTCTTTCTCAATTCAATTTCTAATGGCCTTTTGACAAGTCTCAGTAAAACCAATTAGAGTTATTTCTTAGCTTTGCAATATGTTGTTGATTTATGTCTATTTTCCTTGAAATTCCTGACCAAGCTACTCATATGGCCTTACACATACATATATCGATAAAGTAGGCTAGGCTTTTGAGTGATTTAGGTGAGAGATTGAAGTTGAGTTGTTGACTTGATCGTATGAGAAGGATAGTTCTTTTGCTCACAATACCTTTTTGGTGATTCACATAAGTGGAAAAGTCATGCGCATCAAGTTGAATATTTTCAAGGTTTGCTTTGGGAAGTACTCTTTCATGTTCAATACCCATATTGTGAACATGTTTGCTGAATACTAAATTGATTTAATCTCACAATGACTAAATGCTCAGCTCGTGTAGATTTGAAATACTTTTATGATTGATGTGACTACATGCAAGTTGATTTTCATTCTTGACTTTCCTCGGGACGAGTAAAGGTTTAAGTGTGGGGGAGCTGTTGGCGATTTCTAGCATACCATTTTATATGCCAACTGCGCCTTATTTAGAGCATAAATGTCATCATTATAGGCCATTAACCCTTGATAATAGCACCATATTTGTATATATGTCGTTCTGGAGCTTTATTGCAGAAACAGATGAAAAGGACGATATTCTGGACATTGTGGCTGATCTGGACCTGAAGAGAAGAGAACCAGTAGAAAAGGCCCACTGTGCCGATCGGCACAGCCATGTGCCGACCGGCACATGGGACCCCAAGGCCACTGAAGCTGGCCCACCATTCAGTTTATTCTAGAAGGAAGTTATCCGAGCCAATCTTGGGAGATATCCGTCACGAAGAGATAAAAGATACTCGAAGATTTGAAAGAGCAACACAAGACTTGATCTCGAAGAAAACTGATTGGAAGGCCCACATGGAAGCTACTACCTAGGACTTCGGAACCGACTTAGGGAGGAAACCGAGCTGGACACGAGGTGTGCCGATCGGCACAACCCATGTGCCGATCGGCACAAGGACTCTTTTCCCGAGAATCCTTCCCTTCCTGATGTACAGCCCTATATAAACTTGTAAAAGCCCTAGGGTTTCGGGATCCGCCGCCAGAGGGACAACACAGCTAGTAAGTTTAGAGCCACCGGGGCTTTGCCCCGTTCTTCATGTTCTCTAGTTGTTGATCAAGAACCATTGGTGCTAAAGAGGTGATCCATCAAGGTAGGCCTACTAGATGGTGATGTATCTTGCACTATGTATCATTGAAGTATGGTTGAATATGTGGATGAATGGTTTTGATTATTGATTGCCTGGATTTTATGGTCTTTACATGCACTTGTTCCTACGCTTAGTGACGACTAAGTATTAGATGTTATCTTAATTGTGGTGGCAATAAGAGGTGAGAGATTCAATCTCTCACTATCTCCATTGTGGTTAAGGTAGCATTGGGATCTTGTAATGCGCCATAATTGCACGTTGTCTCTGTACCTCCACAGCCGCTAATGCATACGCGATGATCCTTGAGATGATGTGTAGAGTAGGAAGAGGCGACCGATTACGGCGATTGGTCGTGACAGGGCTCGTCGGAAAAGAGTCTCAACCTATCGATCTTCGGTTATCAATAATTGAGTAATTCCGTTTATGATGCTATTTGATTAAACTTCTTGGTTACGATCTCAACTAGCAGACTTGGCTAACTTACCCCATGATCTAATCTGTTCCTAGGCTTTTCGGACAACACTTCGGACAACTTCACCTTGGTGCCGACCGGCACATCCCCTGTGCCGATCGGCACAACACCCTGTTTTCCTGAAACCCACGCTCACGCTCACTAGAAAGCTTGGCTAACTCTTTTACTGATGATTTTGCTTAATTCCCATAGGTCCTTGTGGTTCGATTAAAACTTGGAATACTCTTCTAGGGGAAAAAGACTACAACTGTACACCGTGCTCTTGCGGTATATAAGTGGGTGCGTAGATACGACCAACAGGCAGCTGCCCCACCCCGCCGTATGGGGGGCGGTCCGCCCCTGTCCCGTGGCGGCTCACCGACGCGTTCCGCGACGTCGCCGCGCCGAGTCCTACAAGTCCGACGCCCGGACCGTGAACTTCACCAAGAAGGTTCGTACTTTTGCTGACTTCATCTATTTTGTTATTCCTTTTAATCTATTTTCACAACAAAAGTCAGTTTTGTTTTTACTGTGTGAGTTGCATGCACCAACTAATTCACCCAAAAGCCTAAGCTGATGGGGAAAGATGTGGTCAATTCACTTATGGTTAAACACTCCCCTCACATGGAGGCTCCCTTAGGCATCAGACGTGGAAATAGGAGCGGCGCAGTGGAATATGCAGTCGCCAGGACTTGAAGTCAAGACCTCTGGTTCGATACCATGTTGAGTTGCATGCACCAACCAATTCACTCAAAAGCTTAAGATAATGGGGAAAGGTGGCCAATTCACTTATGGTTCAACATTTACTCCCTTTCTCTAATTTAGTTGTTTTATTCATCACATGCATAAGGCGTTTTGGTCAAGTTTTTTCATAATGAGAATGGTGGGTAATTTACAAATATGAATATCGGCATTTTGTTTTCTTTTTATCCGATTAACGCAGTGATTTCATAGCTTTGAGAGCGAATATGGTGGCTTTTTTAACCTTCATCAAATACTAAGATAATAGACTAGCAGGTGGCCCGCGCAAATTGCGCTGCTTGAATTGATGCATTATTTATGTAGCATAGTAATTAACTACTTTAATTAGTTGAAAATATTGAAACCTAAAAAATAATAGTAAGAATTTAGAATATACAAACCAATTTACAATTTTCAATCGAAACCTTATATCGCCCTTGTTGTATGCATGCTCTGTACCAATCACTCTCTGTTGTCCTAGGATGAATTCACTCTCATTATTACAGACATAAGCTTGTTTTAGCTTATACAAAGACACCAAAACCTTGTGCTTGGCTGTCTGCCCCTGCAATCACTTTTTTAAAAACGAAAATGGCAGGTGCTCCATGTCTCTTTTTTTTTGATTGGGCAGGGGCCCCATGTCATTATGGAAGAAGAGTTACAAAACCGTCCACACTGACCAAAAACAATCACGCACCACCAACGGTCAAAACAAACAAAAAGATGAAAAATGTACGTTCCTAAGAAAGAAATTGTGAAGAAAAAAATGTTCTTAGTCAGAAAAAGATTGCTCAGTTCGACGTCGATCCTGTCGAACTCGGTCTTGAGGCTGTCCATGGTGGAGCAGTGGGTCGGCAACCGCAGCGGCGACGTCTTCATGTGCTGGGGCGCCAAGCGCGGCGACGTCTGCATGTTTCCTACCACATCATCTATATCTTTTGGAATTTTTCAAAACTTCTAAACTGAAATTTTGCATGATGACAGTTACCACAGTACTTTATGTTTAAATAATTTTATATTATTTTTATGGTATCATTTGAGTGATATAACATTAATTACTATTAAACTATGTAATCAGCATATAAAATGTGTCATAATTATTTTAATTTTTGTTGTCGTGTGAATTGTTATCTTGTAAAATTTGAGCTTTAAATTTCTTTTTTGAGCAGAGAAACAAAAAAAAGTTTTGAATAGGATGCAAATTACACCTAATATGAAATTGTTTAGAGTAGTAAAGTGAGTCCTCATTTTGTTTAGAGGATAAAACGGATAAAATAAATTATTTAAGAGAGTAAAATGAACCTTTTCCAAAAATAAAAAATGAGACCGTAAGGGCTGTTCGAGCCTACGTCACGGAATCGGCTTCCGAGACACTGTCGGATAGCAGCCGGGTACCCCCAAAGCGGATAAAAAGCGACGTATCCTCACGTCGGACGCACGCATCACCTGCTTTAATCAATGGCGGTCGCGAACGACGACGACATGGCTGCTGCTTGGCGCCACCACGCGCGCTTCCACCAGCGCGCCCACGAGCTCGCCGACGACCTCCTCCGCCCCAGGATCGCGGGCCGGCCCGTCCCGAGCTCCCGCTTCTACGCCCACGACGCCGACGCCTACTCGGCCGCCCCTGACGAGCTGGCGGCCGCGCACGCGCCGGCGCCGGGGGCGGCGAGGAGGCCCGTCTGGTACTTCCTGAGCCCCGCGCACTACCACGGCGGCGACCGCAGGTGCAGGCGGGTGGCGTGCGGCGCCGGCGCCGGCGTGGGCGGCGACGGGTACTGGATGTTGCAGGGCGGCAGGAAGCTCGTGGAGGCGGGCGGCCGCGGCGTCCTATACGTGCGGAACTACGTCTACGTGGAACACAGAAGGCTAGTTTGGTTGCTACCCTGGCGAAGGTGCCTGAGCATTTTCATTGCCTGAGACATGACTGAGCGAACAATCGCTTTTTGCCTGATCAGGCATGCAGGTCTCCTCGCTGTTTGGTTCTAGAGGGTTGCCTGAGAGGAAAGCGTCAGCAGATGAATACGTTTTGCCATAACAAAAGCGTCAATAAGTCTATACGTTTTCAATGTCGTCTCCTTCCTTGCAGCTTCGCTGCTTCCATTATCCTCGCCAAATGCAAGATTGAGATGGAAAGACGGCAATGATAAGGAAATTGGAATTATTAGGAGGTGTAGAAGATGTTTGTGTGAACGATCTAGTCTCATATATGATCTATGCAACGAATTTTAAAGAATTGCGGCTAGGATTTGGAATGGGGAAAAAAGAATCATCTGGGGAGAACGCCAGCCGCAAGGCTTGGCTGGAGGAGAGGCGGAAATCACCAAAATGGAACCGTAGGAGGTGAAAAAGATGATGCAGTAAACTAATTTGAGGCAATACCGGTTTTTGAAGGTTAATTTTGCAGATTGGGAGCCGCATGGAATGGGAAAAAATCTGATTTTGATGAAGTGGGGGGCGCCGGAGCTTCTTCTTGGTGGTGGCCATGGAGGCGGTAGCGCAAGCGCTTGCAGCAGTGAAGCGGCGGGTGGCGGCGAGCGGTGAATCCGACGGCGAGGTCATGCACGGGTGGGCGGTTTGCAGTTCAGCAGCTTTCCAGTTGACTCAGGCACGAACCGTTCACGCGCGACGAGTCTCAGGCCTTCGAAATCGGACGCCTGAGCCTGAGCTCGCGTGCCTGACCAGGCGCGCTTGTCAGGGCTCCAACCAAACACGTAAGGGTCCTTTGGATTGAAGGAATTTCACAGGATTTTTGAAGGATTCAAATTCCTAAGGAATTTTTCCTATGTAGCCCTTTGGTTCACAGGAAATTTTGGGGGAGAAATCCATAGGATTTGATTCCTTTGCCCAATTTCACAGGAAAAATAGCATGAGGTCTGAGCTCTTGGAAACTTTTCCTACGCGAAGACTGAAGCGCTGATGCGCGTTGCTCCCTCTTGATGCCACAGATAACACTAATTGCGTTGTCATGTGCTGCTTTGCAAGAGAGAGAAAACGACATGCAATTCCATCTGCTCTCTTCCTTACCATGCGCAAGTACTTTTGTCCTCTTTCTTTTCACTTCAATTAGGTAGCCTAAGTTCTGTACAACGATTTTTTAATTTATTTCATTACATTATTAGCAAGAGTTAGACATACATTGTAGCTAAGCTGCATCAACATGCCTAATGACTGGTTATTTAACAAGAGGCAACAAGTGATGCATAAGTTTCAAGTTCCTTTGTTTTTCCTATGATGCTTCCAAAGGGCTTCTCTTTCAAATCCTATGTTTTCGATTTCCATAGGATTAGAAGAGCATGCTACTTCAATTCCTGTGTTTTTCCTATTCTGTGTTTTTTCTATCCTGCATTCCAAAGGAGGCCTAAATCAGCTGATCAGGCAATTCTCCGGCTGGCTTCTGCTCAGGCAAATTGGTGCCAGGGCACCAACCAAACTAGCCCTCTAGAGTGCCGGAGTGGGTAATGATCGAGTACGCCGTCGTCGGAGAAGACTGCCGCCGTGAAGAGCTCGTCCTCTGCGAAATGTGCAGAGCAAAGAAGGTGCGGCCTCGCTAGCTAGGAACGGCCGCAACGGCGAAAGCGTACGGGATAATTTCTCTCGATGACAATTCTTTGGATGGATTATTATCGGAGATACCTTTTTGAACTACTAGAGCTGTAGTGCAGGTGTATTACTACGGCTAAGATTGATTAGTTTTATTCCGGAAAAGAATCTATGGTTAGTTTGTGTGTCATATGCAGTTATTAGAGGCAGAACACAAATAAGAATTTTGGTCCAAAACTGTCCTGCAAGCGGGCGAGTCATCTGATCTTCATCAGGGCAAACAAAAACACAAATACTATTTGCTACTACACGTACGTAATTAGCTCGGTGTCTCAATGCTAAGAAGCCTTGAACAAATTAAATCGCACAAGGTCGCGCGCCTGCAGAAAAATTATCTCCCATAGTAATCCACAGAGACAGCATCACTGTCGGCAGGTTCTACTAAAATGCAACTAAGCAAAGTATGCACCAAGATCTTATTGACCTTGGACTACGATTTTGGAGACACCAACTTAAGGAGCCAAAATGCTTTCAGGCGGCCGAGACTGAAGTCATCCTGGAAATATGGATATGACAGGCATTTGCAAGAGATACAATGACTGTCAAAACCAAGCATCACAGCAATGTTGACCCTATGATGCAGAGTTTGTAACTGACAAAGTGCATAGACATCCTCATAGCTGACATTCTCGATTAATGCATTCCGAATGGCCAGGACACAATAGTTCCATCGTCAACTTAACTAAATCTTCTGCTCAAAGCAATAGCTCCATCAACAAAGTAACTATGCCTTCTGCTCGAAACTGAAACCTGCACAAACATGATTATGCACATTAAGCAGTGAAGCCATTGTTGACCTAAAACTACTTGCTATGAAAGTTTTCTAAAGAACACATTATAACTAAAAACAGCACAATAATTTATCATTCTGACGGACCCCTTTTATTCCTCATAGGCACACTCCTGTGATGATCAAGAATCAAGTAGCAGATGTTTTTGCCATGCGTATATGTGACAAGTTAGACTCTGTTTTCTTATCACCATCATTATATGTAGACTTAACAAAATTATCGAGTGACACATGTCTTTTCATTGATAGTTTTATACATACACAAATAGGGTTGCAGAAATATACTTACATCCAGAACCCCAAGAGTCGAAGAATTGGAACTCATCTGGCATTGGAAGTCGTTTGATCTTCACTTTCTCAAGAGGCAGACCATAGGAACACAACACTTCTAGAACTTTGTGAATCCGTTCATCAACATTATAACATTTTACTTCAACAGTAAGATCCTTTAATATAGGCGATTGCTTCTTCAGGCTATATCTGGAACCCATTTCCACAAAATTGCCATGATTCTAAATCATAACATATACAACAAGTTAAATGCATCATAAATGCTAACTTAAGATGACAAGTTATATCACACAAAGAAATCACGCACCACAGGAAATTGAAGAATGAGCTGCTCTAGAACTGGTGAGTGCTGAAGAAAGCAAATTAATGCACCATGATGAGAGGTAAAGCACCACTAATTGAGCAACAGAGTTTTCAACTTGCTGAATACAGGGCATCGTGTCAAATCCCTTCTGGAAACAAACTGCAAAAATACAAGAGGATTAAAAGTAACTCTAGCTATGGACTAGATATCACCAAGGGTTGTACCAGCTACAAAAAGCAATACTAGGAAAGAATGGACTGAACCAACGAGAATCATACCACTTCTTGTGCAGCTGGTAACTCCAACATTGTAGCGCCTGACAAAGCTTCAAGGATCATGGAGGTGCTCTTTCCATAATTGACACCACGACATCCCTTGCATGACTCATCCCCACAGTCACCAACCTCGTAATTGTTTAGGCAGCAGTCATCACAGTGCTGAAGTCGGACAAATGCATCCACTAGCATCGGCATCCTCTGAAGCAACGGAGTCAATCCCGTGCAGTCAACCATCAGCAAGGAAGTAAGATTTGGGACACAGATTTGGTAACGGACACTCTCAGGGAACGCGCAAACTTTGACGTTGAGGCACTTTAATGATGGGGAGAAGATCTTGTTTCCATAAATGTCAGAGAATTCAATTTTCAGATACTCCAGTTTGACACAGCCTGAGAAGTCCAGATCATGGTCATATTGGACCCGACTAAGTTCGAGAGTGGTCAGGTGCTGGGAGGCAGAGGTGATTAGTCCTTTGGGCATAAGCCAGCGCAATTCCTGGTCATTGGTGGACACACAAAGCTTCCGAACTTCGCGAGATAGACAGTATTGAACCCATGGCTCTAAGTACTCACCTCGTTGGAAGTTCGCCTGCGCCTGCAGTTTCTCTCGCCGCCGCCGGTGGCGGAGCGGGGGAGAGGTCGGGTTAGGGACTTCTAGGTTATTCTATTACAGATGCAATTGACGAGTTCGCTTTGCAAAGTGTAGTTCACCTAGTACAATGTTATTGATATTGAAAAGAGCTTTGTGTATATAAATGTCCATTTGCACGAGCTTAAGATAATTGGAACTGTCCCCCATACATGCTTTGTACCGGATGGTTCAATTAATAGTTTCTGAAAACAACATATCACCATAATACAACGCGTAGTTGCAAGCTTGCCTCTACATTTTCTGTCACTATTTCTACACTTGGAAATATGTCTCCCATTTCTCCAAAGGAAAAGGGTTAATAAGCCCAACTACTGCTTCGAAAAGTCACCAGATTCATGCACAAGAAACATAGCAGCTAGTTCAAATAACCTTTACCCAATACCACACCGCCTCTGCTTAGGGACCATGTATCGACATCACAAAGCTCTGAATGCATTGAGCATAATATGCTGTTCATTTACGGAGAGCACTCCAAATTCTGTGCAACATGAGTCAATCCCAGATAGCTGCAGCAAACTACTGGCGTGCTGAGCATTAGTGGCGTACTTTCCATGTTGACAACACTTTAAAGCACAGCTTGAGTGAAACCAACAAGGAATTTGTCTAGTTGTCCAACTTTTTCTGATTATGTGCCCTCTATATTTAACTTCAGATTCGTGACGTACTGAACGCCAAACGTAACTAAATGAAGACAAATTGTTAACCAGTACTGCACTTAATACACTTGCTGTAATAGACGTGGAGAATCTAAACTGACGAAACTCACTACATTCAAATCAAAATCGATTATCAGTCCTGCTGTGGAAGAACCGATGCGATAGTATTGTTTACGTGCCATGTTTTCAAGTCGTCCGATTAATCGCAATTAATCACAATTAGTCGTCCTGATCAGTTCCATGACGACTAGGGTCTACTCTTACGACCAGGCTGACTAACTGCGATTAATTGGGATTAATCGGCCTGATCAGTGGCGACTAGGATCAACTAGGCGACTTGAAAACATGGTTTACGGAACAAATATAAGGAAAAATATTTATAGGATATTGATAGGAAGTACTAAGTTTGTTACCATGTTAAAGCCCTCTGTTTGACCGTGTTAACATAATCACTAATGAACCAGCAATATGATAAAGTTAGCTTTCTGTTGAATTAATAATTATAACATCATAGTAATCAGTTACCACACGAACAAATGACTTGTACTATTTGGAACATCAAGTTAGGTTTTCACTACCAGAATAGCTAAAAAACTAATCTAAGATGATGCGCAGAAACTAAAATACATACCTTTTTCTATATTTGCAGAAGCGGTTCTACAAATGCCAAAAAACAATTTGTATCAGTAGATCCTTTTGACAAAACTTTTACCAATAATCCTTGCATGAGCACTCGTAATTTCTGAAATGATGAAACCTATTGTTGTCTCGAACAATTATATCCCTACCAACAATACCAGATATGAATTTAAAAGCCTGGTGACAATCTGCACAAATTCTCAAATTCTTCATGATCCTTATGGGTACACCAGGTGGTATACAAATTAACCCAAAAGCCAGAGCAAGTTTTTCACTATGTTGAAACACCTCTGATTCTTTCTCTTCTTCCTCAAGATCATAAAGAGAATATTGTGTGTCTGGCATATATCCAGCAGCTTGCATTTGCCTTTTGAGCTTGACCAGTACTGCTTGGATCTCATGATGCATCTCGTGTTTAGTGTCTTTGGCCTGGAAAACGTGGACAACATTTTTCCAGGTGATCCAACTGCGCCCTGGCTCTTTCTTGATGCCAACAGTCTTCATCTCCTTTCTTACATCTGTTGCTTCTGCCCACCTGGACATGGTACAAAATACATTAAATCCGATAGCACAATTTATGAGCGCGTGCAATTTGATTTAAAGGCTGATTTTATTAAAAAAAAAGGTATTTAAGAAACTTTTACCTGCCAGCAGATGCCAACATGTTCGAGAGCAAAACGTGATTGCCAGAGTCCTGAGGATCAAGTTCAAACAACTTCTCAGCAGCAGTCCTTCCCAGCTCTGTCTTTCCATGCATCTTACATGCCCCAAGTAGTGCTCCCCAGACAGGGATGGAAGGCCGCATTGGCATCCCCTGTATGATCTCATAAGCTCGTTCTTCCATTCCTGCACGACCAAGCAAGTCCACAACACAGGCATAATGCTCAGTTCCTGGCTCAACTCCAAACCTCTCTTTCATTGTCTCGAACAGCTCATACCCTTCTGCTGTCAAACCTCCTCTGCTGCATGCACTGAGCACAATGACAAGCGTGATGTAATTAGGAGCTGTCTGTCCACTCCTTATCATCTCATCAAAAATCGCAAGAGCATTCCGAGCATCACCGACATGGGCATATCCTCCTATCATCGCATTCCACGTGACAAGGTTCCGCTGTGGCATCTCAGAAAAGACCAGTTCAGCATCTTCAACACCACCACACTTTCCGTACATGTCAACCAATGCACTCGCAACAAAAATGTTTGCATCAATACAAGAACGGACAGCAACTGCATGCAGAGCTCGCCCTAGGTCAAGGCCTAGGAGGCCTGCACATGTGGTGAGGACACTGGAGATCATGAAATCCGTTGGCTCCTCCCCTGATCTCCTTGCACCCAGATACACTGTGAAAGCTTCCTCCTCTGCCTTGTTCTGTGCATAAGCAACAATCATAGAACACCAGGACACGCTGTTCCGAACTCTCATCCCATCAAACACCGCCCTGGCCTTCCCCACGCATCGACACTTCCCATAGAAATCAATCATAGAATTTGACACAGAGACATCCGTTTCAAACCCGCACTTCACCACAAATCCATGGAACTGCTCCCCAAGGGACAGGTACGCTGCTCCAGCACACGCGTTGAAGAACGCACAGACTGAGACCACATTTGGCATGCCACCAGCTTCCCGGAGCCCAAAGTACGCCTCCAGCGTCTCCATGGGACGCCCGTCAAGAACGGCGTTAGTCATCACCGCGTTCCAGGCGACGACGTTCCTGTTCGGCATTTCGTCGAACAGGCGGCGCGCCAGCGCGAGGCGCCCTGTCTTGAAGTACATGTCCAGCGCCGCACACGAGACGAAGGCGTCGTCGGGGAGGTACCCAAACCTGAGCGCGAGGGAGTGTATCTGGGGCCCGACGGCTGCCCGCGCCGGCATGGAGGCGGCGGCCTTAAAGGCGGAGGGGAAGGTGAAATCGTTGGGGCGGAGGCCGAGGCGGAGCATGCCGGCGAAGGCCGTGAGCGCAGGCACCGGGCGCCCATGCTGCGCGGCCCCCGAG
This sequence comes from Eragrostis nindensis, assembly GCA_012490785.1. Classification (NCBI taxonomy): domain Eukaryota; kingdom Viridiplantae; phylum Streptophyta; class Magnoliopsida; order Poales; family Poaceae; genus Eragrostis; species Eragrostis nindensis. Next base: position 119,481 of record JAAXCT010001076.1, read on the forward strand.
ATGAAAGCCGTGTAGGAGACGACGTTGGGGTGCGGGTCGGTGGCCAGAGCCGCGGCGGCGGCGCCCGGGAGGTCGAGCTTGGAGTAGAGGTTGACGAGGTGGGCGCAGATGAAGGGTGGGATGTCCGGGACCAGCAGCCTGACAGCGCGCGCGTGGGCTGCGCGGCCGAGGCGCGGCGAGCGGGAGGAGATCGCCGACTCGACCGCCGCCGCCAGGAGCTGCGGGTCGACCGGCGCCACGGCGGCGGCGGCGCGGCTCATTTGTGTTGTCGTTTGGTTCCCGCGTCCGCGGAGACAGGTGCCGTTAAATCAACGAGCGTACGAATCCATGGCCCATGGGTGGTTTGGGCTGTTTTGAGCTTGTCTCCAAGCAATTCGGCCCAATGTTTTTGGACTGTCCTACTTTACGAAACAGATAAAAGAATATTTGAAATCTTCTTTTTTTGCGAATGAAAGAGGATTATATTAAACCTGCTCATGCATGTTATAGTTCTTGATCTGCGATTGTGATTTGGATTTCAATTGGAGTGTTTGAATTTTAAAAATGATTTAAAAGCACTGTCCTGGATTGCAAGAGCATGCTCTCTGTAAATAAAACAGATTTTCGATGTTTCAGAGTTCAGACAAGAAAAACTCTGCAACACGTATTCAGTGCATACTGTTCAGAACCTATAAAACACGTACGTGTAAACAGCATTCTCTCTGAGTACATATATATCCCAGTAGTACGTAGCAATAATTTTCTTGCGCGAGAAATCACAAATCTGTCCGTTCCTTGCACGATGCAACGCCTTGCTCTTTCTTTCAAATCTGAGACATCCTTCTGTCTCCCTGGGACTCTATCAAGACACCCTAACCACTTGCCTCTATAAGTACACACGTCGCGCCCAAAGCTCTCTCCAATCTACTGCATCAACACGCGGGATCAATTCCGTCCCTGGCGCCGTCGACGATGTCTCCCAAGCCGCGTATCCCCGTCGTCCTCCTCCTCCTGCTCGCCGCCACCGCATCGCCGGCGGCGGCGCAGCAGCAGCAGCAGCAGCAGGAGTACTGCCGCGACTCGCTGGCCGGCCTGATGGAGTGCCAGGGCTTCATGCACGGCGCCGCCGCCGCGTCGGCGCCGTGCTGCGCGGCGTACGAGGCCGCCTTCGACGCCGACCCGTTCTGCCTCTGCTACGTCGCCGACGGCACGTTCGCGCGCGCAACGGGCACCGTCGTCGACGTCGCCCGCGCGCTCCATATCCCCATCAGCTGCGGCCAGGTCGCGCCGCCCGTCGAGCTCTGCAACAGTAAGCCTCGCCGGCTCGCCGCGTTCTCTTCTCTTCTGTACTACACGCGCGTGGCATGGCGTGAATTAAGCTTTTCTGATTGTTTCGTTCATGGACCGGTGTGCCTTGCAGTGCAAGGAGTCGTGCTCCCTCCCTACGAGCCCAAGGGCTCGCCGGCCGTCGCCGCGGCGCCTGAGGCGTCGGCTCCGGCTCCGACTCCGACGACGCAGCCGCCTTCAGGTAATAATGCAGCGGACGTCATCTGACACCCTGGTTTAGTTGTTTCTTCTCAATAAAACTGATGTACTGCATCTCAGAAAAAAAAAAAAAAACCCTGATGTACTGAGCTTGCTGGTTTCGCATTGCAACAGGGTCCGCAACGCCACCATCGTCCGCCACGCCACCGCCGCCGCCACCATCAACTTCCGGTGCGGAAGCTGCTGTCGCAATACCGCTGATCATCCTGTTAGCCGCGGCGGTTGCAGCCATGGCCTGAAGTTCGCCGTCGGGAATGCTACTTATATTTTGTCGATAGATTAGTAATGTGTTAGATTCATCGATGGGTAATTATGTGGGGAACATGTGTACGAGATTGGATATTATGCTGTATTAAGATTTTAAGACTGGTCGATTTGTAGAAAGTAATCATGTTAAATGACAAAAGCATGTTCTCTCAACCATGTTACATATATTTTTCCTTTGTTCATTCTGTCATCTGAATTTTCTGCATAAAAAAGCTGAGGGGCCATGTTAGAGATATTTGCTTTATGCCTTCTGTCATCTGAATTTTCTGCATGAAAAGGCGATGGGTATCCTAATGCTCTAGGAAGGTGTCTGTTGTGGCTTCTTCAATGTTTGTGCTTTCCTTGGCTTTCGGGGGCGGAGATGGATGTCAATATGGTTTCGGTTGTGTTCTTCAATCTTTTTGAGGTCCAATTTGTTTTTTTGGGGTTGTAATACTGTTTAATCTTAATATATAACCCTTCGCAAAAAAAAAAGAGAGAATATTTCTCTAGTTTAAATTTTCTCATTATAAGTAAAACTACATATACCCTACCCGGCTGAACAAGATACCGTCCAGGTACATCATCATCACGATGCATTTATGCATATAAAAGAAGTTCAGTTTGCATACATTGTACAAACAGAGCTTCAGTAAGCTTCAATAAATTGATTTATAATTGATTTATGCCCTGTAATATATATGAGACTGTATACTCCAAGCCCCAACAGTTATATCGCCGTTACAGGTTTTCCATTCAAAGCTTATTACACTTCAGCCATGATGATATACTTCAATAGCTATTCATGGTGGACAAACAAGTTTCCATTAAAAGCTTATTACACTTCAGTACTGCATGACGGTATACTTCAATATTCGTGGTGCACAACCAAAATAAGCTCATCGAGGTTATAACTTAACACTGGGCGGCTTGTCAATTGCTGCATTCACACTGGAGAATAATGGCCTTCCCTACGAAATTTGGCTCCCCCAATTTCTAGCATTCCGAAAAATAAACCACATGAACTTCATTCATTACTCTTATGGATCTCAACGGCAACAAGATCTCGTTCAACTTCATTCAATAGCATCTGGTTGACCACATCTTGAGCAGCTTCGCACCATCGTATCCAGTTGACCACAGTCCAAAGTGCCAAAAGAGTGTCGCTAGAAATAGCAGTCCAATTGCTCCATCAAGTTTCCAGGGCTGCATTGGAATTGCAAAACCTGAAGAAAGTATATGACAACAGCAACCTCTACACATAAAATGGCATAGTTCAGCTTCCACAGCTGAATCTAGCTATACCCTTTTCATGCAGCACACACATGATGTCTAGGGTAGAGGTACTGGGCAGCTCTAATTTTATTCAGTCGCAAAAGACGATGGCTTGCTCCACTTCTTTAAAGCTTGTCTATGTCTGCTGCCAACCAAATTGACGATGCCAGTTTTTTATACAGAGAGACTTTGCCCTTCAGCTTGATAAAGAAGCTTGTTTACTTAAAAATCCGCCATGCAGATAAACCATACAAAAAGATAATATAATTATTGATGCCATGAACCTCTAGCGATGGCTCCTGTAAACAAGCCATAACAGAAATATTAGTCAGGTTATTGTTGCAATCATTTGACACAAAAACTCCATCAAAGGTCTTCCATGGAATCAAGTGTAAACTATTCATGAAACTGTTGAGCAAGTCTTTTGGATGTCTATTAATTTGATTGATCAATTAAATGTTGTTGGTTACAAAAGTAATGGACAGTTTATTGAACAAGGAAATAATATAAAACCACGCGTAAGATTATCACACAATACTAAACTCAACATGATTGCTTGTGGACTTGTGGAGTGACTAGAATACAAATATAATGAACAATGTAGGTTCAGCAAAACACAAGAGAAGTGTTATTTTATATCATCAATTGAATAGAAAACAAAGGTCAAAAGGCAACTATGACGTCAAGACGAGCTTGTAGCTCAAAATTGAATCAGATTAATTGTATAACTCCATATGGAGAACAGATAAATTGAATGTCAGTAAAATTTGGAACAGAGTAACAGAATGCCAAATCAATTCTTTCCGTTTTTTATTTTATTTTTTCAAATCTATAGATGGACTTACAGAATTATAATTTTATACTTCCTCTTTATCAAACAGTAAAATCTTTACTTTCTACAACACACCAAAATGTAAAAATGTTCTCTGTATTCAATATTTTTGTGTCAAATTTGTGATCATATATAATATGGAGGTTAACTGAACTATCTTCAGAATTCAAGATGAACTACCATTCATGAAAATCTCTGGAAGAGCCATTCCCATTTCCGAAATAGTGAACAGGAGTCCAATGGCACAGCACAATCTCTTTCCTTTAAAACGGAGATACCAACTTCAGGAAAGAGTGGCAGTCCTCATATTTGTTTGTTGTACCCTTCGCAAAGGTGCGCGTGCGCCTATCTGAAATCATCAGGTTAAAGAAAGGGTAACCTTGCTGAAAAGCAGCAGATAGCTTCTCCCATATGTGTGTTTTGGAAATCAATTTAAACTTTGTTAGCGACGGAGCATCTTCCAATCAAACTCTAGAACTAATCATATTCTGAGTGTTTTTCACCATCAAGCAACAAAATCGGGAACAGTGCCATTCAGCTCTATCCAACTGGAGCCTATTTCTTTGGATACCCTGTGTAGTTCCATTGCACCCCTTACCTCCCAAGAATCATTCCAGTTACCAGATTGTGCGTGTATCTTTGATAAAAGCACAGACGCTCCATCATGTTTAGGATCCAACTCCAAAACTTTCTTTGCAGCAAATGCACCGAGCTTGCGATCACCATGCATCCAGCAGGCTGCTAACAGAGAACCCCAAACAGCCACATTAGGTCCCAAGGGCATTGACTCTATGAGTTCAACTGCTTCCTGAAGAAGTTTAGCCCTTCCCAAAAGATCTACCATGCAACCATAGTGCCCAATGTTAGGTTCCATTCTGTATTCTTGAATCATACACCTAAATAATGAACGGCCTTCATCCACTAATCCAGCATGGCAGCAAGCATGGAGTAAACCAAGAAGTGTCACTTCATTGGGTTCAACCCCTTGACTTTTCATTTGCTTGAAAAGGGCTAAAGTGGATCTTCCATCACCATGCATGGCAAGTGCACTAATCATACTTGTCCAGGTGATAACATCCTTTCTAGGCATAGCATTGAAGATATTTGACGCAAGACTTAAATCCCCGCATTTGGAGAACATATCAATAAGAGCATTGCAAATGCGCAATGTCTTGCTTAATCCATGATTTTCAATGAAAGAATGGACCCATCTCGCCTTATCAAGGGAACCCATATTGGCGCATGCAGATATGATGCTTAACATGGTAACTTCATCAGGCCTGACACCATGTTCATGCATATTATTGAACAAATTAAATGCTTCATTAGGTTGGTTACTTTCAGTGTATGCCGATATCATAGCACTCCAAGATACCACATCCTTCTCTGTCAATCCATCAAATATGGATCGAGCAATTTCAACTTTTCCGTTCTTGGCATATCCAAAGACCATGGCTGTTGAAGATACCAAGTCCTTAATTCGTGCCCCATTGTATAACTTTTCAGCCATCTCCATGTCCCCACAGCTAGCATATAAGTTTATAAGAGCGCTATTGACGTGAGCATTAATAAGAACATCTGACACCAACATATATGAGTGGATGGCTTTTCCAGTTCTCAAATGCCTTGTACGACCACAAACTGATACAACAGAAGCAAGGATCAATTGGTCAGGCACAACTCCGGATCTCTTCATATTACCAAACAGAAGCAAAGCTTCTTCGTAGTGTTGAGTCTGACAATAGCTGCCAATTTAAGTTAGAGAAACAGATAATAGTATGCAGTAAAAAAGATGCAACTGCAAAATATCGTCGTGTAAAATGGAGACTGAAGACAAGAAGAAAACTATAACAACTGAAACAGATGAAACTACGCAATTATTATGTGAACTGTTTCAAAAGGTGGTTGTATTAAAGAAAGAAAAATGTTATCCACAAACAACTAGAACTTCTGCTCGTTCAACAGTGATCATGAAGAAACTAGGTATCGTTTTGCAATTCCTCAAGTTTATGAATCATGTGACTAATGAACTGAGTAAATTCTTCACCGAAGGAAAAGCAAATTTAATCTTTTTGTTATGTTGCCAAAAACCTATGAAACATCATAATAAAGCAACTTTAGCAGAGAATTAGGGACCCAAGTAATGTCCAACTCAGGCTCTGTCATTGGTTGTTTGAAACAGAATCTTGAAATTTTACAATGTGCGCAGAACTCATCTTGCTGGATATGATCCCTGACCTTAAACTAAACTACTGCCCCTCACTCCAGCCAAAAAGCATGGATTATGAGGGGGAAAAAATCAATTTCGATTAACCCCTGTTTGCGCATTTTTTTCCACAACCACAACAATTTGCACATAAAAAACAGGGGAGAAGCAGCATTGAGGCATTGAGCAGAGTGACTGAAAAACAACGTGGATATTGAACAGCTACATAAGGAAGCAACCGGAGCTATGCCAGTCGCGGAGGGCATTACCCGTCAAGCATGACGCCCCAAGCGACGACGTCCCGCGCGGCCATTCCGTCGAACACCCTGCGCGCGTCGCCGACGCGCCCGCGGGCCGCGTACGCCCCAACCAGCGCGGTCCCGACGAAGCCGTCGTCATGGACCCCGACCTGGACGGCCAGCCCGTGCGCGCACCCCACGAACGCGGCGGCATCGGCGTCGCAGCGCGCGGCGGCGCGGAGCAGGGCCGGGAGCGCCCGGCGGCCGGGCGGGGGCAGGCCGGCGCGGCGGAGCCAGGCGCAGGCGGCGAGAGCGAGGCGCGGCGACGCGGCGGAGCGGAGCGCCGAGAGGTGCGCGCGGTCGGGTTCCGGGTGAGGCGCCGGCGGGAAGGGGTGGCCGTGGCGGAGGAGGTGGGCGCGGAGCTGGTTCAGGTGGTTCGACGCCGACGCCGCCGCGCGCGCCACCATTCGGCTATCGGGCGGCGAGACGGGGCCGTGGACTAACGTTTTCGCTTCGACCTGAGCCGTCCGATTGGGAATTGACGTTTATGATTTTGTTTCGCAGCTCATCATATTATTACTCGGAAAAAAAATAAAAAGAGAAACTTCGTCATATTTCGTTTCCCGCTCCCGCGCCCCCGTCGAATAGTTTTGCTCTCTCAGGTCGCACCGGTTTCCCCTCCACCGCCGCGCCCCCGTCTGTCGTTTCGCCTCCGAGGGCAAAACCAATCGTTGCTCCGCCTCGCCTGAGCGCACGCCACGCCGCCGGGCGCCGGCCGTCGTGGAGGATGCTGAACGCACGCCGCGGCACCGCGCCGTGCCGCGTAGGCCGGCAGGTCGCCGAAGAAGAGGCTCCCCACCCTCTCGTTGCGGGTGCCGTGGCGCAGTTGGGGTCCCGGTCCCGTCGCGGAGGGAGGCGACGTCTCGCGAAGGCGGATCTCACGAGTCGTCGTCCAGTCGCCCCAGGCGCTCCGGAGGTCGTCGCCTCGTGCACGCGTCGCTTGATGCGGACGGGTGGCGAGAGGCTCAAAGTTGCGCATCAGGTGCTCGATGAAACGCGTCTCCCTTGTCCTGTTTCAGTATCCTTCGTTCTACCCTTCATGCACGTGCGTCTGTCTTGGAATAGTCTCAAAGTAGCTCTGGTGATTGACCGTTGTCTTGGATCTTGGTTTGTACAGCAAGGCGGCAGCAATGAAGACAAAGAGGGGCAGGGGCCTGATTGGATGAAGGTGACTCTCTATACTGTTCCATTTTCTGATCTAACAACTGAGATTGATATACTGTAACGATTTCTGTTTCCATGCTACTACAATATAGCATACCACATTGTCACCTAGTTATGAATAACTGATATACACACCATACATGATTCACGATGATCATTTTTCCACACACCCATCACATTTGTACCACGGAGTACATTACTGACATATATTGACGTAGCACACACTGTACAACATATAATAGTACACCTTGATGGTTAGGACACACCGAACACATTATACAGTAAGCAGAAACGATAAATGCGGTATCAGCAAGCACAAAGCACACGGTGAAATTGTAGCACCTCGACCTCGCCGGCTAGATAGCAGGCATGTACGTAGCCATCACTGGCTATTACTTTCCTATAACAGAAACCTCCTTAAGATCACCAACAGAGACCGAATTGCGGAGAGAGCACGTGAGAAGAGGCTTCTTCTTATGATCGTAGAGGGCTTGTTTCACATGGTTCCACTGATCGAGCCTTAGGTCGTCGTTGCTCTGGATCTCGAGCTCTTCCAGGCTTTCAAGGTGTTGGACCCCATTAGTAAATGTATTATCTGTGATCATTGTCGTTTCGTGTAAGATCCAACAGATCTTCTCCAACTTCGGAGCTGCACGGAGTTTGAAATCAAATCTGATCGCTGGGATATCTAGATCAATCAGGAAAAATCGGAGCTTCTGGAACTCTCCCTCCTCCAGGCTGATAACTTCATCAGTGTATGAACCGCGATGAAGCCTGAGGCAACACAAGCTTTCGAGGTTACCGAGAGTTCGCAGACTTTCCGGCTTCAGATCAGTGTCGCGTAGAGTGATCTTGGAAAGCCGCTTTAACGCTTCGATCCGTTGGAGTAGGAGGCTTTTGATGATGGTGATGCCGCTTCCCCTGATGTTAAGGCTCTCAAGATACTTGGGTGGTGAGAACAAGGGGAAATCCGCCACGCCGACGCCAGACGACTGCCGTACTTTGATGCAGATCGATAGAGAGCGAAGGCATTCCAGGTTGATTATTCTGAGCAAATGATAGATGTTGCTGTCTTCACTGCCCTCAACTTCAAGAACAACACCTAGCTTCCTTATCTTCTTCAGATGACCAACCAGATTGTGCAGGTCTTGCCCACGAACGATCTGGACATAGCGCAGTATCTCCATGCTGGTCCGGAGTTTATGTGGCACCTGCACGGCAGAGAGTGTCTCATCGGTCTGGTCACCGGGTTCCCAGCGAGGAGATTCTTTAGATTGGGGAGGTCAATGTGTGCTGTTGCGGTGGCCGGCATGTTGGTCTGCCGGACGTCCAGCGTCTCCAGCTGCTGAAGATCATTGATTTCCTTTGGCAGCAAGGAAACCTCGGTGTTCCGGAGGCTCAGATACTTGAGCCAAACCACCTTGCACTTGCAGATGATGATCTTGAGGTGGCCGTTCTTCAGGCCTCTGCATCCTCCTAGATCCAGCACGTTCAGCCGGTACCCTTTAGGTAGGCTTTTGAGGAGATCCACCATCTCGTCCATGGGATGCAGCTTGTCTTCTGCTGCTGACGTGCCGTCGTCATCATCCTGCTTCGGCTTTCTTGGACAAATGTTCCACGGGCACTTGGGCCTCTGTGGCGGCTGATTTGGGGGTTGCCGTTGAGCAATCTTTCTGATATGAATCTGATACTGAAGGTGTGTCGGCAGATCAACTGACACAAAGTTCTCACTTTTGGAGATGTCGACGACAAAATCACGGACCGATTTCTCCATGTAGCAGCTCTTGATCTTTAGTCCGCGAACAACAGGGGTTGCAGGACGGACAAATCCTCGGAGAATAAGCTCGTCGAAGCAGCGTTCACCTGCCTCCTCCAAGGTTTCAGTCCCGTCGTCCCTGGCCACCACGTGGTTTTCGGCGACCCATCGCCGGACAAGGCTTGTCCGGCTGACGCTGGTTTCCTCGAGGAAAGCAGTCAGATATTGCAGGCAGATCTTGTAGTGTGTGGACAGCTTGCTGTAGCAGAACACCATCACCTCCCAGCGGCAGCGCACATCCGGTCGGCCTTCCAACTTCTTCTTCAGCTTCTCCAGTTCTTCTTTGGTGGCGTGGGGACGAGCATAGAGAGCACGAAGAAGCATCTTCATGCTGTCGACGTGATGCGCCGCACGTTTCTTGAGGATTTCACCTATCTCTTTGACTGTTTCAGATAGATCACCATCTGGGAGAAGGCTGATTGCTTTGTTGAAGGACGGGCAAGTCGCCCCAGCGTCAGTGCTGTTGACGTGGCCAAGTTCTGCCTCTTCTAAGGCACGCAGGAACTCCTCCCTCTTCTCGTCGGCATCGTCGTCCTCCTTGTCGTCCGGCTCGGGTTTGGGCGTCGCGTCAGGGACGGAGACGCCGTAGCGCAGGCGCCTCTCGCCGACCTCGCGCACCCGGTCCTTGAGCTCGCGGATATCCCTGGCGAGCTGGTCGTACTTCTCGCCCTTGCACGTCCAGAGGAGCTTGCAGATGTGGCTGATGTTGGCGCAGGGGCCGCCCGCGGTCGACGGCGGGGCGAGGCCGTGCAGGTAGAGCCGGATGCAGTCCTGCGCGATGTAGGAGATGTCGCGGACCTGCTTCATCCAGGCGCGGTGCTGGTCATTGTGCTCCGTCTCCGTCTTGGTCAGGTGCAGCAGGAAGCCGTTCATGCTGTCCATCTCGTCCTTGATGAACTGGATGTCGCCCTTCACGCCGCTTAGCAGCTTGGCCTCGTCCTTGATCGCCGACCCAAGGAGGCCCAGCAGCGAGTCCACGGCGCCGAGCGTCAGGTCAGCCATGGATCTCTTGTGGAAATGGATGTTTGTTTGTGTTGCAGAGTTCAGGATTTGTTTGTTTGTTGCATTGGACGCTGCAGACTGAGTGTTGTATATATGGGCGCGGCGGAGGCAAGTGATGACGCAAGAATCTAGTTCTATTTTCTATACCGCACGCACAAGCGAAGTTGAGCAGGAAGGCAATCCAGTCGAATATTTTACTTTTCTTTTCCTAAGGCACAGTGTATCGTATCATTTTATATCCAAAAGGGAGTCGAATGTTTTTCCTTTTGTTCCCGACAAGGAACCATGGATCGAATCATTCGTTGTCCACTGAAACAGGAGCCTCATGTCATGTCCACCCTAGATTTAGGGAAATGCATGTACACCGCCAACAAGGTCTTTGGCAAATCTTACCAAGAAGTGGACTCACTAGCACTTTCCATAAAGAAATTTTCCCAAAACCATCATGAAAATAGATAAAACTTCCAAGAAAAATTCGTGTGGGCTATCCCTAATATTACGAACTAGCAAGGTGGCCCGCGCAATTTGCGCGGCTAGAAATGTTGCATTATCTTATGAGCATGGTTAAACTAAAAAAATGAGAACTAAAGAAAGTAAGTGTAAGAAATCAATGTGTACAGTTTAATTAAGAAAATTCAGTCTAATCTTGTCTTTATTTTTTTGTATGTATCAAAGAGGTTTCCAACATATATTAATCTGTATAGTAAAAGTTGACTGATAATGCCAGGTTCATCAAAAGGCTTCTGAGTCAGTTGTTGCAGTCCGTTGTAAATCATAATTTTCCTTGAGTTCAATTAAATGTACTTCCATACAATTTTCATATGTCCGCTTCAGTTAGTTCCTTTTTATTTTTTGAGAAATGTCCGCTTCAATTAGTTCTTCACAAACACTTGAACTGTCCAGAGTTTGCACTTTGCACAGGCCCATGTCTATACATTTTCACCATGTCGTTTGTCAGCTGCATTTTGTTTTGGACGAAAAAAGAAATATTAGCTTACAGCAGCTGTGGCAAGCTAAGAACTGAAGAATTTACTCTGTAGTCAGATATTTATTTTCTCACTCAATGCTCAGCAAGAAGTGCATCTCGATTCTGATGGGTGTTGTCAACGCACTTCCTCTCAATTCAAGGTTTACTTTTGTCTGCAAAACTGTCGCTGGTCTAGTGCGACTACAGCTTACCTAAAGTTTAGGACTTGTGTATAATGGCTATATACAGCTGGTTCAACGATTTCTCATGTAACATTGATGGATGGTACATGAAGGGAATTAAGATCTTTTAAAAGCGTGTACGCGTGCCGCAGGTGCCTCCCAGCAGTATAACCAATCATTCGAAATACAGATAGGCGGTCCCTTGATCTTGATTTTAATCTTATCATTTAAGACACTAAAGCATAATCCGGCTGTTTTCTTTGGCTGGCCTCCTCCGTGGCCCTCAATAGATTATGTGACTAAGCTCTAGCCTGCGCGGATTCCATGGTTGCTTCTCCAAGCTCTAGCTCACTACCATGCCCAGGGCGGATCAGTCTTGCTCTACGCGAAAGACTGGGTGATCACCATGCGGCATGTACTTTCCCTGATCCTCCCATGAGGCTCCGCTCCTGAGCAAGCCCATCACCTTTTTCTGAGGCAGCCTAAGAAGGAACGGTAAACACTAAACAGTTACAACAAGTTGAATCGATTGGTACACGGTGGTGGAACACGGTATAGGGCTCCAGGAATAGCCTAGTAAACTACTCCTGAAATCCTCTTTATAGGAACAACCCCAGCACGATGTAGTTGTCCGTCCTTATCAGTCATCACCAAGGGATGTTCTGGAGCAGCCTCTCTCAGTCCTCACCTCGTCGACGGCAGCCATGTCGTTCCGGGAAACTTGAGCATACTGACGTTGTGCCAAGACTGAGATATCATAATTCTTGGATTTTGAAGGACGTCGTCAATGGTATATACCTGCAGTGCAGGATCAATATTCAATTGACGGACGGTATTGAAACATCTCAGTTTGACCTGCCGGCAGTGCTCACCAGCACGACTCCAGGACACCTCTGAATCACCGATACGTCCCGGAGGCCGCCGTTCTCGGATACGACGGGATACGATATCATATCGTTGTACCGGTACCCCTCTGGTCGTGGTTTCATCGATCAGCGAACTCTTGGATCGAGTCATCGCCGCTCGAAGGTGAAGGTGTGCCGTCCCGGTGACCACGACGATGCACCGCGCGCAGGTCGAATGCGGACGACGTCTGCACTCGAACTGTCAAAATCACGATGGAAGTAGCGCTCGCCATGAAGCGTCCTGCAATCGCGATGGATCTCGCCGGCAAGGTGAAGATTTCCATCTTTTACTCCCTCAAAATTAATCCCGATGCTCTGCCTCCTCTATCAAATCTTATATAATAGAAATATATCCGAATCAATCTAAATTAAGTCCAAACGTTCTTCTGCTACGAAAGTCCTTTATCTCCGGTTAAAAGACATCGGGACTCTATTAGAAAATCTCCACCGTTATATTATGGACCCACATATTATTGATGGTCAAGATATTTCTTTTTTTTATCAATTAATTGGATTACTCAGCCGTGGATTAAGGAGATTTCAGTCTTGGACACGGATGGGACTGCGTAGCTTTAGAGTTGGATTGTAATACAATTGGTAAGTTTCTTTTAATCTTGACCGCTCAATTTCATAAAACCCAACGGTTCACATATTGTGTTTTTCTGATTAATGTGGTAATTTCGTTAAATCTCAACCGTTCAAGTTTCATAAAATCCAACGGCTCATGGCTTTTTTTTTTCTGATTAACGTGGGAATTTGGTGGCCTTGAGAGCGAACGTGGTGGCTTCTTTTTCTCTTCAATACTAAGATAATAGATACCATCTCCAAACAATACCTCTCTGACAGAGCTACAGTCCAATTATGCATAAGTATTTTTTGCGTTCGGTCAAAGTCAAATATCCTCAACTTTCACTATCCATAGCAAAAAAATTATTAAAATTGACAATATAAAAATGATGGTCAAATATCCTCAACTTTCACTATCCATAGCAAAAAAAATATTAAAATTGACAATATAAAAATGATGGTGATAGATTCATTCTGAAACCAACTATCATGATACACTACTACTGCAATTTAAAATAATTCATCTTTATATATATTATGAGTCAAAGTTAAAGATATTTTAGCTTTGGCCAAACCTAGGAATGAATGCTTATATTTTTGGACCGATGGAGTAAATATGAGGAATTTACCGCACACAATACTGCCAGGATAATACTAGTATCATTATAGTAGCAATATTATTATGATTGTGCTCTCTAAAAGTTTTATAATATTTTCTTCACTTCTTATTAGCTTATCATGAGACGAGAGAGAAGTATGATAAATAATGCCGGTAACTCAACAAAGGGAAGGATATTCTTAATAAACTTAAGTCTTGTTAACAAACTAGTTTACATGACAAACAACACAACGTATCATACTTTGCAATACTACATTCCTGCTCAATCAATGGAGCCATGCATAAGTTCGTAAATGGGACTCTGTCCCGAGACGTTGAAGTTGTTGACGAACCGTCAAATCTTTCTCTCTTCACAAATTATTTGTTGTAGCCCCGTTTGCTTCTGCACAAAATTTCCAAAGTCTATTTGTTGTAAAATTTCGAAGCGCTGGCTAGCTTGCCCATGCAAAAGGAGACACATCTGTAGTTACCTCAAGCAGATGGAACCGGGCAAGTGTAGAGTGGGGGCACTCGATCTACAGAAGTTAAGAACAACCATTAATGGTTAGCAAAACATAACAGCACTTACTATTAAGGAATGAACAACAGACGTTTTATCTTCAACTTGACAGTCATGACAATTTTTTTTATTGAGAAGTCATGACAAATTTATGTAGCGTGTTCTTGACCGAACATTAATGGTTTTTCTTTGATTTTCCACGTGATTAAAGTTGTTCAAATCTTCAACACGTGCTAAAGGAATTTGACAGAATGAATTGAAGGACCTTTGTCACCGCTGCTGGTGATGACCTCCGGCGGCAGCCCAAGGCGGCAGATGTCGCCGAGGAGCTGCAACGCGCGGTCGATGGGAATGTCGACGCCGATGGCGCGCTCCAGAGTGTGGTTCACGATGTGGCACAGGCATAGCGCCTGCGTGTCGATGATGGTGCGCAGCCCCTCGCAGCAGCCGGGCGGCGCCGCCGTGGCCGCCGCGTCCCTGAAGAAGGACAGGCACGGGCTCAGCTCCAGCAGGGAGGCCACGCACGTCGCCGACGCCGGCGGCGACGACTTGGGCGGGGCCGCCTCTGACGCCGGCGGCAACAACATGGACGACGACGGCTTCGACATGGCTACTGGTGCAGAGGGCTTCGGCAGCGACGCCTCGTCGGCGGTAGTGAAGACAGCGGCGGCGGCGAGCAGAAGCAGGACTTTGCTGGCGGATGCCTTGGACGCCATGGTTTAATTGTGCAGGCTAATAAGTAGCTTGGGTTAACGTTTGAGATGAGACGATCGAGGAGAGTAACAAAATCGTTCCATTTATACGGAGTTTATATTACGAGTCGTTCGATTTTGAGACATGAAGATGGTGTGAAGTCCCAAGAACAATGCGGTTAAAAATCCTTGAGATGTGGAGGTAAGAAGCGTACTCCCATCATATATGTGAGTGTATGTCTGTATTCTCTGTCGATACTTCATTTCGTACCCCTTTGCTCGTACCAGTGAACCAATAAGCATCCTCTCGCTGTCCTATTTCAAAATGAGAATATATGCTTTAATTTCCTTATTGTACAATGGTAATGAATAGAATATAATAGCTTTTGTCATATTTCATGAACGCTGACATGTTAAACGACATGGCTCCAATTTAAAGAGTGTTTGCATACTCACAACCGGGTGTATAAGTTGCTTTCTGCAATGAGTAACTATACTTACGTACCTGCCGTGCAAATCATGTGATAAGTATTTCCATCTACATTTCACAGTTCTAGAAAACTGATCTATATGTGGGAATATATGTATTGTACGTGTAGCCATGGTACATGGCCACTACTGTAAAATCTTCTAGAAAGGGGGACACGTTAGTTGAACAACCTCCTGGTCTTTCGATATCTCCTTGACGTCTGGTGCATGTGACTTGCGTGGTTAATCCACGATGTGCGAAACAGTGGTTAGGTCCATCAAAACTCGTGTGCAACTTTTCAGTTTCCTTTAGGTACCAAAATTCTGATTGCTCAAGAAAAGATTAAAAATTCCGTGTAACTTCCTATTATTCATTTTTAAGATTGAAAATATTGTGCAGTTTGCATAATAAACCCAAGAAAAATGTTCACTGTGTAATTATTATTCTGTTTTCCCCTAAAATTATCTGAGAAAAAATAGTAGAAAATTAGTGGCATAAGAAAGGAGGATTTTGTATCAATGGAGCCAATTTATGAATCATGGTGGCAATAAAAAAGTATTTGAAGTTAATTTCATCCAAAAGCATGCTGTTCACAAAGGTGGGAGTTGCATGGTGGCAGTGAGAGTTGGTGACTTCTGGTAGCTATAGGTTCAGTGTGTGTGCTGCAAGAGATTGTGAGATATTCTGATAGATCGAGCGGCTGCTACTTCTGACCTCCGTGCATCTTGTTGCTAAGGAGAAAATGGTTAGTGGATTCGAACATTCCTCTAAGCTACCTGTAAGCATCGGGGTCGGCCGACCCTGACGAATTTTTGCAAATCCATGTACTCTCCTCTTAATTCACAGTGAAGACCCCAGTAGCTCAGCGTCCTAATGACCAGTCGACCCCGACGTTGATCTGTCCTGGCTTCGCCCCTGAGCTCAACAGACTTCTGAACACAACTCACAAATCCAGTTACCCATACCTGCCATTTGTACATCTGCTGCAGTAGTTCTAAGATAACAAATTAATGGTAAAATTATTCAATGTTCAAATAAAGGAAGTTAAAATAATGCATCAAGGATTGTGCACCAGAAACACTGCTATTTGTCTCCATCTTTTTGTAGTGTCAGTCCGCATTTCATATATGCTTCATGCAAGCATTGGCAGTTCCTCGATGGGGTGCAATTAGCATCCTGTTGCATAATGCTACACAACAAATTAGAAAAAGAAGCATACAAAATTCGAAAAATATAATGCTTGATTTTTTAAAGTAAAAGTGACAAATTTCCCACCTATGATGTAAGGACCTACATGCAGAAGATGTTATTCGTACATGTACCAGTAGTATACTTTGAGCTCTTATCTTTGTTGTCATTTGTGCTCATCTTTTTCCGCCATTTGATGTTTTTTTTATTATCACAAACTAAAGCAGCAAGGACCCTGATATTCGTTCTAGCAATGGCTCTAGATAGCGCTACATACAATTGCCCATGGGAGGACACTGGTTCAGGCAACTAAATACCGACGTTAGGGATAGTCTACTCCTGCACTTTGTTATCGTCATATATACAGAAGCTAATCTTGATAGGAAACTGCTTCCACTTGAACTGAAAAGGGAACATCTCATCATCATAGGGGTGAAATGGGATATTTGGAAGGAAGATCCTCTCTTCCAGCATGTTGCCCTAGAGTGATTTTTCTGTCAATGACATACTTCAGGAACCCTCGAACAACTATTCTCGTGCCATTACAAAGACCATTTGCGGGGTCAAATGTTTCTAAGTAATATGACTGGGCAATTAATCTAGAGCTTCAATTAAGTAACTTAGGCCTTTCACAATGTGAGCTTGGATCGAAGCCTAGAGAAGAGAGGAGATCACACTGTTACCTGATTGCTAAAGCCAAGGGTAGTCAGAAAACGGAGAGCATATAAGCCTAGGGTTTAATATATGATGGGAGGAGGCCGGCCGGGGGACGTGGCGAACGAGCATATAAGCCAAGAGCGTCCCTAAATCCTAAACGTCACATGAATAAGAACCACGGTTCGCAGTACACAGTAGCATCAGCCAAAAGAAGCAATGGCTGCTTTTGCAAACCGTTGAACCATAAGTTAATTGCCCACCTTTCCCCATAAGCTTAGGCTTTTAGGTGAGTTGGTTGGTGCATGCAACTTAACATGGTATTGAGCCAGAGGTCTTGAGTTCAAGTCCTGGTGACCGCATATTCCGCTGCGCCGCTCCTATTTCCACGTTTGCGCCCACGAGAGCTGCACGTGAGGGGGAGTGTTGAACCATAAGTCAATTGCCCACCTTTCCCCATAAGCTTAGGCTTTTGGATGAGTTGGTTGGTGCATGCAACTTAACACAAACTCTGTCCATTGACACAAAAGAAATCGCACTGAGTGGATATATACTGGTTCTTACGAGATGCATGAACCCCCTGGACGTTCTTGCACCACGACAACGTTTGCTTTCATGTACGGTGGTGAGGAGGCTCTATATATCTATCTACATTTGGCACTTTGCTACCTGGGTCGAACGGCCCTAGTTCCGAGACGATATTGATCAGCCGGCAAGACGACGCCCTGTACCTACTACTACTCCACTTACGTCGTACGCCACGAACAATCCAAGAGCCGCATGCATGCATGCCGCCCGCCGCGCCACGTCCCCGGTGGCGAGCAGCTCACCCGCAGGGCCGGGGTCATCGCCCGCGCGACGTGGTGTCGCCGCGCGCGCCCGCGGCGCCACGTCGCCATGCGCGCCCGCCACGTCCCCGGCCGGACTCCTCTTGTCGTCGTTCTCCTCCCTCCCGATGCGGTGCATGCATGCGATGCGCCGCGCGCGTATAAAAGGGGGCCTCTGCCCGCTCGTCCATGGCCATCCCATCTCATCTAGTCTACTCATCACCCCAGCCAGCCTGGTGGGTCACTCACTAGTTAGCTAGCTAGCAGTGGCGAGAGCAGCCATGGGGAAGGGAAGGGGAGCTTGGTGGATGCTCCTGCTCGCCGGTGTCCTGCTGCTGGCCACCGTGGCGGCGGCGGAGGATGACGACGACGCCACGTCGGTGGAGGCCGACCGCCGGCCGTGGTCGTGCAAGAAGGAGTGCCGCTGGGAGACCGGGTCGGACGACCGGCGGTACAGGGAGTGCTTGCGGTCCTGCCAGCGCCGGCAAGAGGAGGAGCAAGGCGGCGGCAGCCGCGACGTCGCCGCCGGCGACGAGGAGGAGAACACGCGCGGCCACGGCGGCGGCGAGCAGTGCCAGCGGCAGTGCGACCAGCGCCACCACCAGGACCCTCAGCGGAAGCAGCGGTGCGTCCAGGAGTGCGAGCGCCGCCGCCGGCAGGAGCGCGAGGAGGAGGAAGAGGAGTACGGCGCCGGCGGCAGCGGCAGCGGCAGCGGCAAGTGCCACTGCCCGTGCCGGCGGCGGGAGGGGAGGCAGGAGCAGCAGGAGGGCGAGTGCCACTGCAAGTGCCGGCGGCGCCAGGAGCAGGAGGATGGCTCCGGCGGCAGCGGCGACGAGTGCCACCGCCAGTGCCTGCGCCGCCACCGCCAGGAGCCGTGGCGGGTCAAGGAGTGCACGAAGCGGTGCGAGCGCCGCCGTGGCGAGGAGGAAGAGGAAGAGGAGGAGCGCGAGGGCGGCGGCCGCGGGCACTCGGGGGAGTGCAGGGAGCGGTGCGAGCGCCGCCACAGCGGGGACTGGGCGGAGAAGCAGCGCTGCCTGATGGAGTGCCGGCGCCGCCGGCAGCAGGAGCAGGAGCAGGAGGACGGCGGCGACCGGTGCCAGAGGCAGTGCGAGCGCCACCGCGACTGGGGCAGGAAGCAGCGGTGCGTGGAGGCGTGCGAGCGCCGCCGGCAGCAGGAGGGCCGCGGAGACGAGGACGAGGAGGAGGATAACTCCCACGGCCGCGGTGAGCAGCAGTGCAGGAGGCAGTGCCAGCACCACCGTGACTGGGAGAAGCAGCGGCGGTGCGTGGAATCGTGCGAGCGCCGCCGGCAACAGGAGGGCCGCGGCGAGGAGGAGGAGGAGGACAACAGCCACGGCCGCGGCGGCGAGAAGCAGTGCCGGAGGCAGTGCGAGCGCCACCGTGACTGGGAGAAGCAGCAGCGGTGCGTGCAGCAGTGCGAGCGCCGCCGGCAAGAGGAGGAGGAGGGCGGCAGCCGTGACGTCGCCGACGAGGAGGAGAACAGCCACGGCCGCGGCGAGCAGCGGTGCCGGAGCCAGTGCGAGCACCACCGCGACTGGCAGAGGAAGCAGCAGTGCATGCAGGCCTGCGAACGCCGCCAGGAGCGGGAGCGGGAGCGCGAGGAGGGCGGCAGCCGCGACGCCGACGACGTCACCGTCGAAGCCAACAACTCCGGCCGCTACGGCGACGACGACCGGTGCCAGAGGCAGTGCCGGCGCCACCACGACCAGCGCGAGAGGCAGCAGTGCATGCGCGACTGCCGCCGCCACTCCCACCACGGCGGCGAAGAGGGCGGCGCCGGCGGCCGCGGGCGCGAGGAGGAGGGCGACGAGCGCCGCCGCCACGGCTGGGAGACGGTGGCCGGAGCCATCCTGCAGGTGGTGTGACGCGCACGGCGTGGCGCATGCAAAACTAAATAAGAGTGTACGAACGCACGTGTCACCGGGCTTGACCGACCTTGCTGCCTTTGTAATAGGGCTATATCCACCGCTCGTGTGCGTGTATACACACGTGTACACGCATAAGTATACGTCTTTGATGCTGTATGTACAGATGGCAGGGACGTACGTGGGAATAAAGAGCGGTAGCTGCATGCATCGTGGCGATGGCTCTCCTAGGAGAGAGCTGTGCCGGCATGTGTCTGTAAACGTCAGGACCTTGAGTACGGGGAGCTTACAGCTATCCGGTTACACTGCTTGTCTAGTAAGTTTGTACTACTGAGGCTTTGTAAGCGATGTGTCGTAAATAAAGTTGCAGTTTTTCAAAAAAGAAAAATGAGAGAGATTCATGGTTCATGTGTTCCATCCGCTCGGTGATCGGCCACGGCAGCCGGGCAAATGGACTAGTAAGGGACTCCCTGTATTACCGTCAGCTCACCAAGAACAAATGGGTTACCAGAGGGACTCCCTGTAAATATACCGTCAGCTCAGCAGGGAAGAAGAGAGAGGTCAGCCAAGAAAATAGATATATAGAAGTCAGACAAAGTTACACTTTTCTTGGTTTAATTGCAAATCTCAACTTATATCTTAACCAGGCCGGTTGCATTTTTCTTGGCTTAATTGCAAATTTCAATTTATATTTTAACCCTAGTTTGGTATTCTTCTTCATAAGCTTGTTTGTTGCAAAAGCCCCCCACTACATAGGTGCAGCTTCAAACGACCCGTCGACATGCGTGTGGTTATGGTGGAACTATCGACCAGCTGGGTGCGTTCTGCTCGGATGTTGTTGTGTTCACTCAAAACATATTTAAATTAATGAGTTCTGGTACGGTGAAGCCACGACAGTCTCGGATACGACCAGACCATACAATTTGGCTCGACCCAATTTTAAGCTAGGCAAGCGTGTGCAGTGGCAATTTTCTGGCTTAGTTGGCAGAGCATATGCTGGTCGGGGGCCTAGTTTAACCTGCGCTGGAGTGGGTGGAGAGGCTTTTGGCATGCATATCAAAGTAAGATTGAGATATGAGCTGAGATTCGCAGTTAAACTACATTTCTTTTTCACTTTTGTTCGCCCATCAAACTGTTTTGGCGTCTTCTCCACTTTGCTTCGTTTGGAAACAACTCCATCCACCATGGCCTTGCACGATACCCACAATGTGACTTTCTGTCAGATGCACACATTGTTGCATGCAAGTTTTCCACACTTTCCCCTATTACTAACTGATCTTGTTACTTATTAATTTGCCTTGTTAAAATGTTGTGTTTTCATCCACCATCATTGATTGATCTATGAATAATGATATAACTTATAAGAAAATATATCTGATATCTTCATCGCCTCTCGTGTTACAAGAAAACAACTCTTGATAGTTGCTAATAATAAGTGTATGCCATGATTGCTCGTTTAGTAGACAAAATCTCATGATAAATGTCGAGAATCAATACTCTTCCCGACGCTTCAAGCGCGACTTATTCAAAATGTTGGCAAAACCTTTGCCAACAATTTTAATGTTGATAAAAGCATCCTTTGGCCACACTAGAAAGTGTTGGCATAGGTCTGTCATGGTGTAGTGCATCTTAACTCCAATTGAAATTGTCATCGTCACCATGGGATCCAGCCATGGGAAATCTCTGTGTGGCTCCTCACATTGACTACCAAATATATATGTGTATTTGTTCTTGTTGTTTTCCTAAAGAAGATAGTTGTTTAATATCAAGATATTTGTTTAATATCTTCTTTAGGAAACCATTTTTCAGCTGCATGAGCAGATTGCATTGGATGCTCAGGGTCAGGGGTGCATAACCTGTTGGACGAATTTATTGAAGCCAACACGTCCGATTCTTGCTCCAGCAATGGGCGAGAACCACGACCGGAGGCAGCAGTGCGTGCACGAGTGCAGCAGCCGGGAGCGCCACCACCCGAGCCACACCTTCTGCGAGCACAAGTGCCAGCACTGGGCCGACGCGCACAGGCAGGCGTCAGCAGTGCGTACCCAGTGTGTCTGTGTGTGCTTGTTGAGGCCATGCAAGGACCTTCGGTTGCAGTAGTTGCATAGTGTCGGTGTACTGGGAACCAGGGTCCCCACTCTCCCGATCAAAAGGCCGGCCCAAGTCCATCCTGAGCCGAGGAAGACAGCCGCGCGCTAGGTGGGCCGAAGCGGCCCAGCAAGTTGGCACAGGGCGCTGGGCTCCTGAGCAGCTCGCAGCCGCGAGCCGTAGGGCATCGCCACGTGGCTACGCCCCTGCTGCCCCCGCGGCCCGCCGCGCGGGACGCGGATAAGGGCGGGGTCCCGCGAGCCTGTGGGAGCCTGGCACGTGGCGACGGTGGTTCGTGGCGCCTTGATAGCGCCGCGGCTCGACGAGACGCCCCGGGATTTCGTGCGGCTGCAGTACGCGCGGATCCGGGTAAACTGCTTGTGTTCTTCCCCTTTCTCTGGTACGCGATTCCAACACTTAGAACCGTTCGCTCCCCTCCGAATCTCAAAGGGAGGCCGTGCTAGGCCCCCGTTTGCCGTGGTTTCCACACCTCAACACATAGCCTCAACAAGGACACACACCCTTTAAAAAGAAAAACAAGGACACACAGACACACTGGGTACGCATATGGTGAATAAATTGTCAGACCTTACAAAAATTTCCAAAGAGGTACTCTCGTGTTTGTGTTGGAATTTTTCTTGATTCGTGTAAAATCTATTATCTTAGTATTTGAAGAGAAAAAGAAGCCACCACGTTCGCTCTCAAGGTCTAGAAATTCCCACGTTAATCGAAAAAAAGAAAAGACGTGAGCCGTTGGATTTTATGAATATCTAACGGTCACGATTAATTCAGACAAAAAAGAAAAGGAAAAAGAAAAGATCTAATTTGGGTGGGTCCAAATTGTAACCGTGTACATTTAATCTGAACAATCCGTATAACATTTGAATAAACACATAGCCGAATAAAATTAGGACTCTGCATGGAAAGTAATAATGTACTGATGACATCCGTTTGAAGAAAGCTCTCCACATCATACGTAGGAGGACTCTGCATGGAAACTAATATATTGCAAGTGCAAGGACAAATTATGGAAGTCTTGATCGAGCGTATGGAAGGACCAGTAGCACCAGGAGGATTATTGCGGCAGGCTCCGGACAAGCATTGTTAGAGGCGGTCGTGCAGAGTAGGACAAGGAGATCACTGCAACAAGACTCAGCGTTCAAAGCGATGACTCAGAAAGCAGGCTCGGGAGGTGCAGAGCGTTGAGGTGGATCGGAGCTGCTACATGTCATGTTCGTCGGGGCAGTGAGACTCGGCGGATCAAACTAGGAATTACGATGGAACGTCAATTCCATGTTCCAGCAGATTCTCTGACGATAGGTGCTCGAACATGGGTACCTACAAGATCAAGGTGACAAAGGGAAGACTAATCTCCAGCCGAAAGCAAGAGCAAGGTGGCATCGAAGCTCACGGTGAACCAAGATGAGATCTGTTTGAATTTGCCTCCGCAGCGGGCTGGTCGACCTTGGAAAATTGGGAGTCAACCTTAGTCTAATAACAAGGAGCAGGTCGATGCAGTGGTGTTCGCATCATCGGACGTGGCAGGAGGGACGGCGAGGAACCAATACATGGTGAGAGAGAAGCGCTGCATATGTGGTGGCACCAGGCGCGGTTCGCCGGGTCTACGAACGTCTGGCAAGCCAGATAGCCTACATGGCAGCTCCAGATGGAGAAGAAAAGACAGTTTAGGATTTTCTTAGTTTGAATAGTAGATCAAGGAGAGTCCACGGTTCCAACAGAGCCCCAGCTCTGGCACTCTCCCCTCGGCACCTTCTCCCACGGGTCCGTAGCAAGGCCTTCACTTTTTCTGGTACTGTGCTTCGACCCCACCCCGACTTCGTCGTTTAAGCTCGCCTCTTCGACAGCCAAATCACATCCCAGATACCAGGCGGTGCCCCGCCGCAGGGGCCCTCGCGCCGCCAGATCTCGGCCTTGCGCGACAGAGGCATGTGCGGCCAGGGCAGCGAGGCCAGGCAGTCAGTTGGCACAGTGGCGGCGATTCCAGGGCGACCTTGCACGTCGGCAGCCTGGCGCGGCCAAGCCAGCAAGGGTGGGCGCCTTGGCGTGGCAGCAACAATTGCGAGGTCCTAAGAATCTCCATCGGCCCCTTCTCCTACCGGTCCGTAGCAAGGCCCTTACTTTTTCTGGTACTGTGCTTCGCCCCCTCCCCGACTTCGCCGTTTGAGCTCGCCTCTTCGACGGCCAAATCGCGCCCCATTGGTCAGGCTTGCCTGAAACCAGGCGGCGCCGCGCCGCAGGGGCCCTCGCATCGCCAGATCTCGGCCTTGCGCGATGGAGGCATGTGCGGCCTGGGCAGCGAGGCCAGGCAGCCAGCTGGCTAGGCAACGGCGATTCTGGGACGACCTTGCACTTCGGCGGCCTGGCGGGCCAAGCCAGGACGGACGGACGGCTTGGCGTGGTAGCAAGGGTCGCGACCAAGCCAACAAGGACCGTTCGGGGCCACCAGAGCGATGAGAGGGGGAGGAAGAGAGGAGAGACAGAGACGATGGGGGGCGCTGGTGTTGACTGGAGTGAGAGAGGTCCAATAAATAGGAGTAAACTCCTTAGTATCCAAAAAAACTAGAACAACATCGGGAAAAAATTAATCCAAGACACAAAAGTAATAGCTGCAATATACGTGGACCACCTACACATGCAGCCCGCCAAAAAATAACGTAGTACATTTGATTTCTACTCGCAATTATAAAATACAACTGGAAGTTGTAAATCATAGAAATTATTTTTAATATGAGATATTTTTGTAAAACAATATGCATAAGAGATCTTAAGTGAATATACAGTTCTTACGTCATCTTCAAAAACTGAAATGAGGAGCATGGTTCTTCTCTTTCTTATGCCACAACTGTATATTTATGTATTTAGATTATGCAACTTGAAGTGAAAATATCCAATCTTTATATTATGTACACTAAATAAAAGAATTTTAATAGTGCATCTAGCCGCGCTATTAGCGCGGGCCATAATGCTAGTTCATACTATTTGATCACGTTGTCTTACTCTTTATTTCTGCGAATAAAAGAGGATTGTATTAAGATATGAAAAAATACAGACCTTTTACATCAAGATTCTGAAAGACAAATAAGACACGAAGAAAAAATCAACGTATTTTTACTCATTTCAACAAAATCACAGTATGATTAAAAAAACTCATAGTAATCGGTTCAATTAATGCGGTGGGCCGATGGCCGCAGGACTCTCTCCGTATTTAACCTCTGGTTTGCTGCCGATATTATTGCCTCTGTGGCTCCTCGAACGAGAGAGATGGCAAAAAAAACCTAACCAGCTGAGCTATGCTCGCCCTATGCCAGCCAAGTTTCTGTAGCTAGCAAAAGGTAAAAGAAGTGTTACCGAATTGCTGAATACTCCCTCCGTCCAATAAATTTGACAGTTTGGCTCTAGGCACGGAGATTAAGTAGAGGTGAAAAAGTTGGATGCATAGGAAACAAGGAAAAGATAGAGATGTACTCCATCCGTTTCCAAATATATGCAGTTGTTGACTTTTAGACATCACGTTTGATCGTTCATCTTATTCAGATTTTTATGAAAATATAAAGACAAATAAGTCATTCTTAAACATAACAAAATAAACAATATTTTCCTAATTGTTTTGAACAAAACAAGTGGTCAAACGTGATGTCTGAAAGTCAACAATTGCATACTCTATTTTTAAATTGTTGTCGATGTTGACTTTTAAGTTACGTTTAACCGTTTATCTTATTTACATATTAGCTAAAATATGCAAAATTATGAGTTGTGTTTCAAGTTTCTTTAGTGATGAAACAAATCATAACAAAATATATGATAGATTTTAATTTTTTTAAATAAGACGAATGATCAAATGTAAAAAAAATCAACGAAGACAATAATTTTAAAAGGATGGTGCATATTTTGAATAGAGTATTGAAAAGAAAGAAAAATGGATTGGAAAGTGAGAATGTCAAGTATTTTGAGAAAAAACAATGATGCAAGTATTATGGGTCGGAGGAAATACTATGGAGCAACTGAACGAAACTGCGGAAACAAGACCTGGGAACTGATCCTTAAAGGAATCAAAGGTTGAGATGTAATATGATGATGAAATGAAGGGTCCAACCCTATTTTCCTAACCTATCCCATCACCCTTTCCCAATATCCAAACGCCGGTAAAGGTGTGTACGCGTCGTCCTGCAGGACGTGCATTACCGTTACAGACCGCTCGTACTTAACTGCTATGTAAGTGAGGCTTGTTGAATTAGTGTGGTGTCATTTTCTTTCGCGTGTTTGTCTAGTAAATGTTAAACGGTACATATGAAAACAAAAGATTTCATTCATGTAAAATGATGGCAGAATTCATCCCTTGTAAACGATCGCTAATGTTGATATGCAGCTTATGTGCATAGCCAAGATAAATCATTTTGGTCCTTTGGATTGGATGGAACATGAATAGCCCAGATCAATAATAAGGTCGACAGAGTTACAAAGAATATCTACATTGAACGAACAGCATGTGAATGCAGATTTACATTGAACGTACAGCATGTGAATGCAGATTTCCATTGAACGAACAGCATGTGAATACAGATTTACATTTTCACAAAAAAATACAGATTTACATTGAACGAATACAGATTTAAATAGAATTCAGGTTCCCGTTTGGTTGGATCAGACATGAATCACCATTCACCAACTACCCTGCTACTTTCGCGTGTGAAGGATATGCTTGTTTTCTGCGTGGCATATGGACATATGGTTCGTTTACACATCAAAGTTAAAGCATATCAGAAAGGTTGTCCTGGCCTGCTTGTTCCATGGGATTGTTTCAGAAATCATCACGAGTCATTAGAGTTCACGTAGGAGGATGACGATGGCGAATCAGGAGACTGATACTGCATTTGCGCCTGCCGCGCAGTCGGGTCCCTGAACCTTTTGAGCTGTGGGGGACGGTGAGACGGGTGCGTGGAATGCTTCTGGCTGTGGCCCATGTTGACGATTTCTGTCAGGAAGTCCATGATCGTGGGGAGAAGTCTTGATACAATTGTAAGAAGAGAAGATAGCTGCAATGGCGGGAACTGGGAATTATTGGTGGTAAAACTGAGTTGCATTTGAAATCCAATGAACAGTAACAACACAACAAATTAAGTTCAATGAAAAACAATGCAGGAAATTCTCTGACCAGCAAAAGGTAAGGAGATAAAGATATGTATATTCTTACCATGCCATGCCGGAAATAGGCTGTGATGTCATATTGCAACCATAGGGCATAAGATAGTGCCAACGCAACAAAGAGCCCCAGAAAATATAGAGGGTTCCTGTTCATGAGCAAAGTAAACGATGACCCTGGCTTCCATCGCCAAAAAAAAGAAAAGAAAAAAAAGATGACCCTGGCTACAAATGTTCACAACGAAGAATCCGCAATCTGATCATGTGGTGAGTGGTGTCGCTTAACTGAAAATGTAACAGACCACAAATAAGTAATTTTGGGAGATGAGTACCTGAGAAGAAACATGAATTCATTGAAGCCTAGTATTGCAAGAAGTAGAAATGTCCATGCTGGTGGCAGTAAGTTCTTGCTAAGCCTATGTGCTTCCTGGCGTGGCGGGGGGAATTGAGATTGAAGAACTTTATGAGCACAATGCGAATGTATACAGATGCAAATGTCATCAACATTATTCAACAGAATGCACATGATACAATGACCCAAAAATGCACCTGCATAGAGATTGCTTGCGCAACTGCATACTCTGTCTCTGCTTTGAATTGCCTCCAAATGGATTTGCACTGCACTGGTGTAATCAATGTATCCATTGGTGACACCTGCGCAAACATAAAAATATTCCGCCCTATTTATCACTAGTGTTTCTCGGAAACCATAAAGATCAAAGCATAAGCAGTCAAACCTCTTCCCAAGTGCTTGAAGCAAGAGGGTCATAACTGAATTCGATACTCCTCTGGGAAAGGTGCCCTCCGTCTAGAAGAGCAGTAACCAGAGCCCGCTCTATTTTGTCTGGTTTATCATCCAACCGTATAGCCGTCATTACCGATAGAAGTCTTATAGCCTGCAGTAGAACATGATTTCTAGATTATGCTTCTTGCGGACGAACATCACAAATCAGGACAGCAAGATAGAAATGGTGCAATATTAATTTAGCAGAAAATATGCCATGCGTCGATACCTCTAGGCGCGCTTCTCTAGTGATTGCACGGATATCTTCATCTGCTGTCCACTTCCTTGGCATCGAATCCCTATCGGAGTTCAACACAGAGGAAAACCTACAAATGATCCAATAATATAGGATGAGAAGAGATGAATGCAAATATAGTATCACCCAGGCAATTAAAGAAATATCGCCCCCATTCCAGTTCCAGTTTCCTTTCAAACGAAAAAGGAAAGCATCTTCTACCTTTCTTTCATTCGCATCAGAACATTTCCAGCTTCTTCTCTAGCTTTCGTTTCCACTACACTTCTTGCATATTCCCTCAAGTCTGAGACCATCTTATTGGAAGTTGCCTGGTCTAGCTCAAACTCTGAAAGGGAAGCAGAGAACTCAAGAGCAGCATTTTCAGTCTCACGCCTGTAAAGACTCCGAACATATGCCCAAGCATCTCTTTCACCATTTTCCAGTATTGACTGTACAGGCCCAGCAAGTTTATCGGACAGCTTCTTCTGCAAGATGCAATGGCAAAATGTCATAAGACAAGGATAAAATTATATTGCAAACAATCATCAGAAATTTTCAAATGAAGAACCAAAGGACATGCCGACGTCACTGGATGATTACTGTGTGTTTAGTGGGGAAGTAACCTTATAATTAGCTGTTAGTTCATCAAATTTTGTGTTTCTAACAGATGTGACGTGATCTTGTATATTCTGTTGCAGTTTGTTCCTGTGTTTTGAAGCGTCCCACCCTACATGTTTAACTGCTGCATCTGCATAAAAACAAAGAACAAGGACTTGATATAAGTGAACTGCAGATTGACAAAGGAGACGATTTACAATTTTACATCTATTAGGAATTCATCGATTCAGTTTAATTAGTACAGAAGCAACTTTTCAAGTATTTTTTCCTTATTTTTTTTCTCAAACCGGGGGAGAGATGCTGAAACACGCGGAAGATGAATAACTTCAAGAACAGACGTTAGGATTGCTCTGCGGATATTTTCAACCAAACTATCAGCAATGCTTGAGGGTACACACAGAAAGATTTTTTTTTTTAAAACAACTTAACAGTACTAATCATAGGCTCATCATACCTAACGATGTGGCTTGCTGAGCACAAGTAATGTGGCATTGCCATTCGTATTGAGCACTAGTAATAGAACTTATAGTCCAGAAATAAATAATGACGAAATGTTAATCACAAGTTATATGTTGTTCCACTAAGTGGTTAAATATTTTTGCCTGAATACCTCTCAGTCCAGCATTGAGTTCTGCCATTGAAGCCTCAGCACACCGACGAACTGACTCTGCAAATCCCTCTCTTCTCCTTAATGATTGTTCCAGATCACTTTTGAACTTGTTAAGGACCATAAGATGAAGGTTCTCTATCACCATCTCGAGAGCAGGATGTGTGTGCTGAAAGAAAAAACCCCATTTGTAAATGATCCATGAGATCAAGTGGGCAGCTACAAGGGCGGATGAAACCTCCGTCCTAAGAACTTATCCAGTCTCAAAGTTAGTTTGTCGAATTACAAAAGCAAGAACTATATATGCAATGCATTAGTACATACGAACATAGCAGGAGACAATAATGACAACAGTACTTAAAAATGTTTGAAATGTTCACGAGAAGTGCCTTTTGTTGGAATATTTCCACAAATATTTGCAAATAGCAATGAACGAGCTAGTAAAAAGTCACAAACCACTAATTCTTAAGCGACCACAGAGACATGATTGTGGTTCTCATAAGAAGACATTAGCAACCGGGTTAGACTAGCTTCTCAACATCAGAAGTGAAAGGGGTTACTCGAAATGAGTTACTCACATTTAGTAGTGAAGATTCTAATTGTTTGCGCTTGGCAGTTCTTACGCCTTCATCAAAGTACATAGTCTCGCCGTCATACCTGCAAGAAAACGTAGTACGATAATTCATCACATAGACTAACTTCTCAGAATTTTTCCTTCAGGTGTCCAGGATAGAAAAACATAACAAATAAACTACAAAGCAAAAAAAGGAAATTATAAAGTCCTTATTTTCTGCTTTTTATCAGTAAACTATGCAGAAAACACCTTAAATATGGAGAAGTGACATGAGCCACAGTTTATTTGGAAATGATGTAAACATTCTAGACGAAATGTTTGAACTTTTTATGGTCTTATTTATAGGCAAAACTGTATTAAGGGGATAGGACATCTTGTCCCATGGGCACCGCAACTGCAAGAGCACTCGGTAGCAGCAGCAAAGGAATAATGCCAGGGACACATTAGGCAACATTTTTTTTTCGAATACATAGACTGATTGATAAGTACGGCACATTTGAGTAAACAGGCCGCAGGAGAAGTAACACCAAACAAAAATTTCCAAATTAAGTGATAAAAGCTATTTTGAAAGGAAAAATAAGCAGCACAAAAAAAAATGCTTTGGCACTACATAACAACTATCAATAGAGTGAAATCGGTCACATAACATAAGTCTTCAAGTTTTTTAAGGAATCATGGCACAATTTTGAAGTCTGACAGGGACATGCCAAGTGAGGATGGATGGCACGCGATGCATGCAACCACTGTGTTCATCTTAATTTTCCAAAAAGAGCATCACAGCATAAATACTCAGGTTACTCACTCAGATAGGTAAAAATCAAGGATAGCACCGAGCTTTGTTCCAAAGCTGGGTACTGGACCGGATTTTACAGCTGCCTCTAGATCCAACCAACCCTGCAGAGAGGAATAATCCACTCACGTTCAGTCAAAAAATCAAAAACAAATTCAACTATAACATTAAAACAATGTAACCTTATCAGACATGAAGTGTCTGAGCTTTTCATTTGCAATCTCTTCACATCGAACAGTAGCAACCATGACCTAGGAAATGTGCAAAAGACAACATGTAACTAGATATATACATAGTGGTGCTCAATCTAATTTGACAATACTCAAGCATGTCAAAGATGACAGTTTAGGCTTGTAGCGAATGGCGACGAATGATGCAATTACCTTGTGAGCAGGAAGGTTGAGGTCCTTATTTTCTCGTATTACTTTCCAAATCTGTAGGGCACTGAGACAGAAACCTGAAGCAGGTACCACACCTCTTCGATCAGCTGCAAGACCTCCTGGAGCAATTGACTGACAAAACCTCTGCCTGAGCTGTATGACCTGCAAAAAACAACAACAAAAAAAAAAAACTAAGAACCTAATTCGATCTAGGTCGTCTCCTCCATTGTTAAAGTGAAAAATTATATGCATAATTCTATTCTTCTATTCTACTTGAAGAAAAAGTTTCCATGAAACTATGGTCGCAACATTTGCAAAGAGTATTATGCGATATGAAGAAGAAAAAAAATTGAAGTACTTATACATTCATTCTACCTGCTCCTTGAATAGTTCCTCTCTCTCTTCGTAACTCGACAGAGCAGTAACTTCCACCTTAATATTGCAGAAAATGAAAGTCAGTTCATGCATGAAATTCATTTTCATAAAACTGATTCACCGACATTGAAGAATTCACTAAGCTCTGCTTCCTTGTAGACTTCTGGTTTGTGAACAGAATCCCATATCTGGTAGTCAAATTTAACAAATAATGATTAGTTAGTATATGACCTAGAGGAAAGCAGGTAAGCAGATAACGAAATAGTGTCACCTTTTGAAGATCCTCCTTCAGAGCCTGCGCTAGATACTCCAGTGGAGTCTTCAGAGACAGGTAAAACAGAGCATACAAAAAGTCAAACCAACTGACTGCAAAAATAGATAATGAAATTTATGTGTCCCAGACCCTGGAGCTGTAGAAACCTTTGTTTTGTCACGGATAACAAGTAGTAGTGTCGTTTTGCGAGGGCTGAACAAACGCATCAAAACCTTTAGAAGAAAAATGGTAATAAGATGACTGAATAGCGACCAAAAAGAAATAGTCTCGTTCGACAGGATATATCACCTCAAATACTGTTCTCAAAAGCGGCCTGTTTGCAGCACGCTCTCTTCCTATGTCATGGCACCACCTGCAGATCATATAGTATTACTTAATTTTGTCTCCAATTTCTACACCCAACACTGAAATAGAAACTCACAGATTTATCATAACAATATCTGAGACTGCAAGAGCAAACAGAGCACTCTGCTTCTCAAAAGCAGTATCATCCTGCAAGAATAACACACAGTAGGTAAGCAGTAGATAACATTGTCAAATAGAATACTATACTACCCATCGCTCTGAACTGAAAACTACAAATAAGTAGCGTCACTTCAGCGAAACACTAATGTCAGATATATGGAAACCAAATAAATGAATATGTACGTTTCAAGTTGATGCACTAGCTCAAATGCCACATACGTACGTATAGAGAAAGGCTAAGCAAATTACAATGATAATAAGATACTCCTATGCTCAAATTAATTGCTTCTATTCAGGAAGCACAGGAACATAAGGTAGTTACTAATGTGGCGGAGGGACATGTACTCCAAGCAACAAAATGCATTAATGACCCACATGCCAACTTTTTAAAAAGCATTACTAACAGCATAGTAGTCCTGAAGATCCTTACAGGATACTGTAATTAACAAGATCACTAATGTTGCATGTGAATCAAGACAGGTACTACCAAACACAGCCATTTTATTATTGACATGTTAAACACATAAGTACTACGAAAGCAGGTTCTTGTAATCAGCAGGTATTGTGAAGGCACAAGAGAACAACAAAACTGATACAGAGCACGGAGCAGACAGCCCATCAAGCTATTTTGCACACGGAAAAATGAGACAGCATGAAAGGAAAACTCTGTTCAGAAACATTCAGCTGGAGAACATGTCTGCAAGTAGAACTTTCACCTGCCCCCTTTCCCTCCCATCCGTCCCCTCCAGATCCAGCACAACAGTGAATGGCTCGATGCCAACAGCCTTGGCGATCCAGATGCCCTTTGTGGTCTGATGCCTGGCAACAATCAATTAACGAACAGAAACAAAGCATCTATCATCCAGGAATCCGCCTACCTCAGCAAAACAAATGCATCTGAACAGTGAAAAATGCAGAGTCAGTCTCTCTGCGGCTCTTACCGTCCTTTCAAGGCATCCATTTCCCTGAAGGTTGTGCCGAATAGGTGGTTGAGCAAGGTGCTTTTACCTGGTCGGGGCGCGAAACAACAGGCATCCGTCAGAAAAGGTGTTCATGAATTCAACTCCCTAAACAAAATTGCTGAACGGATTGATCATACTCGATCAATTTGAACAGTTGCACGCTACATGGGGGACAATAATCACATCCGTACAGAGGCAATCGCTAGGTGAAGCGAAATTGCTTCCACGTACTGCGCACAATTCATCGATCACCACAACGCAACCAGCATGAGCAGCTACGAATTCCACCTCGCTCTACAGGAACAGGACTACCAACAGCGCGAGGAAGCTGGACGAGGAGGTGGAGTGGTGAGAGGCGGATGGACTCACCACTGCCCTGGGGTCCGAGGATGGAGACGACGGCGTAGGAGAGGCCGCACCCCGGGAGGCCCGCGGCGGCCGCGAACCGCTCCATCGCCGCCGCGTCCATCTCGCCGTCCGCGCTCACCACCTGCGTCGCGGGGCACTCCTCCCCCATGCCGCCGTCATCCGCCGCCGCTCCCATCTCGCTCCTGGACGCCCGAATTTCGCAGCGGAAGGAGGCAACGGCTAGAGAGAGAGGCGAGCTGAAGAGAGAGAGAGAGGGAGACGACAGGTGCCGCCGCCGGTGGGGGGTTTATACGTGGTTTTAAGGAAGGAATAAGAAACGGCGGAGCGGATTGGGACGGGCGGACACGGCCATCGCCTTCCAGGCGCCTCTGCGTTCCACCGTGGAATCCACGTGGCAAAATTTGGAGACAATTCAACTCTCTCTTTGCATTGTTTCTGGTTCGACAGCAACAATATAATTTGAAACCAACGGATGAATGTCGTCGCGTGCGTGTCGACCGCGGTGCGGTCGAGGGGAATCTTGGAGGGAAATTACACGAGCGACGAATCCAAAAGTTTCCATTTGAATCTGAGCTACCTCAAATTTCGCGAGTTTTGAATGGGCCATCCGAATCATCTTTTGGAAGCCCAGCAGAGAGAGAGGCCCTGTCGTTTTGTTGGATGCAGCGTTTCTTTTAGCAAGTTGGCCCGTGAGTTAACATGGGCTCCGTTATTTCTTTTTTTTTTTTGCGAAAGGGGAATATATTAAAAGATAGAAACAGTACAACCCTGGAATTACAAGAAACCCCCTGGCGATACTGAAAATTACACATAGCCCCCTCTAAGGCCAGCAACTAACACTCCCGAGTCCGGCGACACCGGCCGGAAATCACCACAATCCACCTTCCACTGTCGACGACGGCTCCAATCTTTGGATCTGCCGCAAGATTCAACGGCCGGACTCCTCTCCAGCACGCCTCTGCCATAGCTGAACGACCATCGGCCACCGTCGCACCGAAGATGGAAGGGGAAGAAGGGTCCACGGTCACCGCCATCGACGACGTCGACCGGGACAGACGAGCGAAGAAGACGCCGACGACCTGCGACGGAGCCCACCCGCAGACAAAAGCCACCACCACCAGCATCGCCGCCGGCAGGGAGCACAAAAGATCCCCCCCCTTCGCAAAGGAGAAGAAAACACACCTCCAGACCGCATCACCGGAGCCGTCGCCGTCGACATCGACGTCTTCGTCCCCAGATCCGCCGCCGGAGACATCAAATCCGGCCGCCCACATGGAGCCGCCGGAACCCTAACTACACAGCCTAGCTAAAGAACCCTACTAGCGCTAGTAGAAACTAAGCCGGACGACGGCTCCCCGGCTCTCCCAGCTCTCCGATGCCCTGCGGGCCGTCGGAGAAGGAGGGAGAGAAGGGGAACCGCCGCCGGAGAAGAGTCGCCCTCCGAATCGCCTCTCTCTACTGTAGCTGTCGAGAGAGTTCGAGTCGAAAGGAGAAGTGTTAGTTGGGCTCCGTTATTTCGTTGTCATCTGCAAACCATTTGGTACTAGTTTTCCACCGTTTTCCACCCCTAAAAAACAACAACTAGTTTTCAGCATGATCTCAACAAAACAAAAAGTTTTCAACAAAGCTAATACTCCCTCTGTTTCAAATAAGCAGTTGTTGACTTTTAGACACCGCGTTTGACCACTCGTCTTATTTAAAAAATCATAAAATTATTATTTATTTTGTTATGATTTGTTTTATCATTAGATATACTTTAATCATGACTTATTTGTTTTATATTTTTACAAAAAAATTTGAATAAAACGAATGGTCAAACACGAAGTTTGGAAGTCAAAAACTACAGACATTTTGAAACAGAGGGAGTATGTACTTAGTACTTCAATAGGAGACAAGCAAGAACCACACCATCCTATTTTTTTTTCTCTTTTCGAAACCTCTGAAACATTTTCCATTTTGTACCTATTCGAGCACGTATCATCAATTCATCATCAGTGATATCACATCAGTTGGAACAAGTCATAACACGGAAGTCTATATAGTCGCGGACATCGTTCTCCAACAGATGATGAGATATAAGAGAGGGACAGTGTGATTGTGACCTTAACAAGCACAACCAGGAACATGCCCACCGATCAAGTCAAATCAACCTGGCCATGTGGACTCGTCACGAACACGGGACTGCGACGTTCTTGGTCGCATTTGGAGCCCTACAAAAAACATCATTCTAATCGGCCAATTCAAGACCGCGGTGCACGTACGTCTGTGTTGCAATCCAAATTAAACTGTCGATTTTTGTAGACAACGAAAATTTCGACCGTATACATTAAACTGTCGATTTTTGTAGACAACGAAAATTTCGACCATATACATTAAACTGTTGATTTTTGTAGACAACGAAAAAGAGTGCATATTAAACTGTCATGGTCGAGAATTACAGGCAGTGATAGATAACACGAAGACGAATTCATCCCAGTCAAACATGAATTTATTATTCCCCGCAAAAACAAATAATGAAAATTTACTGTTGGCGATCGGTTAGTTTTCATTGCCGTCGTGATATCAACGTTGGGATTCTAGCAGGATTCAGTATATCCTGATCTTGTTCGTCGAGGTGTTTCGCCGTTTTGTTTTTTTTTTTTTGAACCTCTCATTCCTGAATATAAATGTAGTATCTGTTCGTGTACATTAAAGGAGACACAACCCACTCAAACACACACGAACTCCCTACATCTATACCCAGAAAAACAAACGCGTCCCTGAAGAGATTATAGCACGACTGTCACCACGCGGTGAGAGGTACCAGAAAAACAAAAGGCCCAACAGATTACAGAAGAAAGCTGGCGAAAGAAAGAGACCCCTAGGAGCTCCCAGCTCCGACGCCGCAAGACGCGGTACCAACCGCCGAAGCCGCCGTTGCTCGACACGCCGCAGACCGCCATCGCCGTCGCCAAACGCGCCGCCAACCGCCACAGCTCCGACGTCGCTCAACACGCCCGCCGCTCACCGAAGCTTCAACACCAACAGCTCCTCTGCAATCCTGGACAAGCTCCCCTGGTGCGGCTCTCGACGGAACCAATTTCCACAAGCTCACCGACGGCGGTAGAGAGCAAATCGCCGTCGATACGGCGGAAGCTCGGGAAAAAATATTCCACGGACGCATCAACGCCGCCGCATCTCCGATGTGCCCCGGACAAAACACTCCATCGCCACCGGTGATCGCCGTCCGCAGCAACCTCCACCACCTCGACAGAGGACTCCAAGCCTTGGAAGGACCGAAAAGAGGACGATTTGTCGATGAACGCACCTCGGTCGTCAGGCCGTCGCAGGACGAGGGAAGGAAAGCATCACCGCCACCCTCCGACACCACCAGCGACGAGGAAGACAAAACCGGCGAGGATGCATTCAGAAATCGAATACGCCCCCCCGAGACAAGCATCCACCACCACCAGCACCAAGACCGGCGAGGGAACCTCGAAGCATCGCAGATCGCTTCGCCCGCCGTCGCGACGCCGTCGAAATCCACGATGCCTACAAAATCCACACCGACGAGGAGGAGGGAAGCTAGACCGTCGTCGGCGGGAAACCTTATTCGCCGGCGGAAAAGCTCCGTCGGACCAGAAAGCCGACGACCCGCCGAAACAACCTAACCCTACCGACGCCGACGAGTCAACGACAGAGGGAGACAGGAGCTACCTAGATCTATACACCTAGAAGCTAAGAGAGCGGACGCCGAAGGCCGGGCCACCCTCCTCCGCCGGCGGCGAAGCCGCCGGGGCGAGGGGGCCGGCGGGATCGTCGCCGCAGGGACCTCTCCTCTCGATTCGCCTCCTCTACACTGTAGCTGGTGGACGTTTCGGGAGTTTCGCCGTTTGTTTGCAACTGAGAGATTTCGCATAGTCAAACCACGGGCTCGCAGGCACGTTTGCTATGGGCCCCATCTGACATCCCGAGAAGCTTCATGGCTTTTAATTGACCGCTTTGCCCCTTGGGAACAGCCGGACGATAATTCAGCTTTGCATGCGTTCTTTTTTCAGCTTTGGATTTTGGAATCATTTAGGTCAAGAAAGGGTCTTTCACGTAAATTCAAAATTGCTTCCATCAAATGCCAGACGGATCTAGTCGCCGCTGCTTGGTTCCCTCCTCCCTTCCCTCCGGCGAGGTCGCCACTGCCGACGATGCATGACAACATGAGTGGGATCCATGCTCCTCATAGTTGAGTAACTTAAGTTTTAACAATCAAATTCTTCACGCCGATATATTTGGTGTTGGGATTTCGTGCTCTCTTCTCTTTATCAATGGTAAGGATGTAGGGTGGCATTGGTCGACTGGTTCTCAATCGCCGGATATAATGAACGCAATGGCGACCCATTATTCAGGTCAATGTTCTATCCTAGCAGATCTCTAAATAGTGAGCCTAGATGGTGGAATTTACGGCTCTTTCGAAGTTTCTTCTTAGTTCCTGGATTTTGAATGTTTTGTGTGCTCTGCTCTTCGTTTTATAACATTCTAGCTCACCGGGAAAGATAAATGTAATATGAGATGTAATACCTTTTAATATCAATGAAATCCTTCTTTTTGATTTTCGCAAAAATTGAAATCCTCCCTTTGATTCATTTTTTTTTTGAAATCTTCACTTTTGTTTCACACATAGAGCTCCATAGTAGACAATAGGATCCTCTATGGACGAGTGTAAAATCCCCATAAGTTGTATTTGTGTAACTTGTATATGTCAAGAATCTACAATTATTGTATCGTGTGCTCAATATTCTTGGAGGCTGTTCGTGCATTTCATATCACCAGGGCTCTGAGAGGACTTGGATCGCCGGAGTGAGTTATAGACAATCCTTGTTTATTTTAAAGTAAGCTCTGTTGTTGTCTGCGCTCCGGTTATTTTATAGTGAAAAATAGTCAAAATAGAGTTTTTTTTCTGAAATGGAAAAGAAATTAGAGCTCATTCCCCTAAACCGCACCTTTTTTCTGAAATGGAAAAAGAAATTAGAGCTTATTCCCCCTAAACCCCCTAAACCGCACCTTTGGGGAACTCTTAAACCATAACTTGCAAAAGTCATAATTTATCGGGGTAAGCCAAGGGCTTTTTAGTCATTCGCCACTGCAGCACATCCATTCTGCAACCCGACCGTGTCTTCCTCGTAGTTTCCTCACCTGGTCGGGTACGCCACGGCGACGCCGCGTCGTCTTCCCCGCGCCCTTATAACCAACCAAGATCTCCCAGACTTTTCAGCAGCCCGCGCACCACCATTCCACCAAAGCAGAGAGAGAGAGAGCCAGCCATCCATCAAAGAACTATCGCCAGAGAGGAGAAAGGCGGCAGGAGGTGATGCTGCCGGGTGTAGAGCTCGCACGGCGTCGGCGCGTGCACTACCACGGCGACGTCGCGCCGGGGGAGCACCACCACCACCTCGCCCACGCGCACGGTCACCACCACCGCAGCGGCGGCGCCGCCGCAGGCGGGGTTACGGGCCCCGCGCTGGCTGCGCGGATCCGGCTCGAGGAGAAGCTGCGTGGCGCCGGGCCGCCGTCGCCGTCGAGGTCCGTTTCTCTTACTCCCCTGTTTTCCCCTGCTATTTTCTTCCATCGAGAAGAATCGTCCCTTTTTTTTTTCTTTTTGAAGATTAGAGCCCATGTGTGCATGTCTGTACATGATAATACTAGTGTGTTGGAATTCGGGGATAATTTGTAAAGACGAGGATTCACGCTGCAAGCATTGACCCAAGACCTTAAGCAATGTAGAAACGCTGAAAATGACATCCGAATCAGTTGGTGACGCCATCCAGCTTTCTTTCTTTTTTTTTTTTGGAAGGAAACATCCAGCTTTCTAAAACTTTCCACGCTAGATCACAAAGCGTAACCATGATAGGTGTTACCGTGTTAGGGAATTTATCAGCTGATGCATATATGCCGCCTTTGTTGCGATTCGATTTGCGTGATCCCAGAAGGTAGGCCAACGGCTGCCACATGCCAAAGGTGGTTTGGTTTGGTCCTGGTTTTTGTGGTTGCTACATTAAAGCATTTCGAGTGGACCTACTACCATTGACTATTCATTCGTTATGCGTTCTAGAAGATCCTCAACTAGCACCTGAGTTGTACTCCTAATTTCCATTCTCAGTTCTTAGTGGAATCTTGCACAATAGCATGGCAAAAAAGTCGATTATGAGTTGTAGGAGCCCCTACTGTTTGCCGAAAGTGCTCCTTTCCATCTCCATGTGTAGAGAAGCAGTTTTTCACCATGTGGATCTTAAACTCTTTCCATCGGTTTGACAGATAAGAATCGATGAATGATTATGCATCCCAAAAGACACGAGACTCATATCTGAAAGTACTATGTCCTGAATTATTCGACTCTATTTTTTTCTCAAATGTATGTCAGGCAATTATGACTGTTTTCATTTTTCTTGAAGTCCTTCTTACCATCATCAACCAAAACCAAACATTGTATTTATCCTTACAGAACCAATTGATTGATTCCATTTCGTGATCCAATGAACACAGGTGGAGCAGGCTAATGCGAGAGAGGGACGGAAGAGCGACCGCGAGGAGCCGGAACCGCCAAGAGCAGCAGCAACAGGAGCAAGAGATCCTGTCAACCAGCAGCACCGAGCTCTGGCCGTCACCCAATTCAGTGACCGTAGCAGCGGCGTCGACGAGCCGCGCCGGCGCCGAGCTCCGGCGGACGCTGTCCAAGGTGGACCTCTGTGCGGTGTGCCTCGACGAGGTCCGGGAGCGGCACCAGCGGGTGACGAAGCTGCCGTGCTCGCACAAGTACCACTCGGAGTGCGTCCTGCCGTGGCTGGCCATCCAGCCAGACTGCCCTTGCTGCAGGACACTCGTGCCGTCAGTGCAAACGCTGTCCTAGCTGGCAGCCGGAGGATGTGGACTGACATAGAGGCGATGACAGAATTCCTTTTCCTTTTCCCCTTGAGCTTTCACGTTTAGGCGACTATAGATTGTAAAGAGTTTTAAAGCATATGTTTTCTGTGTGTTTGAAATCTTGTCATTGTGGAAAATAAGTAGAATGACACGAGAAAGGAATGATATGGGGTTCAAGAGTGTAATTGGTTCTAATGCGAATGGTAACTCAGAAAATCAACAATGATAATAATTTAAAAGGAGGAAGTATATGAAGTTTTCAGGGCAGGTGCGGACGGAGATGGAGCTGTTGAAGAAGAGAACGAGTAAACATGGACAAACTGTCTTTGAAATCTGAGGAGAACCGATGTTGATGTATGCCATGGAGGGCAAGAGAGTGGAAGCAATTCGACAACAAGTGATTTTTTTTTTTTTTTTTTATTTTTATTTTTGAGATCGACAACCAGCCTGTTCGGTTGGAGGTTGCAGTTGCAGTTGCAGTTTTTTGTGAGAGGGAATACTGTAGCGGAGAAAACGCGCACTGTAGCAACAGTGAGAGGGCTGGCAGCAGCAGCGGCTGCTTTTCCTCCAGCCGAACACGCTCAACAAGTGATGTATGGGGGCAGTGTCAGTGCCGTTCCTAATTCAAACGGTTGAACTGAACTTTGTTGGGCCTACGTAGTGGGCACATAAGAAGCCCACGATCACTGCAGTCCAAGTATGTTGCCAGGCCAAAGCCCAGCTGTCAAAGCCCAACCGTGCCATTCCAGGGTTTGGTTTTGGGCACACGCGCGCACTCAGTCGTCGTCGTCTTCATCGCTGCTGGCTGCGGCGATTCGTTTCCCCAATCCCCACAGCTCGCCAACCTATCTATACCCCCCAAATCCATCTCCAATCGATCGATTCCCTACCTCAGCCACCGATGGGTGAAGGCAAGGACCGCATCAGCGACCTCCCCGACGAGCTGCTGCACTGCATCCTCGTGCGCCTCGGCTCCGCCCGCGCCGCCGCGCGCACCAGCGTGCTCTCCCGCCGCTGGCGCCCCGTCTGGACGAGCCTGCCCGAGCTCCTCCTCGATGGCCACGAGGCGCCCCCGCCGGCGCCGTCGTTCATGGACGCCGTCGACGCCGCCCTCGGCGCCTACTCTGCCCCGACCCTCGAGCGCCTCAGAATCACCGTCCCCGACACCGGCGGCCTCCGCGTCCCGCCCCACCGCCTCGCGCCGTGGCTGCGGTTCGCCTCGCAGCGCGTGGTGGACACGCTCTGCCTCCATGTGCCTGGGCAGTTACGGTTGTTCATCAATCCGGAGCTCGATGGGGAAGAGGCAGCAGAGCTCGAGCTTCCTCCCTGTGGCGCAGCTAAAACAATTGTGCTGAAGCTCGGAGGACCATGGCGGATCCGCCCAGCCGGCGTGTTCTCTGCTCTAACTGTACTGGAGATCACGGCACTCATGGAAGGCAGCGAGCTCACAGCCCTTGTGTGCACGCAGTGCCCGCTACTGAGGGAGTTGATCCTTTACGTCCCACTGGTAGCTGTCTCCGATGTCTCCATATGCTCCGACTCGCTGCACACTCTGCGGTTATTTTTAGTCAGAAACGCAGGGCGGCTGGAGATTGTTGCCCCAAAACTGGAAAAGCTGACGATGTTGATGGGCACCGAGGTTCATGTCTCTGCACCGAAGCTTGCCGAGATAGTTTTAATTTGGTTGCCAGGCGAGATCTATGACCCTCGCCGCCACCAGTTTGCCGATGTTGGCCGATGTCTTGGGCTGCTAGATATCAGCCGAGAATCTACAGCGGTGTCCCTTATGCATCATTTTGTTGAAGTTACTGAGTTGAAAGTGCTGATCTCCCTTGCAAATGTGTGTATGGATGAACCGATCTCCTTGATTTTTTTCCCCCTTTGATTATCCATCAATTACATTGTGTCTACTAATTACAGGGAATTGAAGGGTATGAGCGCTTCCTGAATGAAACAAATAAGCTGCCCAAGTGTGAGATCTTGAGGATAAAATTAGCGTGGAATCACCATAGCCTGGCTCCAGCCATGATACATCTTTTGAGGCGTTGCAGCAGTACAAGAAAGCTTTCTGTCGAATTATCAAATGCTTGTGGCCTCTCACTGGTAAATTCTTTGCTTCTTACTGTTGTTGGAGTTTCCTTCATTTTT
The DNA here is from genome assembly GCA_012490785.1 of Eragrostis nindensis. Lineage (NCBI taxonomy): Eukaryota > Viridiplantae > Streptophyta > Magnoliopsida > Poales > Poaceae > Eragrostis > Eragrostis nindensis. The sequence continues at coordinate 162,020 of JAAXCT010001076.1, forward strand.
ATCGTTACAATTATGTTGACTGTGCAGTGTGCACTTGTTATTTTACAACCAGAGTGCTTCCTAATATGTTTTTCCTTGATGTGGGGCTGGTGTTATGAATGTGTTTGTTCAATGTATTTGAAAATGTCTGTATGCACTATGCTATAGAAACAATTTGACACTTGTTATAGCTAGTGGCCTTTTCTTATTCTTTAATTGGTTTGGGTTTGTTTCACCATGACTTAGGGGACGACCGGTCCTTGCATCGATCTTTGGCATGATATATAGACAACTGAACATCACATCAATGAATCAAACTTGAATGATTTTCTGATAATGTTCTTCAGTAATACAATGATATCTCCTTTCCTTGTTTCCAGAGGTCGTCTTGCCCGTCGTCTTGCCCTTGTCGCTTGGCAGAGTCTCACAAGATAGACGACATTGCTCTCAATTCACTTGAAGTAATAGAAATCGGTTCCTGGGCGAGTTCACCTGAAGAAATGGAATTTGTTGAGCAACTATCCAGATGCAAAGCAGCAGTCCTGAAAAAGTTGGTCATTAAAGATACAAATTCTCCTGCTATTCTGACCAAGACGTTATGTGAGATGATCCGTAACAGATGTCGCCCAGATCTTAAAGTCGAATTCTATGTGTTTTCAGGTCGGAGACTAGTGCGTTTTGATTGAATAACCTGGGCTTGTGAAACAAAAGTGTAATGTACTAATCTGCACTGCTATACCAGGAGTAGTATGTTCTAGGCTTTGAAATGTATACATTGATCTTTCAGCCGACCCGATTTGCTTGGGATGACTAGAGCCTTTTATGTTATTGTTGCTGTTGTCCTTGATCTGTTGCATTTGTTGTTTGAGTTGAGTGCATTTTTCTTAGTATAATTAAAAGGACGTGACTAACCAGCTACTAGTAGCCAGATTAAGAGAGCTAGCTACCAGTCTGAAAGCATGCGGTGATGGTGGGCAGCGCGGAGCAGCAACGCAGGAAAAGAAGCGAGCCTGCAGTGGCGGGGAGAGAGAGAGAGAGGTGCGCTTGGAGCCTGCTCGGAGGTTGGATTGGTCACAACGCCGTTCACTGCCGAGTGCCGACGCGCGTGGTCGCTACTGACGCCCGTGATCGCTGGATCGCCTGATCTGGCTAGCAGTAGTTAATTAGACTTTTCCTTAATGTAACATGGGTGGTAATTTGAATATAGTGAGGGCGGATAATTATATTCTTATGACCTGCGGGGAAGAACCTCTAATTGCAAAGAAAGACAATTATGTACATTGGCACATCATACTTCCCATATGATGGTTTCGTGTTGCCATTGATTTCGAATGGAATTCAAATGTATCATGCATGTGCCAGATTAGAAGAAAATGCATCAGGTTTGGTCATTCTATTCAAACTGTGTAGCGGATGGTTTTTTTCCTGAACGTAATCAGGTACTCCTCTTAGTCCAGCGATCTCTTTGACGCACTACGGGAAACAGCACATTTGCCGTGTGCCCAGGGCACACGGCAAAGGGCCAAAAGCACACGGCAAAGGGTTTGCCGTGTGCAACACTCGGCAAAAGGCACACGGCAAACTGGTAACCGGGCACAGTACTTTGCCGAGTGCCTTTTGTCGGGCACACGGCAAACCCTTTGCCGTGTGCCCCACCTGGCGCTCGGCAAAAAAAAGGTGCTGACGGGAAACAGCACATTTGCCGTGTGCCCAGGGCACACGGCAAAGGGCCAAAAGCACACGGCAAAGGGTTTGCCGTGTGCAACACTCGGCAAAAGGCACACGGCAAACTGGTACCGGCAAACAGTACTTTGCCGAGTGTCTTTGTGGGCACACGGCAAACCCTTTGCCTTGTGCCCCACCTGGCGCTCGGCAAAAAAAAGGTGCTGACGTCCGTCAGACCTTAACCGCCACTTTGCCGAGTGGCGTGGGCCCAGCACCACGGCAAAGGATGGCCACTTTGCCGAGTGCCGCGGGCCCAGGCACTCGGCAAAGCCTGGACTCTTTGCCGTGTACGTCAGGCACACGGCAAAGAATGGCTTCTTTGCCGAGTGTCCAGACCTGGCACTCGGCAAAGGTCTGAAACACTCGGCAAAAAATGGTTCCAGATTTTAATAAACATTTCAAATCGACTACAACCTGGACCACAATCACAAAAAAACATCATACATCACATATATGAGCCAAATCATCATCACATATCACATATTTGAGCCCACATCATCACAAACTCAACATATCACATAAATGAGCTCCACCATCATCACAACTCACATATCTCATAAAAAGCTCCACCATCATCACAACACATCACATAGAGGTCCACGATCATCACAAACACATAGTCCACCACCGTCATCACAAAGTCTCACACGATCACGACACATAGTTATAGAAGTTGAAATACAATTACAGGTTTATTGACGAGGCGGCCACGGCGACCAAGCATTCTGCGGAGAGGGATTGTTGGATCCCGCCGATTGATTCTGCACGAGCAAAGCAATACAAGTATTTAAATTGTAGGTTAGAAGCATATAAGCTAAAATGTGTAGGTTGGAAGCATATAAACTAAATGTAATAGAAGTGACAAAATTGGTTACAAGCTATCATAGCTAACCCTTCAATTACTTCACTATATCATACTTGAAGGTAAGAAATTAAAGTCCAAAAGATTTGAAGTGACTCACCGAAGTGCCTGCAGAAGGAGTGCCAGGAGAAGTACCACCGAAAGTAGGAGGAACGCCGAAGGGAGGAGGAACGCCGAAGGGAGGAGAAACGCCGAAGGGAGGAGGACCGCCGTAAGGAGGAGGTAGTGGTAGAAGAGGGAGTTGCTCTGGCCGTGGCACTGTACCATGAGTCTGCATGTAAAGGAACATCTGCGCCATCCGCTGGTCATTCCTCTGCCGCTCTGCCTCCAGCTTCGCATCCATCTCGGCCTGCATCCTCTGCCGCTCTTGCTCCAACTTCGCATCCATCTGGGCCTACAATATTTCATCGATCCCAATATTACAATGCAAGGCAATACCATGTACAAATCAATGAACACGAATGAAACCAAGATTACCTGCATTTGCTCAATCTGGATCTGTGTAGCGCTAGGCCGTGGACGTATGGGCGGAGCTGAGCCCGTGCTCCTTGCTCGGATCTCGGAGAGGGTGGGAGTAGAGGCCGTGTCGATTGTGCTGTCGCCAATCCAGTACCGGCCATGCTTCTTACCTCCACCCACCCTCATCACGACCTCTCCATCAAGAGGCTCGGTGCTCGGATCCCACTCTGGCCCATGGACCTCCCTTGCCGCCGAGGTGTACTCACTGAGGCGGCTGTGGACGGTAGCGTTGCTGTACGCCTCGGGCGGGTCCTCCGGGTTGTAGTCGATGTTGGCCGTCGCCTTGCCCTTGTGGGACAGAGCAAAGGCCTTCAACTGCCCGCAAGCTGGCCACCATGTGCCGCCGACTGCAAGGAAAATAGAAAGATGATTAGAAGTTATGGAGAATATTAAGTGTTCAAATAAAGAAGTTGAGTTCACGCACCCATCTAGCCGCGTACTGGGAAAGGTAAGATTGCCTTGATGGTGTGGTGCCCCATGCATCATCAAGCGCCGCTCCCGGCAAGCGTTGTGTGTCTCATGCCACTGAGGCTCGCACCATTTGTTGACAATATAGGACCAGGCCGTGAAATGGGAGGCGCACCACCACGGAGGCACCTGCACGTCATCAAGTATAGAAATATGAGAAGATCAAATTAAGCATACTTAATCTCATAAGAGTTCGGTATTCGTGTTTACCAGCAGGTATTGCTCTCGGGTAAGCTCAATGGTTCGTGCCTCCTTTTTTTCCACCTTTATTTTTTGGACAGTAGCGTAGTAAGTTATGACGGCCTGGACGCGCGACTCGTAATGCATGTCTCTGACGAGTTTACGACATGCATTGTTCGTCACACGAACCGCCAACGCCTCCTGCCCAGGCTCGCATCTGTAGAAATCCTGCATCAAGACGCAATGTACACTGTCATTATTTGAATAATATCCAATGAATGCGATGCATTGACAATGCAGTGCAACGAAGACTTACCCACAGCTCTTGCATCACCCTCTCCGCCTTGTGCTGAAAAACCCTGGTGTCACGATCTGGGAGATCGGCGGCGTTTCTGTAGTGGTCCCACGTCATGGCCGGCACCTGCTTGCCGGCGTAGAGCACCATACCAGGGAAGTGTAGCCTGCACAAAAGACCCAGGATGCCATTGGGAATGCGCTTGTGATCACCTGCCTCGATCACGTCCCAACCTCCTGCCCAAATGAATGAGACAAAATAATAGATGTTATTGTGATTTGAACTTATGAAATGAGAAGTTAGCGATAAAATTAGAAAATTACGTACCTAGGCGGTACGGGTCGAATCATCGGCCGTCTGTTAGGAGGAATCAGCCGAGTCGGGAGCTGTGAGGGACCGCGCAACCACACACTCTGCAAGTCCTCGGACCCCTCTGCCTCCTCCTCCTCGCCCTCGTCCTCCTCCTCCTCAGAGCCGTGAGCAGAAGGTAACTTCTCCTCCTCCTCTCCCTGGTGCTCCTCCTCCTCTCCCTGGTGCTCCTCCTCCTCCTCGACTCCTCCTGGTGCTCCTCCTCCTCCTCGTGCGCGCGAAGGTGTAGGCGACGGGTCCCTCCTGCCTCCTCGAACCCTGCCTCCAGCTCCTCCACCTCTGCCTCGCCCCTTCCCTCGCCCCTTCCCTCGTCCCTTCCCGGACCCCTCAGCTTCATCGGACCTCTTCCCCTTCCCAGTCGCTCTCTTGTAAAGCGATGACACCGACCTCAACACACCACCTCTGCCCATCATCTTCGATCAATCACCTGCAATCGAAAAGATGAAATCCATTAGTACTTCCAAATAGATGCAAAACAAATAAACATATATAATTAGAAAGTAACATATATATATTATTGGAAATATGAAAGTAATTTAAAAAGACCATACATGTATCAGAAATAATCATCATAATCGGGATTAGCTTCATCATATGCCTCATCATCACTATCAGGCATGTCGATATCATTTTGCACATTCGCCGGAGGAGGAATGTCGCCTTCGTCCTCAATGTTTAAATGTAACCGCTCAAGTAATTTCAAATCGTTCAAATTATGAACCTCATCTCCGGCATCGTCGTCACTAACAGTTTCATTCTCTACTTCCATTCTGATCTCTTCGGTTAAGTCTATCTGAAAACCCTCTTCTTGCCCATGTTCTTGAAAGAACTCTCCGTCGTCTGGGTTTGGCACTATATTGTAATCTTCATTGTTTGGGACAGGTAGTTTGCCGTGTGGCTCTACCTTATACACAACATCCCAACCCTTGATACGGTCGTCGGTTTGGCACGGGTATGAGCTATAATAAACTTGTGTGGCCTGTTGCGCCACAATGTATACATCGTCTCCTGGGTACACTGATGACTGTCGAATTTCGACTAGGCCAATATTAGGGGTCCGTCTCACTGCTTGAGGATCAAACCAATGGCATTTGAATGACAGGAGTAAGAGGCTTGGACCCATAAAACTTGAGTTCGTATATTTCTTCAACTCTTTCCGTAATACTCGACCCCATCGTCCCCCGGCGTAAAAACTCCGGTATTGGTGGTTCTTCGATTGGGCCGGCTCTGCTCGTAGCTTGTTGTGTGAAAGCGGTACCCATTAACGTCATAGCTTCGAAATGACCTAACCCTATAGGCACAGCCATCGGCAACCTGTCTTAGATCGGCACTCATAGACGCATCAGTTTGGCTCTGCAAGTTCAAGCAGGATCGTTAGTTATATTATTCGCACGTACGAGCAACTTGTAAGCGATACGAAAAAATGCTAAATACCTTTTGTTTGAACCAAGAAATGAAATCAGGCATTTCATTTCCCGCACCCTTTGAAATAAGGGTATCAACTTCCTGTGCGGTTGGTTCTCTTGATCCATGCCAGAATTCATGAATAAACTCCCTGTACCAACAAGGAACAAGTTGGTTGGACACGGAATATTCAATACTAGGAAAAAAATTGGACAGTAACTTACTGCAAGTACGGCAACACTTCGGAAAGGTTGGTCAACACATATAGCATGATAGTGCGCCACTCTTCATGTTTCAAGGTCTTGTTGGTCCCTTCACTTGCAGTTCTGTGTTGCCCTAGGAAAAGGCTGAGTTTCGATTCGTTTTCGCCAGCATTGTAACGAGGAGCTGGATAATGCACGCTCGGAAGGTTGTCTGAATAGTATTTTGATGTGAAGTTTGACACCTCCTCCTGAACATAAGCCTCTGCAATGGAAGCTTCAATTTTGCATTTATTCTTGTATTTCGTTCGAAGAACCTTTTGACACCTCTCAATTGAATAGCACCAACGGTTCTGCGCAGGCCCCCCCATTCGTGCCTCATACGGGAGGTGCAAAATCATATGAAACATCGGAGTGAACATGCCGGGTGGAAATATCTTCTCCAACTTACAGAGCAACACAGGCGCTATTTTTTCCATGTCTGCGATCACGATTTTAGATACCTCCTTGGCACAAAGCTGACGGAAGAAATAGCTCAACTCTGCCAGCATTAGCCACACATATCAGGGAGATAGCCTCGAACCATCACCGGAAGAAGCCGCTCAAGCCACATGTGGTAGTCATGACTCTTTGCCCCGTTGATTCGCATAGTTGTTAAGTTCACCCCTCTACTCAGATTCGCTGCAAACCCATCAGGGAACATTAACGTTTTGAACCATTCTAGTACTTGCCTCCTTTGAGGCCTCGTAAGGACGAAATCGGCCGGAGGCTTCCTCCATGACTTGCCGGATTTAGGAGGCGCCATGTCTAGCTTAGGTCTATCGCATAACACTGCTTGATCGACTCTTGCCTTCACGTTGTCCCTTGTCTTATCAGGAATGTCCATGATTGTTCCGAAAAGTGGAACGCCAATGCCATGTTCAGTGTGCATTAGGTCAATGTTATGTGGAAGAAGAGGTCTTCCATATAGGAAAGCCTCCACAAGCCGCAGATCTGAGTAAAGGCATGTAGCTCACCATATCCCACAAAACCACCTTCTTGTTCATCAACAACGAGAGCATCTAACTGAGCACGCACCTCATCACCAGTCATGAACGGCCGTGCCTGGTGGTGCACTGCGACACCTTTCGTGAAATTCTTTTTGTCTCTTCTGAATGGATGGTCAGGAGGGAGGAATTGTCGGTGTTGGTCGAACGAAGAAAACTTGCCACCCTTCTTCAACCAAATGAACCTCACAATTGTCTTGCATACTGGACATGGGAACTTAGAGTGAACACCATGGCCGCAGAATGTCCCATACGCCGGCAGGTCATGCAGAGAGTAGTGGTAATTAACATACATTCTGAAGTTTTCCTTTCTTGATTTATCGTATGTCCATACCCCTTCCTCCCAAGCACGGACCAAATCATCGATCAGAGGCTCCATGTACACAGACATATTATTCCCCGGGTTTTCAGGAATTATCAGCGACAAGAATATGTTCTGTCGTTAGAGGATGCGGGGGGGGGGGGGGGGGGGGGGGGGGGGGGGGGGGGGGATTCAGGGGTATAACGAAAACGGGCCAACAACTGTACGGGGCAGCTCCCATTCCATAAGGATTGAACCCATCTGTTGCCAACGCCACACGTACATTACGAGCCTCCAGAGCTTTTACGTCGTGAATCTCATCAAAACGTTTCCAGGCTTCACCATCAGATGGATGTACAAGCTTATCGGGATTGTATCGGACTCCATCTTTGTGCCATGTCATCTGTTTCGCGGATTCCTCGGTCATGTAAAGGCGTTGGATCCTCGGTATGAATGGAAGGTACCGTAGGATTTTCGCGGGGACCGCGAGCTGCCTCTTTCGCCATCGGCAGCGTCTACCTCCATGAACCTAGAGGATCCACACTTTGGACAGTATTTTGCTTGCGCGTGTTCTTTCCTAAATAAGATGCATCCCTTCGGACACGCATGTATCTGCTCATATGGCATCTTAAGTGCACGAAGGAGTTTCTGTGCCTCATACATGTTCTTTGGCAGAATGTGACCTTCCGGAAGCAAAGTGCCAACAACTGTCAACATAACATCGAAGGCGTTTCGACTCAAGCTGAACTGGGACTTCACGGCCATTAGGCGTGCAATGACATCCAGCTGAGAAACCTTGGAATGCATGTGAAGAGGTCGCTGCGAAGAAGACAACATGTCGTAATACGCCTTTGCGGTCTCCTCTGGCTCCTCCTCTCTACGTTCTTCATCCACATTGAAATGTGCTTCATGGTAGTCATGTAACATGTCTTCTACCCCACCATCAGCATCATAATCATCGACGCGTTGTCTCACGACGTCGTCTCTCACACGTTTGGCTTCACCATAGTACAACCACCGAGTATAGCCTGGCGTAAATCCATTCAGACATAGATATTTAGCCATGACATCCTTTGGTTTTCGCCGCGTGTTGTTACAACGGCTGCAGGGACACCAAGTGACACTCGCTCCTTTAGCCTTGGCAAATGCTAGTTCCATGAAAGCTTCTGACTTCTCAATCCATTCGTCGGTAAACTCAGTCCGACTTAAGTGGCCCGTGTACATCCACTCACGGTCTTCCATCCTCTAACAGATATATATCAACAAGTAATATAAAATTAATTCATTTGCATCGATCTACACGATGTTCCAACTATCTAATAGGTGAAGATAGGTCCTAATCCCACCCGAGGATGCGCGGATGGGGTTAGTTTCCATGGTTTACTCCGTGCCCGAGACAGAATTTCGACAGCACCTCCCCGCTGTTCTCCAAATACACGTCCCCGCAGGGAGATTGTGTATCCGGAGAACAACAGGGAGATGATGCCGAAACTCTGTCTCGAACCGGAGTGGACCATGGAAACTAACCCCATCTACGCATCCTCGGGCTGTCCAAAAAACGTGGACAATTTGAAACAGATACAGTCTTAGATATGCAAGAATCTGCATATCTCCTACTGTATCTCTTTCAAACAGGAGACACCAAACTAGGTTACGCGTGACCTACGTACATGAATGGAAAAAGTGGTTGGTTATGCCTCACCTTGCTGTGTTGCAAAGTGACCGGTGGATGACGGTGTGCAAAAGCTTCTCCTGCAAAGAACGAAACATACAAGAGTCAATTTCAAATTTCGACATAGAAATGATTCTTTGCATACAATAGCTATATTCAAGTTCATTTTTCAAAGACAAAAGATAGAAAAACGAATGATGCAATCAGATCGGGGATAGCCTTATCATCATGCAAACATACAAGATCCAACTGTGTTTATAATTTCATCAATTTGTATCTTATTCCCAGATGTGTACATCTAAGAACAATTAGAAGCAGACACGCCAAACAGATTGCCCATAACCGGCCCCTGTGGCCTATATATAAGAGGGTCAACAAAAGCATAATCAACTTTGTCACGACTGCCACCTGACTCATATGAGATCAAACCTAAGGAGCATAGCATACAACATACAGACACCCGGACTCTAAACTATGACCGAGGAGTGATCACAGCCAAACAGCGGGTCCAAATTTGCACTAGTTAGGTCTTAATAATAACATACATAGAATTACTTCATGCTAATTTTGACTTCGACCCCGACAGCATACTCCTTGTAGTCTCCAACAACCGAATGTGGCACGACAAACTGGAAGCACTCGTCTGGGTTCGGCAGCCCATCGGACAGATCAGTGCATGCTACTCTGAAACTGGAGGTCTGGTAATGGTGGATTAATCTGTCACCTCCATGACGATTATTGACGACTAGGAATTTTGGGTATACGAGATTGCATTCCATCCTCTTCGAGGAAGGACCCTGTTCATCAACGCCGGCGTGAGGGTGGATGCAGAGCACGGAGATGGCCCGGTCAAGCGACTGCCGTACCACGTTCAGCAGAAATAACCACTGGTTGCCGGCAGGGAGATCCTCTTACCCGGAGCGGAGCGGAGAGGAGAGAAGCCGGCGAGCTCGAGCACTCCGGCAGCGGGGGGAGGAGTGGTGCCGGCTGCCGGAAACCCTAGCACGGGCCGCGACGGAGAGGGGCTGCGTCGGTTGGCGGAGACGGGCGCCAAGGGCGGCGGAGCGAGCGGAGGGCGACGGGGAGGGGCGGAGGCGGCCGGGGACGGCGGCGCGCCGCGCGGCGGGCGGCGGCCGGGGCGCGGCGTGTCGGGCGACGGTGGCGGGCATGGGCCGGGCTGTCGAAGGCGGGGGCGCGACGCGCGCTGGCAGGCGGGCCGCGGGCAGGCGGCGCGGTGGCGTTGGCGGCGGCGGCGGCGGCGCGGAGGAGAGTGAGAAATGAAGGCGAGTGAGAGAGAAGGAAGAAGGGAGAGATGGGCGCGCGGGGATAAGGGGGGAAAACATGTTTGCCGAGTGCCCGCGATCTGGCGCTTGGCAAAATCTTTGCCGAGCGCCGTCCACGTGGCACTCGGCAAAGATTTCATTTTCTTTTTTTTACAGCACACAATTATTTTCGGTTTTGGACAATTTATTGATTGACAATATGATTTCAAAGAAAAAAGTTGTCAAAATAAAAGTTTCATAACATTTTGAGATCTACAACTTTTATTTTCACAATTTTTCCATCCGAGATTGTGAGATTGTTTAAAAATTCAAATTTCAAAAATTGAGAAATTCAAACGTACTTTACGTCAATTTCAAAAGTCGACAATTTGATTTCAAATAAAAAAGTTGTCAACATGACAGTTTCATAACTTCTCGAGATCTACGACTTTTATTTTTAGTATTTCTCCATCCGAAATTGTTTCCAAAATTCAAATTTTCAAATTTGAGAAATTCAAACAATTTTTCCGTTGACAATTTGAATTCAAATAAAAAAGTGTTCAACAGCAAAGATGTGTAACTTATGCAGATCTACAACTTTTATTTTGATTTTTTTTTTCAAAAATAATTATAGTTGCGTTGTCCACATATTCCAAATATCCTTCTTCGAGTTTCGGAAAACTATCCGGGAGCTCTAGGATTTTTGAACAAATTTACTAGCGCTTTGTCGAATGAAAAAATACCAAAATAAGAAGTGTAGATGTTGTCAAAATATACAACTTTGCAGTTCAAAATTTTTTTATTTGAATTAATTTAGAGGCCCAAAAAATTCATTGAAATTATCTTTGCCGAGTGCAATGAGGGAAACACTCGGCAAATAGGCCATTTTGCCGTGTGCTGACGGGTGGCACACGGCAAAGAGGGTCCTTTGCCGAGTGCCGAGCTGAGACACTCGGCAAAAAATAAAAATTTTGCCGTGTGTTCGTCTTTGCCGAGTACCCGGGCCCACCTCGCTCGATGGCCGTCAAAAAAATTCTAACGGGCGTCAAGTTTGCCGAGTGCTGTTTTTTGCCGAGTGCTAGACGGCAAGTTTGCCGTGTGTCGGCCATGTGGCACACGGCAAAGATCACTCTTTGCCGTGTGCCTGTCACGTGGCACACGGCAAACCACTATATGCCGTGTGCCTGTGTTTTGCCGAGTGCGGCACTCGGCGAAGACTGTTTTTGCCGTGTGCCCGAGATTAAGCGCTCGGCAAATCCGTAGGCACACAGCAAATTAGGGGTTTCCCGTAGTGACGACAGCATTACATTTGACAGAAGACTACAAACAAATAAGAGCAACTCCAACAGACTCGTTAAACATCTTCAGATCGGTAAAATTGGAAAACGGCAAGCGAAATCACCATCCAACAGACTCGCCTTCTTCCTCTCCTCTCCATCTGGCTCGCAATCCGATGGGCATCACTAGCCAATTTTGCCGAGCGCGCGCGACTCGCCAACTCCATCTTTTCCCGCGCGCTCGTGTTTCCCGCTCCAATTTCTCCTCCGGCGCGCTCACCGGCCCTCGTCCTCGCAATCCGCTCGCCCGCATCTTTTCTCAACTGCCACATATGGCGGACGCCGTGCGCTGCGCCGCGACATGCTCGCGGTGGGCACGCATCATCGCGGCGAGGGCCGCCGACCTGTCCCGCATGCTGCCGCCCGTGGGCCGCTTCGTCCCCGAGCTCGGCATCGGCGTCTTACACCAGGAGATGGACGGGCCGACCGCGCGTACAAGTAGCCGCACGGCGTCGGATGCGAAGCTGTTCTTCCTCGCCTGGCGGCCGCCTGCTGCAGGCACCCTTGCATTGGCTCGCCGTTTGACGGTGCAGGCCCGCATGACGGGATGATAGTCACGCCCGGTCGCTTGACTCGCTTCCAGCAACGGCCGTCTCGTCCTGGAGCTCTGTCGCGAGAGCCGCATCGACGGCCTGGCGTTTGATCTGTGTCTGCAACCAATCACAGGGGACGCCATGGTGCTCCCGCCCCTGCCCCCTTTCCGGCGAGGACAGACCAACGGACTATGGCTGCGCGCTGCTCACCGGCGACAACTTCCACCCGCGCTTTCACGAAGTTCTTCTTCCGTCTGCTCCTTGTGTACAACCGGCGCAGCACGTCGACGTCGAATTGATCACGTCGTCGAACTGATGAGGACGTCCAGGCGGCGGCTGTGGCCAGCGCGAGTCCCAGGGGAAAAAGAATCGTGCGATCGGTGCCAGAGGAGAAAAAGCCCAGCATTGACGCAACGTTTGAAAATAAAATGAAGATTAGTTTAGCTAATCTGTTGGAAACACCAACTAATTTAGAAAGCATTTTATTTTAGATAATGGCTAAAATCTTCAAATTTACAGATTTTTTTAGCTAGTCTCTTGGAGTTGCTCTAACTCTAGGAAAAGGTATGGAATCGGTAAAAGAATAAGGAATCAACTTTCCAGAGTTTATGATGGCCAGTAGTAATTGACCTGTCTCAAAAAAAAAAAAGTAGTAATTGACCATTACAGTGCCGGCCGGTGCATCGCCAAGGCCAACTAACAAGAGCTACCTGTTAATTATCATGTTGCTTCAGGAAAAAAAAAAAGAGTAGTACCTGTTACACACACCAAGCAAAAGGGTAACCATACATGCAACACTACTACATTTTATTTTGCCTCGCGGTAGCGCCGGCTGCCCGCAGAGCGCACAATGTCTGCTTGTCTGCCAAGTGACATCAGAGTGTGCTGCAGTCCGCTGGGGCGAACGACAGCATCTCGTTCTCAAGGTCGAAGAGGATGTGCATGTTCTGCTGCTGGTAGTTGCCGAGCACGCTCCCGGCGGTCGCGGTGGCGCTATACATGCGCAGGCACCAGGCGCCAGAACCCGACGACAGGGACATGTAGTTTTCCGGCGGCAGCACCATGTCCGCGCCGTCGAAGTGGAAAGTCATGTCCGGCATGGCCGGCGGCGCTGACGTCTTTGACGGCAGCTGGAAGCACAGGTCCAGGCCCCCCGCCGACTCGTTCGCCGGCGGCAGACTGACCCGACTCACAATCTCGGCGCGCACTTTCTGGTACGCCACGTCGACCAGCGACGTCGTCGTCCACCCGGAGTCGATGATGATCCCGCCCTCGCCGCCGCTCGTCAGGGCGAACGCGTCGGCGGGGATGTCCAGCGCCGTGTCGCCGACGGATATGCCGGTCAGGTTGAGGTTGTAGTGCGCGCTCCGGGCCCATGGGTTGTCGGTGACGAACGGCGTCGAGCGGACGCCGGTGCCGGTTAGCTTCGCCGATGGCCCGAGGAAGAGCGTGCTCGTGCCGTTGGCGTCCTCGAACGGCGTGAGGCAGTAGGAGAACCTGCCGGCGCCCAGCTGCGAGACGAGCGACTGGTTCCTCCTGCCCAGCCCGACCAGGCCGGCCGAGCCGCCCCAGCCGCCGGTGCTCGCGTTTACGCAGCCGAACGCGATGCCGGCGACGGCGGCCGGCGCCGAGCCGAACGTGAAGTTTTCCACGCCCACGGGACCGGAAGCCCACCCTTCCGCGTACGACTGGTTGAACGTGCACGGCCGGCACCCCGCCCCCGGGGCGTCGTCGTCGACGCACAGCTCCGGCCTCAGCGAGCTGGTGCACGTGAGCTCGTTGAACGTCGACGACCTCGACGGGTCGTACAGCGGCGACGACCCGCACAGTGTCATGATGGTGCTGCTGCCCGTGTCGATGATCGCCGGGAACTCCACCGGCGGCGTGCCGATGGACAGGGTCATGAGGTACTCCCCGCCGCCCACCATGTCCTTCTGTGTCGCCGCGGTGAGGGTGTTGCCCAACGACGCGAGCTCTCTGCCGTGCCGGGCGTGCCGGGCCATGTCGCCAGACGCGGTGGCGCCGCGGTCGGAGTGGACGCGCTTCAGCTCGACGCGGAGGCCGGCGGCGCTGGAGGCCAGAGCAGCTGCACCTGCCTCTTCCCCATCGAGCTCCGGATTGAGGAACGACCGTAACTGCCCGGGCACGTGGAGGCAGAGCGTGTCCACCACGGGCTGCGAGGCGAACTGCAGCCACGGCGCGAGGCGGTGGGGCGGGACGCGGAGGCCGCTGGTGGCGGGACGGAGATTCTGAGGCGCTCGAGGGTCGGGGCAGAGTAGGCTCCGAGGGCGGCGTCGACGGCATCCAGGAACGACGGCGCCGGCGGGGGCGCCTCGTGGCCATCGAGGAGGAGATCGGGCAGGCGCGTCCAGACGGGGCGCCAGCGGCGGGAGAGCACGCTGGTGCGCGCGGCGGCGCGGGCGGAGCCGAGGCGCACGAGGATGCAGTGCAGCAGCTCGTCGGGGAGGGCGCTGATGCGGTCCTCGCCGTGACCCATCGGGGGCTGAGGTAGGGAATCGGATCGATTGGAGATTTGGATTTGGGGTTTAGGGTTTGCGAGGTGTGGGGAACGAATGGCAGAAGCGAGGACGACGACGAACGAGAGAGTGTGTGTTACTGTTGTGTCTGTGGCATTTGGGCTTTGGCGCCCGTAACTTGGACCGCAGTGATCGTGGGCTTACGTGTTACTGATCGTGGGTTTACATGTTACTGGTTCTGCACACTTTGTTGGGCCTCTTATTGGGCGCACACTGATTGTTATTTAATGTGTGCTAATGTTGACAAAATGAGAGAGTGTCTAGAAGCAGCCATGTCATTTGGAGCAGACATAAATACATAAAAATGTAGTAAATAGGTAGAGATGATGCATTATTTAATTAATACCTAAAATGGCAAGTCTCCATCTGTAGTATATAAATGATCCTTTCAGTCTATTTTATCAACATCAACTGTCAAGCTGAAATCATTCTTGGGCATATAACCCCAAAATCTTCCTAGCAAGTCTAAGAATGATGACCAGCCGCATAATGATATTTGCTCTAGCGCTGCTTGCCCTATCGTCAGGTACCCTAAATTCAGTGGCGACGCTACGTTGTGCTAGGATGGTGCCCTGGTGTTAGGGTAAAAGAATGTTTCTTACTAGTAACTAGCTGAAATCACCATGTAAAATTGCTTAAGCTGTGGATTTCTAGTGGAGTGACACCACCATTATCCCAGCTATTATGTACTGTACATGAAAAATGTAACAGATAAACCAACTCTCTCAACCCCTTGGTTACCATTCTTCATATTCGCAGATCCGGTAACTTCGGTGACAATGCAAAATGAATCATCTCTACCCCAGGACACAATCTGGTTAATGTGAGATCACGTCATGCACCAGTGTTTGCAAGTCCAACCTTTTGGGCCCTGGCAAGCTTGATGTTGAATGTAATTCTAAAGGATGCATTTGCAAGCTCTGCCAAAATTTTACCATTTCTACTTAAGGAATTGTAATGGTAATTCAGGTGCTGGCCATTGGTACAGCAGCATCTTCCTTGGATATAAATTAAATGGCAATATGATATTCTTCTTCGTTGCATATATTTGTTTTTATTATTTTCCCCTTATACCAAGAGCCAGTTTTTTACTATTGTTTGACTATTGTAGGCTGAGAGATTAAAAGTGATATGGCCGTTGTACAAGAACTCCAATCTTGATAACACAGCAGTCACGAAATGGGCTAGTGAATAATCGCTCACAGTTTAATTAATTTGATAATCTTTATATTTCTAAGAATAAATAAAAATAAAAATCCCTTCTCCGGCTTTCCTCCATTTCCGCGACGGCGGCGGCTCGCGGTCGGTGCGTACCTGCGATTTCTTCTTCTTTTTTGTTGCCTTTGTTGGCTCGATTCAGATCTGGATACGAATTTGTCCGGTTGGGTTGCAGTAGGAGAGGATTGGGCCTGATTGATTTCTGTTTGGCAATCGCCTCGGATTCGAATTGCAGGTATATAAAGATAAGGCCGAGCTCTGGCAGAAGCGAAGGAACCAGATCTGAGCCTTTGCGCGCCGGTTCCTGGGCAGAGAGAGCAAGAAGGCGAGGATTGAGCAAAGGAGCTAGATGACATTGGTAAAGCGGCGGCGCGGTGAGCGTGCCGGCTCCCGTGCGGCAAAGCGTCAGGATCGTACGGCAAATCCTCAGGAGCAGCGCCTTTACCTCATCTTTGATGACTGGTCGTGGGGATACAGCATCCGCGAGGTAAACTTGTCGCCCCCCACTTTCCGTCAGACCCAGCCTGCCGCCTCAGGCAAAGGCGCTGTGCAGCGCTTGCCAGAGGCTTTCATCCGCTTGGAAGCGCCGCGGGGGCATGCCTTGTACTTCTCCGCGATTGGGACCAGGATCGTGGCGACACATCCCAGGAATTCCTCGATGTCGACTGGGATGCTGATGGCTTTGTGCCCATCGTCGACAGGGCCGGCCCTGAGAATTTGGAGGCCCGGTGCGAGATGAAAAATGGAGGCCCTCATTGACCGTAAATACAAAATACGATAATATATATCAATTGCAACTATTTTACTTTAATCATCAAGAAGATTCATTAGCACTTGAATAAGTATAAATATGACTCGTAAACTAGTAAACTACTACAAAAGTCCCAATATATAGATCACTTGAAGCAAATTTCTTCTAACACTTCTAGATGCAAAGTCACTGATGATAGTGTCAATATGAAAAACGTCTCATGATGTCATCCAAAGCGAATATAAGGTCCCTTTTCAACTTATACATCCCTTGCTTTGTTATCGAGATTATCCCAATTTCTAGGATCATAAATATCGATAGAGAAAAATTTATGAATATCACCTTTCTGTGATTCACTGATCTCCTCCATACGTTTCTTTTTTCTCCTTTTCTCACTGCCGGATCCATGCTTTCTCATCCTACAAATTGAAAAGAAACCATCAAGGATCTAAAAACTTGTTTAATCCAATCAAATAGATCAAGCAAGAACATTACAATCGAATTTAGGGATTAGAATTTCTAACCTTGAGAGAGGAAGGATGAGAAGTGAGATCGGTGGCGGCAGCAGGAGCGGTAGGCGAGACGTCGTCAGGCGATAATCAGGAGGTGAGCAGTCGTTAGAAGATCAAGAGACGAATCGTCTTCTGTAGTCTGTACATGTATACATGTACGTAAGTGCAAAGTCTAAACCAAATAACGCCACAGCGGGCTTCGGCATTTTTTATTTTAGCTTGGCTGGAGCTGAATAGAACAATCGAGGCCCAGGTCTTGACAAAGATATCTAGAACAGATATGTTGAAATTTTTTTATTTTTAATCGACTTTTTTATTATATTTTTATTAATAACCGCCCGTTTTCGAAATTTGTAAAACTAGTCGCCTATTCGCCCATCGGTCGGGCGATATATCCTTGTCGCCTGTTGGACGGGCGACAGGAAGCAAATAATCCACCAAAGAGGCGACAAGGCTGCGCGCGCCGATGTGTGGGGTCCAGTCGCCCGAGGGCAGGGCGACAAGGAGCCAGTAGCCCAATAACCGGGCGACAAGGTCCAGTCGCCCAGTAGCCGGGCGACAAGGACCAGTCGCCCGATACTGGGGCGACAAGGACCAGTCGCCCACATCAAGGGCGACAAGGGTCAGTCGCCTTTATTCATGGGCGACAGGAAGCTAGTCACCGCAACAACGGGCGACAAGCTGGTTTATTTGTCGCTTGTCGGGTCGTGCGGGCACCTGCAGATGCGCCTCACACTTTGGAGTGGACGATGGGAGCGTAAAAGCCTCGTAATGCCTCTGTCGCATGGTTCAGAATAATTGGTATTACGCATCGCTGTGACAGTAAAAGGAAATAAAGTAGCATCGCATAACATAAAAGGTCCTACCCAATGAGCACAAATGTCCTACCACGATGGACGAACAAATAGATGTATAACATCGTGCATGCATACAACTCATACAAAATAAAGTCACGGTCACATACAAGTGATACACGAGATAAGTAGCTAATGCCTGCCACGCTTAGGGGGAACACCCCTAACTGTGCCAGGCTTAGGCGCCTTGCGACCCGCTCTCACGTGATCGGCTGAGTACGTCAACGGCGAAGGAGGAACCACCTGACGTGCGGGACGACCTGCAGCAGCAGCAGCTGGTGTCTCGTAGTGGTCCTGCGATAACTGTGTCATCTGTGGTGCACCAGCTAACTGTGAAGCAGGAAGTGTATGCTGCTGCTCGTCAGCCATGTACGCGTCGAAGTCGAAAGGCGTCGGAGATCGTCGGCCGTAACGCTCAGGGTGTTCGGGGACCTCCTCGTCGTTGTAGTCGTAGTCGTCCATCCCTGAACCTATAAAAGCAAAGTTGTTGTTATGCAGAACGTAACAATAATATGTAATATGACGAAACGTTAGTAGTAAACGTTACCTGGAGTCATGCGTGGCATCTGTGAAGAGGAGCCTGCAACATCACCAGCTGGTGGCCAACCGCTGTAGTTTGTACCTGCGCATAACGAATAAGACATGACAGTAAGAAAAATATGACTATTAATTACAAATAATCATTAGAACGAAATAATAGAGGTTTTTACCTGTTGTGAACATCGGACGAGGAGGAGGTGGTGCTGCAGTCCTAGGTGTGTAGGACGGCTGCTGAAACTGTGGTCGCTCCGCCCTGGGTTCGGACTGCGCAGGGTGCGGGACGGCATCGGTATGCCGACGGCAGGAACTGCAAGAGGTGAGCTTCCCGATGTCCGTGGCTGCGTCGTAGATCCTCTTCATCGCAAGGGAGATCTCGTGTCCGGTAAGCTGAATGCCCTGCCTCATCCGCTGAATAACTGATCCCGACTCCACGGCGATCCGCTGTGCTAGGTCAGCCTGTAAAGAGAACAACATATTTCAAATGAGTATTGTTGTATAGCATAAAACGATGTGAAAGGAATATGTTTGTAAGGATTGTACCGCCAACGACGAGGCCTGGTCCCTGTGGGTCGGGTACGTGTCTCTCAGGGTCGGGATGTGCCTTGTTGGCACCGTCGGTGTGTGCGTCACCCTGGTCCGTGTGCGAGGGATGTACCACCGTAGGTACTCCTCGTAAGCCTCGGAGGTGAACGGCCTCGTCTCCTGCGTGACCTCCTGCAACGCCCGGCCCCACTGCTGCACCCACGGCTCCATACGTATGGACCAAACGGTGCCTGCTGCCATTCCTTTCCGCGTGTAACTGCAGAAAGAGTGGAATAAGACAACAAATCAAATGTATCATAGATTTAGTAGATATAGTTCAATAACTTACGAGTGAGCTGACGGCGGAACAACACGGGGAACGTCCAACGGGAACATCTGGTGACGACCGAACTGGCGCATCACCCGGTGAGGTGAGTACTCCTCGACGCAGATGTCGAAGACGAGAGCCACCCGCGTAAGCCAGTACTGGCTGTCGACCGTGCAGAACGTCGACAACCCAGCCGGTGCCCGGGCAGCAACTTCGTCGGGGGTGTAAGGTCTCCAGCGCACGTCCTCGTCTCCTCGGATCCTGTCGAACGCCGAGACGTACTCAGGATAAGCCCTGTGGACCTGCAGGTTTGCCCAAGTAGGCTGCATAGAAATCGGACGACTCAATTGGATGTAACAAATTGAATACAAGTGTAGAATATTACGGCAAGTGAGCGGCACTAACCCGACGTCGGCACCACAAGGAGCCCATGGTTGGGCCATCCTCCTCGCTGTCACCGTAGAGCACTCCTCCGTAAGTGGACAGGTCCATGAGAGGACGTCCGATACTGAACCGCTCATATGCCCACATCTGGAGGAGCAGTGGGCAACCAGTCAGGATGGATGAGGGGTCCGCCTTTGTGCACGCGTCACAAAGTCCTCGGTACGTCGCTGCTAAGATAGCAGACGACCAGCTGTACTGCGGAACAGCGTCAAGCGGTGCATCCGCAATCTGGCGAGCAAAGAAAACCAGCTGCTTGCCCACAGAGTTCCCGTGCGAACTTGTGAACATGATCCAACCAAACAACCAAAGAAGGTAGGCCTCCAAGTGCCTCGACACAGTGTGGTCATCCGCCTCCGGGTGAATGTACTCCGCCTGTACGTCACGACATAGAAACAAACGTTAGCCATAGGTATCGAAAACTATGGAGTTAAATGAAATATACTACAAGATGATTCACTTTACCTGAAACTGTAGTAGCCACTTCTTCGTCGGGCCGTGGTGCTGGTCACCAGGAATAGTCCGGTACGGTGGAGCACCTGGCCGACGGACGATACCCTCAAAGCGGGCAAGAAGGTCGTGCCGCCAAGTGTCTGGCACGTCGGGAGAGGAGACCGCCTCACCAGCAGTGCGTACTCCAAGCAAGAACGACACATCCTCAAGTGTCGGTGCCATCTCCCCACAAGGAAAGTGGAAGGTGTGAGTCTCAGGTCTCCAGCGATCCACTAGTGCAGCTAGCAAAGAACGGTCGAAGCAGAACCGTCGGGCCGGATCCGCCTGCTCCTCAGGCCCGGTGGCCTCAACAAGCCTACAAAGTGGTAGGAGTCCAGCTGCTCGTAACCTACAAAAGCAAATGTGATTAGTTTAAGATAAAATATTTAAAAAAGTAAACAATAAATGAAAACATACTGATGCATACCTCGGAATCCAACGATCGTCTAACCGCAACAACTCAAGAGGTACCCTAGGGCGTAGAACGGGCAGCTCCGCTGCAGTAACAGCACTCAAGTAGGACCGGTGCCGTCGGTCCAAACGGGAGTCCAGTAACTCGAGCTCATCTCCACCCTCGGTCGCCATACCTATACACATTGCTTGTGAAATCAGCAAATAAAATACGTATAACAGCAAATATGTGACAACAAGAATGTAGTTTCAATACAACTGAAGATCTTACAATACATTACAACTGAAGGTCTTACAATACGTTACAACATGAAATACAATGTCCATAATAACTTACTTCTCATAACATAGTTTACACAATACAGAATGCATTAAAGACGTAAGGTCATATATAACAACATGGATCAACCTAGGGTAAAGAACAATAATTGTTCAGCGAGCACTTCCTTGACTCCTTGCTACTCCACGACGTGCACGAGGACGACGACCATCTTGGGGATTCCCAGAAGGGCCTGCTTCAGCTGCACCCCCTGTTGACTTCTTACCGGGGCACTTCTTGTAGGTATGTCCGGTGCCATCACACGTCGTACATCGGTCTTCCTGCCTTCCTGTCTCAGACTCATCCATATCATTTCTAATACGTCGTGTCTTGCGACGGCCACGCTTCTGCCTCAATTTTTCCTTATCAGGACCACGTAGGTAGTTACCACCAGGGTTGTTTGTAAATGTGCCAAATATAGCAAAGCCATAGATCTCTGCATTCCATGTCGTCATGACGTACTCTTTTGAAAAATATTGCGACACGTAACGCTTCGGGGCCAAATTTGTAAGTGAACAAGCTGCTATAACATGTGAGCATGGCCTGTGTAAGAGCTTCGGCTTCATACAGGAACATATGCATGACTCATTGCGGAGAATACACTCTTGTACCGTCCTGTCGCGGTTGCCGCCACGACGGCCCCTGTCTCTACAAAGAATCTCAAAACGATTCTCTGTTGTGCCCATTGCTCGAGCACGGTGCAAACTTGCCTTCTTAATCTTTTTCTCCATGTAAGTTGTCATGAATGTTGAAAATACCAATCTGTTGTCAGCCATAGCATGACAAGCTGCTGCATGTCTTTCACGAAAGTACTTGCATGTCCCATACAAAATCCCCTCCACTATTCCAACAAGAGGCAATCCTCTGAAACCACGAATAGCCCAGTTGTACACCTCTGCCATGTTTGTTGTCATTATTCCATATCTGAAACCATCTGTATCGTACAACAATGACCACTTCTCCTTTGGCTCATGCTCAATCCAATCAGAGAAGCACCTGATAGATGACCCTGCTCTCCGGACGACGTTCCTCGGGCCATCCGTGGGGAGGTCAGAAAGAGGAACAAACCAATCAGGATTAGGGTTCGGCCTGTTCGACAACTCTTGAATTTGTTTTGTTGTCAACTCATCAAGCCGCTGCGACATTGCATTAAATTTCCTCTGTTGATTCTGATTGCACAGCCTTTTGAACATATTCATCAGATGCTTATTCTTGAAATGACTATAAAAGTTCGCACCCAAGTGCCTCATGCACCACCTAGATTGTATGTTAGGCCAACGAGGTGGAACACCACGCTCAACAGAACCATGCTTGATGTCCAATATCGCCTTCAGCAAACCTGCATGTCGGTCGTGTATGACACAAACATTAGGTCGTCCTTGCACCACTGCTAACTTTACACGCTCCAAAAACCAATACCAGCTATCGGCGTTCTCACTCTCCACAAAGGCAAATGCCACTGGTACGACTTGATTGTTGCCATCGACTCCAATGGCAGTCAAAATCTGTCCTTTATACTTTCCTGTGAGGAAAGTACCATCCATGCAAAGAATAGGCCTGCAATGCAGAAATGCCATGATGCATTGACCCAATGCAAAGAAGGCACGATGAAGGATCAATTTTCCAGGTTCTTTTGGATTTGGCAAATCCATGATATCGTAATACGTACCAATGTTTCTCTGTCTGATGCTTTGTAACAACGATGGCAGGTTGTCATAAGAGGCTTCATATGAACCAAATCTCTTCTCTATCACCTTCTGCTTTGCTTTCCAAGCTTTAGAGTAGCTTATGGTGTACTTGAAATCCTCCTCTATCATGTTGATTATAGATTTTGGCTCATACCTTATGTTGTCCACAATTCTACTATACATGTAGTCAGCAACAAATTTAGAGGTAAGAGCTGTATTGCACTTCTCTAATTCTTCCAACTCACATGTATGGTCCTTCACTATAGAGCATTTCCATAGCAGACTCCACTTTTGCTCGTAAGCGTGCACCCTGAACGGACAATGAGTGAACACGCACTTAACGTCATACAGTTTCCTGCTGGACTTAACAACTACAAAGGACCTCTTCACCGACAGAGACCAGTACTTCACAGCATTCATCACATCATCCTTGTCTTTGTACAGAGCTCCCTCTGTCACCTCATTCCCGTGGTACTCCCATGGGACGGAGTACCCTTCATTGATAATCAGATTTGCAAAATTTTGATTGTTCCACTCAGCTGGGACTGGAATTTCATTCTCGTTGTCTGAAGAGTCAACTTCGGGAAGATTCTCATACTCCTCGTCATCCCTCCTCATCTCTTCAACTATGTGTTCTATCCGCTCTCCTTCGTCTGCTTCACCCATCGGTTCCACAGATGCCAGATTTTGTTCACCCTCCTCAATTTCTGGCTCGCGATCCTCTTCATCCTCCGTGGCTGGCCTACCTACCTCGTCCACGTCCACGGCATCTACCTCAACCACCTCCTTTAGGTATGCCTGAGCAAGGAGGACGAGAGGCCATCCACGTTCTACAGCCTTATCCACATATTTCCTCCATGTTGATGTTGCATTCAACGGTATTAACTCCCAGTAAAACCCCTCACGTGCACGGCTAACCATGCCCATCAGGTTCAATCCGTGTTGGTCTGTATCCAGCTGAAACAGCCGCATCAACCAATTGTGCACACCTTTAATTGTCCTTTCATTTGGCCTTGTGATTCCTCTACAAACTGACGTAAACCCTGATAGATCAACCCCCTGTTCCCCACGAACAATATCCCCTTCTCCATAATAAATTTGAAACACTATTTTTTCTGACATACCTGTCAAACATCGAGATTTTCATTTATTTTCGTATTTGTCACGTACTAATCAAAATTATATTAATATGCTACATCTATATATTAATATATCTATACCTATTTTACAGAGTCACACATCTACAATACTTGTAAGTAAATATTAATACCACTATATAATGCTTCACTATTTATTTAAATACTATAATACTAAACTATTTAAATACTAGCAAATATTATAATGCTGTTATTTAAATAATAGCAAATACTATAATGCTACACTATTTAATGCTACATTATTTAAATCTAGATCTAGCTTAAATACTATACTGCTATACTATTTAAATACTATAATGCTACACTATTTATTTAAATACTACTAACTCTACATCTAGCTTATAAGCATCTAAACCTAAATCTGTATCTATTGTATTAATACGAATATATTATACTACACTATTTAAATACTAGTAAATCTAGATCTAGCTACATCTAAAACTATATTTATAACTAGTCATACTCTAACTATTATACGAATCGAAAACTTACCGAAGTTACGACGCGTCGTACGCCGCAACCACCTCCTCCTCCCCTCTTCTCTCTTTCCTTCTCTTCTCCTCTCTTCCCTTCTTCTCTCCCTCTCTTTCTGCTCACCGCGGCGGAGGCCGAAACGCGCGCGGTTTTTATAAGGGCGTCCTGTCGCCCGAACGTTGGGCGAGTGGGACCTTATCGCCCGACCGTCGGGCGACTGGGCCCCACCACGCGCGCGCGCCGCGCCTTGTCGCCCTCTAGTCGGGAGATTCGGGTCCTTGTCGCCCTGCGGATGGGCGACTGGGCCCCACCGCGCACGAGCCGCGCCTTGTCGCCCGCCGGATGGGAGATCCGCGCCTTGTCGCCCGGCTGAGGGGCGACTGGGTCCCACCGCGCGCGCCCCGCGCCTTGTCGCCCGTTGGTCGGGATATTTGCGGCCTTGTCGCCCGGTCAATGGGCGACAAGATGTTATCGCCAATACGTGGGGCGAATAGGCGACTAGTTTTGCAAATTTCGAAAACGAGCGGTTATTAATAAAAATATAATTAAAAATTTGATTAAAAATAAAAAAAATTCCAGATATGTTCAGATCGGGGCCTCCTGGTTCTTGGTGGCCCGGTGCGGCTGCACCGTTTGCACCGGCTCAGGGCCGGGCCTGATCGTCGACGTCCGCTCGCGGGGCGTCACCTTTGGCCCTGGAAAGCTATATCCCGGTGATCCCATCTTCCTCCCAGTCGGCACCGGGTTATTTTCTTTGGACACCTGCAACTTCAATATGCTATCCTTCAAACCGCTCTGGCCCCCACGGCTTGAAAATCTCTCTTGCAGCAGTCAAAGTTGGTTGTGGCGTCAGCTCCCAGCGCCACCATTCGAGAGGGTGGCCGTCACATCCTACGCGGTGCACCCTGATGAACAGACCATCCTGATCAGCACCGACAGTTCCTACAAATTACTCAATAATCAGAGCACCAAGGGTGCAGCCACTGATGAACGGACTGCCGAGAATGATGCCACTGTGGCCACTTTCATCTTCAAGACAAGGGAACATGTCTGGATACAACACGCCAAGTGGATTCCGCCATTCCATGGCCGCGCATACTTTGTCCACTGCCTGAATGCCTTTGTTGGGCTCTCCAAGGACACGGCCACCCAAGGGCACCTCTGCGCCTGCGAGGCGGCGGCCACCGACCGCCCTCCTGTGTGGAAGCTCAGCAAGGAGAAGTTGTTCAGTGAAGAGCCAGCTGAGACTCATGTAGGCGCTACACTCGTCTACATGGGAGGAAGCAACTTTTGCCTTGTGCAGTCCGTCTCTATTGCAGCCGACAACTCTGATGGTCAGGAGCAGCTCGAGGAGGAGGGAGACAGCACCGCCGATGGTCAGGAGCAGCTCGAGGAGGGAGACGGCACCGCCGATGGTCAGGAGCAGCTCGAGGAGGGAGACGGCACCGCCGATGGTCAGGAGCAGCTCGAGGAGGGAGACGGCACCGCTGACCAGGAGCAGCTTGAGGAGGGAGACGGCACCACTGAACAGGAGCAGCTGGAGGCAGGGGGAGAGGTGCCCCTGCATACGAGCAACAGGAGCAGCTCCTATCTTTATCGATTGACAACATTCTCTCTTGGCTATGATGACAATGGAGACCTGACGACTGGCGAGAGTTGTCGGGTGCAATGCTACAAGGTGCCTGAACAAACCACTGAGGAGTTCCTCCGAGATGATCCTGGGGCATTCTGGCTGTAAAATGCTATGTCGTGATAATGAGTACTTGTGTTTAATTTTCCATTGGTTGTGACTCTTTTGCTTTTCTATGTGTTTTAATAATGTGTACACTCAACTGCAATTCAGTTAAAGTATTGCCTTTCTGTGTTTCAGTCATGACATTTTTTATGGTAATGTGCTTCATTTGTCCAACTCATACAGCAGCATAGCTTGCAAAAATAAGTTATATACTTAGTTCGCTAGTTTTATTTGAAAATCCTTAGCATCCCGCCCGCTCCTCTGCTCCGTGGTCTGCAACTCTGACGTTCTCTTTCCCGAGTGGAAAAAATGAGGGGGAGACACAATAATAAACTCTACAAAGAAAGTACTCTAACAAAGAAGACATGATATTCAGAGACCCGGAATTAAAACACACCTAAAATGACTTATACCAGAGACACGTTTTAACCAGAAGAATGGAGTTGATGTCTGGAATTGGTTAGTAGAAAAATTAGGCAGAGCCCAACTTTCAGCAGAAACAAGTCACCAACCACCCCCGGACAGCCAAAAATCAGTCGGGCGCCGTCCGTTAATTAACGAGCGAACGAAATCTTTCGATCGACGCCGCGCCGTCCCAGACGTTCTAGATGATGAGACGAGCTCGCAACGAGTCGTGGTCTTGGTCATGAGATGCAGAGGTCGCCGCGCCTGAAAGAGTCACGTTGCAACAACGAACTCTGACTGGCAGAGAACTGGAGAAGTCGCCCGCCCGTGTCTGTCAAACCTGGCGGTCGCCGTTCCGCGCACCGTTTTTCTCCTTGCGTTCTGCTCCCGGGTTTGCGTCAAATTTATAGGTCCGGCGTCGATCGAGCTCCCGTAGTATATAACCCGTTATTAGTGCGAGCATCCGCCCCTGTGCTGAAAGCCTGAAACTGCCAAAGCCAGGAGCTTTTGCTTCCTGCGACCTCTCGCTCGCTCTTCGAGCTGTACCAAGAGCTTGGCAAGTCGTTCTGAAGAGAGATGAGGCGTTCAGAGACGGCACTTCTGCTGGTGTGCCTCCACGCCGCCATCATCACTGCCTTGCTGCTACCCCATGGAGTCTCTGCAGGTAATTAACCAACCAACCGTCTCCCTGTTATTACCCTGAAACTCCATCCGAACGAACGGGCAGCTTCCTGGCTGCGCTCTCCTCTGTTTTGCTTGTCCTCCCTCATACTACAACGATGATTTTTTTTTTCTCTGTCTGTTCCTGGACGAGCTGGGAGAAAATCATCTGGTTCCTTGAAGTAACTGACGACGACGACGACGATTTGTTTGTTTTGGGTGAAGACGGCGAGTGCGGGAAGGTGAAGTGCGGCATGGGGACGTGCAGCGAGTCGATCGACTACATGTTCGGGTTCGCGTGCCAGTGCAACCCCGGATGGAGCCGGTACAGCCTCGGCAACAGCATGCAGTTCCCATTCCTCCCCTGCGTCATCCCAAACTGTAAGAGCCGCAGTTCTCTCTCTGTTTTTTTTTTTTTTCACCTCTCGTTGCGTGTCTCGGCATGATTGATCGGTCGAATTGCAGCGAAAAGTACTTTTCGCGTTTTTCGTCCAATCCGCAGGATTCCACCATGTGGAATATTTGTGCTCCAAGTCAGTCTTGGCACGTTATAGAAGTCAGTCGTAGGCGTGGAACATTTCTCTTCCCTCGATCAGAAATTTCTGCTGGATCAGCTGTTGCCAGTTTAATTTCACGTTAAAAGTCGGTCGCGTGGTCCAAACTGTTGGCGCGGAATTCCTCCCACGCGATCCGGCTCACTCCAGATGTCGCCGGCGCACATGTCCAACAAGAAACATGCACTTTAAAAAAAAAAAAGAAGAAGAACAGAAGAGTTGACCAACATGCATGTCTCTCCTCGTTGTTCCTTGCAGGCACCATCAAGAACTCGTGCGACGGCGGACCGTCCCCGCCGCCGGCTCCCTCACCGCCGGCGCCATCGCTGACGAACTTGACCATCTTCGACCGTAAATACTTCTCCACTCTGACTGATCACGTTTTCTCAATTGATCATCGACGCTCAAATTGATAAACTGATGAGCCCAGCACCTTCCGTCTCTCGCCAGCGTGCCTGTTGCAGTACTGCGGCGACGGCGGCGCCTGCGAGAAGGTGTCGGACTTCGCGCACCGGTGCAGATGCGACGACGGCTACGCCAACCTCCTCAACGACACATCCTTCCCCTGCTACCGCCAGTGTAAGTGAGACAACGGCATACACCACCTCACCTCATGACCACGAACTCAGAAGAAACATCAGTTTGACGGCAGCAGGATGGCCGTGTTGCAGGTTCTCTGGGGTCGGATTGCAAGGGGCTGGGGATCGACGTGCTCAACGGGTCGGCGCCGAGCACGTCGCCGCCGGCTCCGGTCTCCTTCACCGTCAAGAAGTCCAGCGCCGGAGCATCCGCCGTGCCAGCGGACTGGCTGGTTGAGATCCTCGCGCTGGTCTCCTTCCTCTGCGTGCAGGCGATTTGGTGAACAAGAAGCTGACAGAGATGAAAGCCAGAGTGCGACACAGATTTTTCACATATATAGTAGTTTTTTTTAACTCTATTTCACATCCCTTTTGTTACGACTATCGTACATATCGTGTTGATCAGGAACCATAAAGTTCCAATTTTTGTATGGATTAGTCTGTCTGTAAAGTAAAACATGCTAGAGAAATAAAAGGCCAGTAGATTTAGCCATATACAGCTCTACAGTGGACAGTGTTCTGTATCAAGAAATCAGACACGACTTCACTGTCCAGATCAGTCAGCAAAAATATGAGCCACGGGAACAATGAAAGAACAAAAAGAACAATGGGATTAACCCTCTGCTCAGTAAGTGATTAGCAAGTATTTCTTAAAATATCTCCAGTACGATTCGAGAACCAGTAGTCTAACAATCATCCGACGCAGAACTGCAGATGCACAAGACGGCAAACTATCTCAAGGTCTCGGATTATCTATCGCCCTCCGGGTAACATCGTATTCGCCACAGCTAGAGTGGCTACTTTCAGATCATGGTCTAAAGCTCGTTAGAGTATAGCTCTACTAGTATTAGGTACTGTGAGGAAATTAGTGTGATCCACCATATACTGGGCAACCGAGGCGTGTTGAGGAGTGAAGTGAAACCGGCAATCACTGGCTAGAGAGTGTGATCTGAGCCATGAAGAGGTTGATGATGTCCAGGTACAGCGAGACAGCCGCGACAACGTACTCTTCATAGGTGTAGCGCTTGAGCAGTAGGCTGGTGTCATAGTGTGAGAGCCGCCCAAGTTGCATCCATTTTTATCGAGCTAGCAGGCTGTCCAAAAAAGGGACGCCATGCCAAGAGCTCAATAAAAATAAAGACAACTCCGGTATTCCCCCGACATGCTTCTCAAGCAATGCCCAAGACCACAAGCATGTCGGTGCAACAACATAAGCATTCATCACAAATGAGCATACAAATACATTTCAGATTTCATACAGCAATTGTATCAATTACAACTTCATAGATGAAGTACTCCAATTCTGAAACTTAACAGAAAAGGGAGTACAAGACTAATATTACAAATATGGTTCAGATTTCTAGCATTATTATCAAAGTGATCGCAGCGGAAAGCATTTTCAAAATAAACAAAAGCCCAATGGTGCCTTGCCCTTGCACCACCGGTAGCAACAGCGGAACAGCCACTACACATCCCTTTCGTCGGCATCGGCGGGGAAGAAAAAGTCCCAACAACCACATCATCACCTGCAAAACTCAAATGAAGCAACCGTGAGTACGAAGGTACTCAGCAAGACTTATCCGTGGGCACATACTAGTCCCGACTCCAAGAGGATGATGCATATGGTCAGGTAGCAAGGAAAAAGCCATAGAATGACATTTTGCATAAAGCAATAAATTAATTAAGTGATGCTAGACAGTGAACGAACAGTGAACGAACTAGTTGAGACATGTTCAGAACTTCATGCAAGCAACTGCATTCTCCAAGGTACAGCGACATGCACGCTGAGAGCTCCAGCAGCTCGCCAACACTGAAACTCCAGCAGCGGCTTAGCCTAGCTAGGATCTGCATCTACTACACTCAAACATGACAGGAGCTCACCACAGTGCCGCACGCGAGGGGAAGCTCTGCAACGGCAGGTGGTCGGCAAATGGCTTCACAGCAGGAGCGCGACCAGTGGATGGCAAGGCTTTGCCCAGGCGCATCAAGCTGTAGATGGGAAAGGGATTGGACTAAGAGGATACACAAGATAGCAAGATCTTCATGATGGAAGAATTTCAGATCGAAGCTCACCGGAGTAGCAGAAACAAGGCTGCCGTCCAGCTTGGACAGTGGCCGGTCTTGAAGAAGACGAGAGAGGAGTCGGCTCTACGGATCTCGGGGCGAGGTGGGGCTGGTGCAGTGGTTGAAGGAGGAGCTCCTGGTGGATCTTCTTGCACCAAAATGACAGCAGGGAGCAGCTAGGAGCCGGCCATGGCACTGCTCTTCCTTGCTGGTCTGCTGGCTGGACAGAAAATGGGGAGGAAGCAGGGTGGAGGGCACTCGGCTGCAGCAGGAGGAGAGGATAATGCTGGGGGCTTCCACCGAATCTGAAAGGAAATGAAGCCAAGGGGGCAGGGGAGAAGAGCAATGGCCGTCCTGCCTGCAGGCACCGCCTCAGCTGCCCAATCGAGAGGAAGGAGGAGGAGGGACAGAGAATGACAGCTGGGTCCTATGGATTTCGAAATTTCCAGGAATTTGTTTTCCTTCCTCTGCTCCCAATTAAAACTGACACCTCCGGACTTCCAAAAATTATGAAACTTTTTGTGTGCACAGAAGGCAGTATTAGAGACAACTTTTATTTTGGGACAAACTCGAAAACTGCAACAGATTTGGAAATAAAAAATCTGTCAAAGCAGCAGCAATTCAAACTTGTATGAATTTTGAAAGACACCAAAAGGAATCCCAAAATTCTGGAAAAATCTCCAAAACTATATCTTTCAATGTGGATTCAGATAACATTGTTTTATATGTGCACTTCTGTTGAGAATTTTAGAGTTCCTTCACAAGCGCCCAAAATAACTTGATTTTGATTTATTACTTTGAATTCAATTTGGAACTTGGGCAGGTTCCACAATCTAAACTTTCTGCCCAGCAACCTTGTGCAGTGTGTTTGCATGGTTTATAAATTTGGGGGTGTGACACATAGATGATGAAGCCAGAGAACACCAGGGTAGCAATGCATCCGAAGATGGTCGTGCCAACTGTTCCCAGCGGTACAAAGATCTGAGATGTCCAGTGGGTTACACCGTAAGAATAAATGAGCAACAATAGAGCGAAAGAACCTGCTGAAAGGAATATATGCAGACAGGGAAACCTGAATGATGAGGTACACAAGCAGCACATTGAGGCTGGTGGACAGGAACGGAAGCCAGAAGGTGAAATCGTAGCCCTTCTTGGCTGCCCAGAATGTGAAGAGCGTGAGGCCGATGACGGCAGCAGCTGTGAGGATTGCAGCTTGAAGAACCACTTTACCTAATTATAACACAAAACACAGATCATTAGATACGCAGTACTATAAGCTTTAAACAGAATTCAAAAGATTTCATGTGCTAGTAACTAGGAAGACAAAGAAACTGCACACAGACCAAGAGCCCGTGAAAATTAAGGTACACTAATTTCAGATGTAGTGTTGTTGAAAACGGAGTAGGCAACCATGGGCTTCACATAAAAACAAACGTATGGCAATCTCAACAGCTATTAGCAGTAGTAACTAGAAATGATGGCCTGAAAGTTGCACTGCAAAAAAATACTTCAGATCAAGAAATCGTCAGAACAAAGTTAGTCTAATTTCGCTGATTGAATTAAACAAATAGTACTCAGCATACTGTCTAATCTGAAGTGAATGCATGGAAGCACAAAGTTCGCTGAGTGACAGCACCGAACTACACACAAATCATAAATAGTATATCACATGAATCAATTGATGAAACTTTAATTGTGATGGCACACACCGATATGCAAAACATGAAACGAACTAAGAAATGTTAATCGATTCAACATATAACTCCCAAACATTTGCTCTACCTGAAAAGTGAGAAATGAACCATGACAGTTGCAAAGCCTGCAAAGTTATCTATAAAGGCACCAAGCAAGAACAGCATATTATATGGCGTAGGGACATAGGGTTTGGTTGCAAATATCGACCCAACATGTCCCCATACTTACCATTTCCAGCACTTGAAAATAGAGGAAAATTCAACTCAAAGTCCCCAGAATCAGAACACAAAACATTTATCCTCACCATTGACAGGGCACAAGGTAATTTAACATTTGTTTAAAGAAAAGGTAGTTTAACATCTACTGTCTGATGGAAAATTAAAAGGGAACGTATCTGGTGGAAACCAACCCCTCCGTGCAAACTATGGAAACTTCAATCTGAGCCACACGATGTTGATCCAATGGGCGCTCAAGGGAGGTGGGAGGGGTGATTTGCAAAAGCAACTTTGCAAATCACACCTTCCACCTCCCCTGAGTTTGTAAATCACCCCTCCCACCTCCCCTCAGCTCCGTCTTTGGATCAACATCGTGTGGCTCAGATTGAAGTTTCCATAGTTTGCACGGAAGGGTTGGTTTCCACCTGATACGTTCCCAAATTAAAATCATTATCTCCAAGGTGAAATGAAGTGCTCCTAATCCGGGCCATACTATACTGTCCTACCTCCAGTTCTCATTTCCTTGATGTTTGTTAGCACAACTTTGAGCTCATGAACGTGAAGAAAAAAAATAATGGAGGGAGTGATACACCAGTATGATCACAATTACAGACAATCATTGACTGGGCACAAAACTAAATAGTGATGAATCACTATGGTGCGATCAACCCAAGTGCAGTCATAAGGAACAAAAAAGGACATGTCAATGCACTCAACAAAGACCATGTAACATTGCAAAAAGTTTTTATCAGAGAACAATAGTAGGATTAATATTGAAGTCTTCTGGAAGGAAAAATAACCATGGAATTCAAAGTTATCAGCATAGCCAAACAAATTTACAAGGCATTGCAACATGGCAACTTGGTTTTCAGAAATAAAAATCGACCTCAAGCCTGCCCCCCATACATACCTTTGTCAACCATTATAAACAGAGGAACCAGAACACACACAAAAAAAAAAATGTGCTCAACTGCAGATGAATTTCAGAATCTATGAGGTAATCTGAACTTCTGATGTCCTATATACTAGTGGTCCCTAAGATAGAGACTGCACAAGATCAGATGAAACATACCAGATATTTTCTAGTACCAAATTTATAACCCCAAACCAGCCCTGTTTAGCAATCCACAGTATTCCACACAACAGCTACATCCCCAAATCAGTGCACAATATATCACAGAAGCCCAAAATCAGTGCACAATATATCACAGACCCCCAAAATCAGTGCACGACATATCACAGAGCCCCCAAAATCAGTGCATAATTTGTCACGCAACCCACATAATCAATGCATATATCACACAACCAATTAGGACCAGCATTGCAGAACAAGCCAACTCGAAAATTCTGTTGCGCCCAATCCATACCAACGGTAGTGGAGACGGTGACTGCCATCATAAGGCTGCAGCAGAGCGTGAAGAGACCCAGCAGCAGCAGGTTCGCCGGGTGCTTCGCCCTGTACTTGTACATCGGCCACATCACTGCACAATTCAAAACCCACACCGCGTCAATGTACAGAGCAGCGGGAGCAGGGCAAGGCGGCCGCAACGCAAATGAAGGAGGGGGGAAGAGGCGCTGCGCGCACCGGCGATGGGCGAGAGGAGGATGGCGATGAGGACGGGCCAGCGCGCGGCGGGCGGGCCGTGCTCGAAGAAGCGCGGGACGGGGCGCACGAGGCAGGCGGCGGCGGAGACGCCCGCCGTGAGCGAGCACTGGAGGGCCAGGATGCAGTACACCTTCCGCACGAACGCCCAGCGCAGGCGCGGGTCCTCCTCCTCCGCCACCATCCTCGGCGGGCCCGCCTTCGCCGCCGCCGGTATCGGGGGATACTTCTTCCTCCACTGCGGCGGCGGAGGAGGTGGTGGCGCCGGCCTCGAGGTCCTCGTCCTGGGGCTGCGGCATTGCGGGCGGGCGGGCGCGGAGGGGTGCTAGGGTTTATGGGGTTTTCGCGGGCGCGGCGGTGCGGGAGGAGACAGAGCAGAGCGAGAGGAAGACGACGAACACAACGGAAGGAAAGAAAGGAAAGAAAAGGGAAAGGCGATCCTGGCGCCGGAGCACGGCGGCTACGTTCCTCTGCCCTGTTACCGACATGTGGGTCCGTCGTAATGGACCCCACTTGTCATCGTGACTTCTGGAACCTTCCTGCACTTCCGGCGCGACTGATCGAACCGAGACGCGGCCCAGAACGAAAATTGCTGGACTGGAATCGGGCCGCAAATCGGCGACGAATCGGGCCCACGTTCAGGAGGCGCCGGATGCTCGGTGGGCATTCCAGGGCGGAAACCCCTCGGCGCCGGCGAAGTGTTGAACTTGGCGGTGTACCGGGGCACAGCTTTCGCGACGGTCTCACCGACCTCCAACGACACGTACCACTCGGTTCACAAACACGCCTTCGCCGGCGACTGGTGTGCTCATCCCGCCCCAAATTCTCAGGGGTCGGAATGCCGGGCCTGGGGGCAACCGGATTGCCGGAGCGTCCGCTGCTCCGGCAGACAGCTGGCTGTACTCATCCAGGCGATGTGGTTGACAAGGTGACAGGCAGGGTCAGAGTATTAAGCAGTTAGGTTTAGCGCTAGCCATCTGCAATGCATTGCAGTAACAGCTGCTTTGCACTCGAATTTCAGAGCGATGCTTGCTGTCCGGCAGATCGGCAAGCAACGCTATGAACCACAGGACCAGTGCGCAAAACAAACAGAACAGAAGCAGGGAAGCAAGAATAACCACCACATTGGGAAAGTGGGAAACAGAGCAGCTGCTGGAGCTCCAGCGAGAAACAACGATTTGCTAGTACTTAACATCTCTCTATATTATGGTTCCAGATGCAGAGGTCTAACAATCACATCATTTGCTAGTACTTACATCTCTCCATTAAGGTTCCAGATGCAGAGGTCTAACAATCACAGCAACCCGGCGCAGATTCACTTAAACTGCGCGATATCTCAGAGGTCTCAGATTATCTATAGCTATAGGCCAATCAGGGCACCGATATGTATCTTAGCTAGCCAGACTCAAATACTTACAGGTCCAGAGTTTCCAG
The DNA here is from genome assembly GCA_012490785.1 of Eragrostis nindensis. NCBI lineage: Eukaryota > Viridiplantae > Streptophyta > Magnoliopsida > Poales > Poaceae > Eragrostis > Eragrostis nindensis. Next base: position 197,359 of record JAAXCT010001076.1, read on the forward strand.
CTCTATTAAACTGTAGGGCTACTAGATAACGAGAGGCAACGCTAATTCAGCTTCGTGATCCATGTACTGCACGCGTGGGGAGACAAGTCAGGTGGGGGGCGAGGCGGGGCCCACGTTCATCACTGGACGGAGAACGCGAGCTGGGCCATGAAGAGGTTGATGACGTCCAGGTACAGGGAGATGGCGGCGATGATGTACTCGTTGTAGGTGTGGCGCTTGAGCAGCATGTGGGTGTCGAAGATGATGAAGCCGGAGAACACCAGGGTCGCGACGAATCCGTAGATGGTCATGCCCACATGTCCCAGGGGGAAGAAGATCTGGAAGGCACCGTAAGTTAAATAACAAGGTAATATGATTCTTGGTGAAAGCAAGATGGAGTTGCAGAGCAGGGGGAAACCTGGATGGTTATGTACACCAGCAGCGTGAGCAGGCTGGTGAACAGGAAGGGAAACATGAACGTGAATTCGTAGCCCTTCTTGACAGCCCAGAATGTGAAGAGGGTGAGGCCAGTGACGGCAGCTGCTGTGAGGATGGTCGCTTGCAGAACCGCTATACCTGTTGACATAACACAAAAATTAAAGTTCATTAGCCACAGCCCACAAAGTCAAAAACAGTACTGTAAAGCACTAAATGGAGTACGAAACGTCGTTACAAAGCATTGACATGCCTGAAACTTAGCAAAATAAGATAAACCCACTCTGTTCTTATAAACATAACGTTGTATACAGCAAGTCTAGCTCAATTTGAACAAAATTAGCTGTCCTAAATATCATATATTAAGAAATGAAGGTGGCACTTTATTTCATAATTTGTTTAACATAGAAAATATGAGCCATAGGACAATCTCAACAGCCAGTAAAGATAGACTGGTTAAGACTTTATTTCAGGAGGCAATAAAGATGACTAAGTAACTGAACTGAACAATGACTGATACAGTAGAAGCACGGCAAGATCTACAGTAATCTGCTCCAACATGAAGTAAAAAAATGCACAGATCATGCAAAAGAGACCTGTTTATCTTTCAAATGTAAAATTAACATCTTATTCATGAATCTTCAACCAATAGCGCGCAGAACGACAAGCAATAGTGCAGTATATCAAAATCTTAAACAGTAGATAGCACATTAATTGAAACAACTGAATTGTGATGGAAAACTTTTGCAATTCATTCACGTTGTGCAACTAAATAACAAGTGCCATCACACTCTATAACTCTTTCTGAGAGCAGCACAAAGTGAAAGAAATTAACCAAGCAAAGCAAACCTTGCAGGAGTTGCCCATTGGCACGCTAATAATGGAATAGAAAACTGGCTGCATAATAAGGAAACAAAATTGTGCTATGCAAGAACAGAACAAATATCTGGTACAAGATTCAATTAAAGAAAGTTGACCTTGCCCATCCCAAGCTCCCTACCACTGCCAGCAATAAAAAATTGGAGGAAGCTCCCACATGGTCCTAAAAGTCCAAAACTATAACCGATTTTTTTTTTTTGAGGGAACCAAAACTATAACCGATTTCAGAAGGCACGGAGTAGTTTAACATTTTTTCCTTGGTGGTCAAATGAAAATCATATTATCCCAGGTGGTACGATATCCTAATGGTCCTCCTCACCACACAGTATTCCAGTTAACGGACTGAACACATAACAGGTGCCATCACACACTGTGGCTCTTGCTGAGAGCAGTACGAAGTGAAAGGAATTAACCAAGGAAATTGCAAACCTTGCAGGGGTTGCCCACTTGAGCAGTAACAATGGAATAGAAGAAGGCTATCCGCATAATAAAGCAAACAAAACTGTGCTATGCAAGAACAGAACAAATATCTTGTGCAAGATTCAGTTAAAGAAAAGTTGGCCCCAAGCCCATCCCTAATTCCCTACCACCCATGGTCCTAAAGGAAAATCCAAAATCTATAAACGATTTCAGAAGGCACAGAGTAGTTTAACATTTGTTCAGTGGCGGCAAATGAATATCATATTGTCCCAGGAGATAGGAAGTGGTCCTACTATATCCTAATGGTCCTCATCACCATATAGTAATCCAGTCAATGCCAATATAAATGCCCTTAAAAAAAATGCCAATATAAAAAGACTCTGCCATTGCTTGAAAAAAATATAAAAAGACTCTGCTTCACTCTACCTTAGCCATAACAGAGCACAAAATCTGCTCTGTTCGACAATCTACTCCACCGCGTTCGACAATCTACTCCACCGACACTCGTTCAAAAAGTGCAGATCACGCATCCCACCAAGTGGCAAATGACAATCGACCCTAAAAGTACTGTACTAGTAGTGCAAGAAGCACGATATCCAAACAAATTGCACCGCATCGCATCAGAACAAAAGAGTACAACAAAAGATGGGGGAGGAATCGGGTGCTCATATCATACCAACGGTGGTGGAGGCGGCGACGGCGATGGAGAGGCTGCAGCAGAGGGTGAAGACGCCGAGCAGGACGAGGTTCACCGGGTGCCGCTCGCGGTACTTGAGCATGGGCCACATGGCTGCAACCAACAACCAAAAAAAAAATGTAACCGCCGCGCCCGAATCAGAAGAACAGCGCGTTCGGGAGGCGTGATCGGAACCCCAACCAAACCGTGAGGAGTGGAGGAAGGAAGGGGGGAAAAGAAGAGAAGGGTAGGCGCGCACCGACGAGCGGGGAGATGAGGATGCAGAGGTAGACGGGCCAGACGATGGCGGGGCGGCCGTGCTCGAAGAAGCGCGGGACGGAGTGGACGAGGCAGGCGGCGGCGGCGATGGCCGCGGTGGCCGCGAACTGGAGGGCGAGGATGACGTAGACCTTGCGGACGAACGCCCAGCGCAGGCGCGGGTCCTCCTCCTCCGCCACCTTCTTCGCCGCCGGCTTCTCCGCCGCCGCGGCGGCGGCGGAGGCGGGGGTCTCGTCGCCGGCCATCTTCTTCTTCGCCGCCGCCTTCTCCGCCGCGGTGGCGTCCGCGGCGCCGACGGCGACGCTCGCCTCGAGGTCGACCGGCTGGACCTTCGACGACATTGCGGCGGGCGCGCGCTAGGGTTTTCGCCGGTGCGGTTTTCGGGAGGGAAGGGGAGTGGCGGTGCGCGAGAGTGGACTGGTGATCTGGGGGAGAGAGAGGAGAGGAGAGCGAGCGATTGGTGGTGAAGCGCCGCTGCCTGGGAGAGGGGAAAGGCGATGCGATGCGATCCCGCGTTATAAGGCCGCGCCTTGTCTCACCGACTTGTGGGTCCTACGTTCTGGACCCACGTGTCAGTGAGACGGTGCGTACCGACCCGGCAAACCGCAACGGATTCGCGTCTCCACGGACTGGGAGGAAGGCCTGGGGCACCCGGCGGCGCGTGTCGAACCGTCAGTGGTGGAAGATGGAGTCGGGTCACTCTCACGGTGAGTCACCGAAGCGTCGCGTCCGTCGGGCGTGGTGGTGGTGGGCCAGGCGGAGGACCGGTGGGGCCGCGTTGCTGACCTGGTCCATTGGTCAGTGTAACAGTGAGCGCGACGGGTGTGTACACTAGCGTGCGAGAGAGGGGTGAACTGATTCGCTTCGGACGCGTCAGTTTTCGTACGATCGAATGAAGAAGCTGTGGCCGAGAAGGGCTGTGGCCGAGAAGGGAAGGGAAGTGAAGTGGGGGACCCCACGGGGCACATGGATCCGACGCGGTGGCGCCGGCGATTTCGGTTTTCCTTCTGTTTGGAAATATTTGACATCTAAAAAATTATTGTAGCAACTTTAACTATATATATTTTTAAAATATTTCTAGTTACTTCAAATTGTCATATTGTTTGGTAGGTTTTGAGACACATTACATTATTATTATATACTTTCAATATATCTAAATATTTTGTAGAAAAAACGTAGAGGCAAAGTTGTTACAGTAATTTTCTGAGTGACAAATATTTTCAAACGGAGGTAACTCTTTCTTCTTTTCCCTCGAACGTTCGTTCCCATCAGTTTAGTTGGCTCGCTCTCTTCTTCCGTTCAGTTCACCAGCAATTCGCCTCGACTCGCATCGCACGGTTCGTTTGCTCGAGGCAGCAGCGACAAAACCACCAGTCAACTGCGGGCGATTTTGTGTAGAAAACACCGATGATGCCAACTGCAAATGTTTCGAAAGCGGGTGAGAACTGACAAAGTACCGGCGGAAACTGCTTCGTATATGTATCCCGCTCCAATGTTATCCCCAGTCACCGACGTGCGGGTCCCACGTGTCAGCAACAGACGCGTCCAATGGGGAACCGGACTCGCGGATGCGTGGAAGTGGAATGGCTTGATGCGCCGCCGCGTCGGGAGGGCGTGGTGGCCCCGCGGCTCAGGAACAGACGCGTCCCCGCTCTCCAGTCGCTCGCCGTGGACAAACAAACTCCAACTGCTGCTGCTGCCCACCGGATCGCGGGGAGCGAGCGAGCAGGGCGGGCTTACCGGAACCAGGGCGCCGGAGCTGGGAACGGAAGTCAGGAGACGAACGCTCGCTTGCATTTCCCGACTTTGCCTTGCTGCCGCTCGATCGCTCCGTTCCGGGCTTGTTTTCTTCTTCTCCAACAACGCGTCACGGTGAATCGGTCGTTCGGTTACAAGCATCCATCGACTTCTTCTTTTGCGAAATGGCGCGGCTTGTAACAACCAACAAATCACCAACCAGGACGAGAACGTTGGTTAGCTCTGGCTCTAGCTAACTAGGCAGCCGTGTGAACTGCGAAGTAATCTCCACCTGCAGCTTGGAACAAGTGAAAGCGAAAGCGCAAAAAACACAACAGTCCCGTCGTCGTCGTCGTCGCGCTTCCACCGACTAGCTACCACCACGCTAGCTGCTTTCCTGAAGATTTGCGCGCTGCACATGTCGATCCCTGACACGACACGGACGGTAGTATGATTGTGCTAGTACTAGCTAGTATCACGAATCACAAATCAATAGTACTAGTGTAATAGTACTGTAGCATAAACTTGGTACCACACTCTCCTAATCTGCCTTGAAAATCTGCAGGTCGGTCACAGTACGTGACACGCAACGAAGCTCTGTTTCGAGCACAGCCCTGGTCCAAAACGCACCTCTAGCTAGCCGCTAGCTAGAGCCCCCACCCAGGCATGTGCTGCGTTCGGTTTGGAGGCCGCGTGATGATGAGCGATCGAAGAAGCAAGTGCCGGCCTTCTCACGATCTCCACTCCTTAACTACTGAGCTAAGTGCGGTATGTTTCTGGATATTTCTGAGCCGCGGAAGGTGGGGAACTTCCCCTAAATGGAAAGAGGGTATCATCATATGGGGAGGAGAGCGAGCTCCATCGGTTTCTGCCTTTTCTTTTTCGTGTCATTTCCTTCCTTTTTGCTTTGATTGAACGGCTCTCGATCCAGCCAGCTCCTGCAGCGTTCACACGGCAGCTTCTTTCCTCCGATCCTCCTCCTCTCACCAACTTGTGCAGGCCGGCCTTGATTAATTCTGGCCGCAGATAGACGGACACGCACGAACATGATCTAGTACACGGCTTTCAGATTTGTGGTGTGGCGGTCTTTCCAATAAAAGATATTTGTGATGTGATGTGATGCAACGCTGGGCTGTTTATTGGCGCTACGGAAGATAGTGTGGAGCTGCCAGAGTGTGCTAGCTAGCTAGCTTGTGTGGTGTCATTAACGTTTTTTGCTCGGATAATCGGCGATAGTGGAGAGGAGTGCTCACGCGGTGCAAGTTTGGGATATCTTTAATTTCCAGATCGAAATGGGCGGTAGCAAAGGTATGACAAATCAAACTCTGGAGTCACTAACACGGAAGGAAAACCCAGCTGTTAGGTCCGTGTATAAGATACAGCCAAACGATGCACAGTTGATTTTCGCGACAAACTTTGTCAACAACGTCACTAATTTGCAGAAATAGCTATACACATAATAGAAACAGAAAGTGGATATGACAAATCCGTTTTCCTTCTCTTTCGCAACGCTACTAACTTATCGCGGCAGCTTTCTTATGAAATCATACTTTCTGGTAGACTCTGAACCTTTTTTTTTTTGGCGAAGGAGACTGAACACATTTTACATGATGGCCGCGCAACCAGACCTTAATTTTGTGGGCTTTCATAATATACTGGTGCTGCTTGCAGTTCACACACATGGCGTTCAAAGTTCATGCATGCTGCAATCTCCCCAGCTCATGTTGTTTCCAGCGTCTGCACTCTGCAGTCCAACAAGTATTTCGCAGTTAGTATATCGTCCAAGAAAGAATTACCGGCAATAGAATATTCCTCCGTTCTTTCTTGTGATGACGTTGGTTAGCTCAAATTAGGGCAGACAAACGTCATTGAAAAAAAGAATGGAGGTTCTATGTATATTTAAACTCATGCCAACTGTTGCAACATAAACCCAGCCAAATGCGGAACAATACCAGCACACTTGACGAACTTAATTGGGAGGTGCCCTACCAAGTTCAAAAAATCTGCTAATATTACCGTTTCAAATTTCAATATTATATAGACAAGCTAATGTACAAGACATGCATCTGGCACAGGAAAAGCGCATCGGCAAAGAGGCCACTTCTACATTCCTCTCGAACTGAAAAAGTTGACATATAGAGCGAAACACTACAGCTTACTCCAAGTCTCCAACCATCTATCTATGCTATACGGGCATGTGGAGCACGCTGTGTAACAAGAAAAGTATCCTATGATTTTGCCTTGGATAACCCTACTCAACCAACCAAAGATCTGGATGAAACTAACTTTTTACTTGACAACTTATAGTTGCTGTTATTAATTAAGGAAATTAGTGCAGTACCACTTTCAACGAATGATTGTCATCAACCATTTATTTGTCTTTGGCATTGTAGGGAAAAAAACAAATACTAAGCATACATTTCAAAAAAAAAATACTAAGCATATATAGACAAGCTAGTAAATCAAGAACGCAGTGTACCAGATCAGCTACAGCAAAGGTCCAGCTGTCCTTTGCCTCTTCGGATGATTCTCCATTGGATTGAAGCCCTGGTGAGTACTGTCTGCACTACAGCCTTCTTGGCTTGAATGCTTGGTTATGCCTGACCAATATTACAACTTGTTAAAAATCACTTTATTAGTAATCAGTACTGTAGTCTATTATCTATCAGTACATAAAGCCCCATAAATCAAATTTCAAACATGATGTTTTCTACCCTTTAGCACTTCACATATCCAAGTTAGGAGCATTTGAAAATAATTGTACATTTAGCAGAAATTATGTAGAAATGAGCATGTGCAGGTGACCAAGACGGCGTTGTGATATCATGTATGCATGGTTGGTTAACTGCTCATTGGTGAAAATGCAGTTTAGAACTACCGTGGACGTAAAGCAAGCTTGGAAACAAGTGACAGATGAATTAGGGTGTGCAAATATTTAATTTGATAAACCTCTGCAACTCCTCAAAAGATCGGGCATTATCAAGTTTTAGCGCACTCACTAGTGTATTTTTCTGTTCTCTGAAGAAGAATCATTTCATTGATCATTGTGCAGATAAAAGATTTTCTCAAGAGATCAGGTGTTATAATTTCAAAAAGAGATGCCTATGTCATGCATTCTTATGGTCATTAGCCAATACGCAAGCAATCATGTTCAAAGAGTTACATTAAGAGCAAATAGTGGCAGGCCAAATTTTCAGATAGTAGCTGCACTCAGGCAGCAGTGCCTGAAACATTACAAGCGCGTAACATTAAAAAAGATGAAATAGTACTATTTTAATGTGCACTGCCTATATACATCCCGAAGGACTCACCTTCCTTTCTAGTACCTGTATGTAGTGGTTGCTCCTGATGGTGCTCCGTTTGCCCACCAGCTTTCAAACTTTCATTTGATGGACAAATGAGTTCATTAGTCGTTTCACCAGTCAGTGCAGCACACATGATGCTAAATGTTTTACTACAGAAGAAAGCGCACATTATCCAATTCAAACAGTGTAACTATAGACTATATATTGGTATTTACCAATAAGATCCGCTGTCCAGCTCAATGCCTTGGATATCAGTTCTGCCATTGAAAATCATGTATCATTATATTTACTGTCACTCAAATGTGATCGTTAAGATCTTTTGAGGAGAAGGATGTCATACATACCATCACGTGGTTCTACCATCACGTGGTTCTTGAGAGTGGCTTGAAGAAAGCAATCTGATAAATAGGAACATGCGTGTGAATGCAGTAGTAAAGGGTAAAATAAGAAGATTAAGTGAAAGCATTATAGACAAGATACCTCCTTTTCCGAATAAATAAGTTGGCAACTGAAGATGGGCTTCGCCTCCATGGCTTCTTTTTCCGGTGACAACTCCGGCGTGAACTGCCAACAACGGTGACAACCAAATCAACTGAGCATCACTCAAACTGGGAGTTTTCTTTTATGCAAACGCAAACTGGGGAACTGAAAAGCTGGTTGTGTGCAAGACAAAATAGGCAATGGGGTTTTTTTTTTTTGTTCAGTTTATTCATTATAGGACTTGTACCTGATCAAGCGGATGGGGAGCACAGTGTGCGGCTTATATGGACCGGCCGGTAGATCCACCGCACGTTTCAGCTCCGGGGTCTTGTGAACCAAGTCATAGACAATGTCAGACGCCTTGTGCCTCACGAGTTCCCAGTCCAAGGGGACCCTATATATCAACGGAGATGTTTACATTTACTTATTTGTTTTTAAAAAAAGACAATTTGATCCAGATAAATTAAAAGAACCGCAGAAGTAACTGTAAGATTGCAGTTTCATGAATTCATGACATGAGAAGCCATGGATTTTCTTGCATCCATTAGGACAAGATTATCCAGAAGTAATCTATAGCAACATCGCAAATCTACAAACTGACAGGAGAAATCAAACGCTATATATGTGTGTGCACGAATGAGCGAGATGTCCGCACCTTAGTTGCTGCTTCGCATGGAAAGCGATGAACGTCATGTAACGGAGTTTGATGGCGCCATGGCTGACACTCTTGAGGTCGCAACCGCGATGTTTGGCGAAGAAGGTGGCGCCGGCGGCGAACACGCCGTTGAGGCCGGCGTCGACGTCGTCCAGAGACCTGTGCGCCATGAGGAAGCTGTGCAGGACCTGGGCCTCGACGCTCATCGTCTGAAGGTTGTCGTTCGGCAAGAAGCCGGAGAGGTAGCCGATGGCGTCGCGCCACCGGCCTTGCTCCACCAACCGCTTCAGGCGCCCCGCGTGGAGGAAGGGGGCGTCCGTGATCTCGTCGACCAACCTTTGTTCGCACCGGATCATCATTCATGATCAACAAGGCAGCGTTAGCACTTAATTACCAGCAAGTAGTAGTACGTAGGAGATCGGAGGATGGGAGTGAGTGAGCACGTACGATCCGAAGGTGCCCTCGAAGCCCTGGAGCCACAGGAAGGTGAGGAGGCGCCGGTGACGGAGCCGCCGCACGCCGGAGTGCTCCGCCGCGCCGGAGCGCTTGTCTGCGCCGCACGCCTTCGCGACCGACATGGTGCCTGGAGAGATGACGCAAACAAGCGATCGATTGGGCTCAGTGGTTCAGGGTCACAATGTCGTGGAGAATCCATCGATGGGCACACATATATGGAAGCATTACGTACGCAGCAGGAGGCAATATCTCTGCCTCTCCCGCCCTCCACCTCCAAGTCTCCAACCCCACCCCCACCTCTACACGGCCACACCTGATGAACTCCCACCCCCACCCCCACCCCCGCCCAGTCCCACGCCCCTAACAAAAATGGCGAGTTTATTCAACGCGGATTCCTTCATGGATAGCAGCCACGAAAAGGTTTCCTTGCATTCCTTTGACAATTTTATCACTTCATGGACAGCTCCTACGAGTTGGTGACAATTGATCCATATTTAGCAACATAATTTCTTGGTCGCTGAAGTTTGGTGACTAAATTAAAACCACCATTTTTCTTTTAATGTGTGATTTGGCTACATAATTTTACATCTTCATTGTTGATATTTGTAGGACAATTTAAAATTAAATATAGTAATACTAATTTCACATATTATTTTGATGCATTTGTTATAAATTAAATTATTTCATCAGTAACTTATGTAAATTTCTCAGCAAATCAAATAATATTTTTAATTTGTTTACAACTTAATAAATTTTCTAGCAATTTTTAGCTTATTCCATTTACTGTATTTCTTTATTTAACATCGAACTCAAATCAACATTGTGTTACTTCCATTGTGCGTGTGGTGGACTCTAGTCCTAGGCCTTGTTTCCTTCTTGGGTGGGCCGTAGCAAGTTACTTTTGGGCTATTCAACTTTTCGGCCATCGTTTAGTTTATAATGTTGCTAACTTATTATCTACCCATGTGATTTTGTTTAGAATAGAGTATTTGTGCAAATGTACCTAATGTTAAATGACTATTTCTTAAATATTGTGCCATACAGAAGTAATTTGAGCAAGAATATGTGTCAGTTTTTTCAAAAAGAGGCAAGAAAAATTATTAAAATACATCTAGAAGAGTAATGTTAGGCAGAGACGAGTAAGAAGAAAAAGAAGAAGAAGAAGAAGAAGAAGAAAAGCAACCATTCTACATAGGAAGCATGGAAGCTAGACACTAGTATTGGCAGCAAGAATATGTGACTTTTTTTTCCCAATGGCTAGTGGTCGGGACTTAGACTATAAATAGCCACTCCCACGACTCAAGCACTTAATTAACTTTAGCCATTTGGATTGCATTGTGGACACAACTTGATCCTTCCTATTCCTCACACTATTCTATCTCATCCATTTGTGATGGTGTGAGCATTTAGTGCTTGATTTGCATTGAGTTGAGCTTTTTGTGGCACTAGTGATTCCTCAAGCAAGCGTCATCGACTTGTTACTCTTGGAGGTTGCCGCCTCCTAGACGGCTCGGAGGAGTTCGAGCCGTGATCCCTTCAAGGAGATTATGGAAGTCGTCCGATTCATGCTGTCGGAGGTTTTCTGCACTCCTCACTGGAGCAGTAAAGTTACAACTCTAGTGGAATCGATGTTTGGAAAGGTGTATGTAGAGATATGATACTTGTAGAATAAGCTATTTTGATGGTTGGCATTTGGCAACACTATGATGGTTGTTTAGTCTATCTATCCAAAAAGACCAAAACAAACTTATATAAGAGTGAGAGAGAGTTTTTCATGTAGGGCCATGTTGAACTTAGAAATTGATTTGATTATACTTTATGCCAATTTAATCCTATCAAAGAGATTGTGTTTCTTCGTAGCATGCTCAATGTCGACGACAAATAAAATGTCCCAACATACCACATATTTAATGTCTACGCAAAAAGTCGAACATCTTTTTTATACACACTTTGTTGGATGGAAATCTTCTTGCAACAATTTATTTAGAAGCTCAATTTTGACATTAGTACTTACCACGATTACATGACCAAGGATACCACAAATACAATGCTATACTTTTTCCTTGAGCACACAACTGTAAATTATCACCTATGAGCGTAAGGTGTATACAATCACCAATGAAGTGTTTATATAGATTAAGCAACAAGTAACAAAGATTGTAGGTACGAAATATTTATGAAAGTCGAAGAGAAAAAATTGATATCGGGGGGTCACTTGTTACATTCTATCGGGTCATCGGCTCCACCAGGCAAATAATCAGCCAGCCGCCTTCTTAGGTTAGACGAGTCCATGCTTTTTATTATATCACTCAAATCAACTTAGCAATATTACTGTTCTCAAGGAATGAAATTGGAGAAGTATTACTAGATTGCACTCCTGGGAACAAACAAAACTGAGTGATAATATCAGTTTGTTCATTGTGTGCCACTAAGATATGGTGTAGTTACGCTGATATAACCCAGCCTGCATAGAAAAAGGCTCTTAGGGTGAAGCTTCTAATAGTAGAAACTAGTCTTATAGAGAAAATTTTGGTTAGTAATTAATTTATTGAATTTAAGTAAACCATGCTCAAACATCATTTTTCTTATACCAATTCTTAGCATGGTCAAGTTTGCTGCACTGTTTCGAGCACACTATTTATGATTACATTGTGAAATTTTTGAGAATGCATAATCCAATAAATGTGTAAGCATGCATGTGTTGTGGTATTTAGTTGTAAAAGTAAGAATTGTCTAAAATAAAACATGAAGGTATATATGCATACAGATGTTGATATATGATATTTTTAGGCAAAATTTGCTTGTGGACATCCTTCAATCATGGTATTGCCACTTCACAGTGCTCAAGTGTCACTTTGTTGAGGGACACTCTTCAGTCAGGTAGAGAGAGAGAGAGAGAGAGAGAGAGAGATTTACAAATGACACCGGTGTCCCTCGTAAGGGTGTAAATAGGTGACCCGTAGGGTAACCACCGACCCCCTCTCATTTTGGAAAACTAGTTCATTTAGTTGAACTAAAGAGGGTCGAGGGCGACCCTAGGGTCACCAATTTTCACCCCTAGTCCCTCGTTACTTTTTGATGAGTCAGACCACGGAAATTAGCCAGCCTAGGTGTCCGGCAGCCAAAATTTAAAGGGTGAGCTTGTTGTATGAGTAAATGTTTGTATCCATGCTGATGTTAGGATTTTGCCAATGCTGATGAAACCAACAATGGCAGCCTAGCTAGGCGGTGCTCTGCTTTCGCACCTGCGCACGCGGCGCTTTGCACGGCTCCGCTAGATCCGGCCGTGCGGAGGCGACCTGGACGGTGGCGCGCACAGACAGACGACATGTTGCATGGACGGCGCGCGGCCCGCGTGCGGCAGTTTTGCGTTGTTCCGTTCGTTTGCGACACAAGAGCTGGGAAATGAAAATGTTTGATTATGAACTTGTGAAAACGCGACTGATCGACGTGCTGACCGGCTGGCCGTACTCAGACGAGCGCCGACTCGTCGCACCCGTTCGCTAGTTGCGCCGCCTGTAACACAGTGGCAAGTGGCAACAACTTGGGCCTGTCATCAACTCGCCTGCCTAACTTTCTTGGTGGCAAACATGGGGGAAGATGAGGTTTTGCTGCTGGAAACAGTGCTGCTGTTAAAGTCCTGCAGTTTTGATGAGGTTTTGCTGCTGGAACGAACAGTGTAGTATTTTACATTTGTTTACAACTTAATAAATTTTCTAGCAATTTTAGCTTATTTCATTTTTACTATATTTCTTTATTTAATGTTGATCTCGAATCAGCATTGTGTTACGTCCAAGTGCGTGTGGTGGGCTTCTAGTCCTAGGCCTGCCTTATCTCCTTCTTGGGTGGGCCGTAGCAAGTTACTTTTGAGCTATTCATCTTTTTGGCCATCGTTCGGTTTATAACATTGCCAACTTATTATCTACCCATTTACGTTGTGATCTTGTGTAGGATAGAGTATTCGTCCAGATGTACCTTATGTTAAACGACCATTTTTTTAAAAAAAATATTGTGCCATACACAAGTGTCAAAACTTTTATACGTTTTACGAATGAGCAGGGAAGGTTGTAGTTTTCTTCAACCATTAATAAAATAGTCGAACCATTTTTCAAAACAGTTGTATGCTTCTGAAATTTGCTATATTTGCAATGCAAGATATATTTTTCTCTTAGTAGCCAGAGCATGAAAAACTATTGTGGTCTAGGTGGAAAACAAAACTCAAAACAACAACAAACGCCATTCAACTACATATTTGTAATGTTGATATGACTTTTTACTCGGTTACAGGAGGGAGGGGGGGGGGGGGGGGGGGGGGGGGGTTTCAGATTAGGTATTCCTCACCTGCCAGGACAAACTACACAACATATTAAAAATTGTGTATATAGTGTGTGTGTGTGTGTGTGTGTGTGCGGGGAATGTATATAGTGTGTTACAGAGAATAAAGATACAAGGTGCACAAGAAGAATTGTAAAATGGTCAAAGCAATTAGTAAAGTAGCAAAGATGTGTGTCCCTTCTAACCTATCTCCACCATTGATCAATCCATAGGTTTAACACCGTATATATCTTACTGATGGGACTATATTTTGAGTGGTAGCTAGGGTGACCTGGACATCGTCTCATGTGTCATGAGTTCGTCCCAAACTTCTAAGCTAGTCTTCCCTAGGCATTCATGTGTGTGTGCTAATGCTGGAGGGTGAGTGTGTGAATGTGGCATGTGAACTGTGTTTCTAAAATAGAGTATTAATAAATTAATAAGGGAATACATATAAAAGTCAAAAAAAAAAATCAGTGATCAGAAAACAAGTATGAAGCATCTAGGCCCTTAATTAATTGGTTTTGGTGTTAATGGCAATCCGTATTTGTGGACTAACTATTCTTGATTGACCTGATTGTAGTGTTAGTCCCGGAGAAGAGGAGAATAGAGCTATTGATACTTGTGATGGAAATCAAGTGAAAAGCTCATGGTTATACAAGAGATATCTCAATGCAAAGGTATATGATAGGGCATTTATTTTTACCGGTCAAAAGGAGATTAGAGGAGAAAAATGACCGGATTAATAGGATACATGGAAAAAGTGACCGTATTATCAAGAGGGATCCATGGTGTCATGCTTGAGAAGTTGTTTGTTGCCATATTGCTCAAAATCTTATCACTTGATGCATGATGGGTTTTTTTCAGATGGAAAAACAAGAATAAAAGAAAAGTCACTAAGGCTGGTGGCCAGTCTTACAAGAGGCACTTTCTCGAGGTGCCCTTGGCGGTCTGACCACCAAGGGGGCCAGTCTAACAACCAGATGCCGAGTTTTTTGGAACCTCTCTTGACTGCTCACGATCTGACAGCCACATCTCGCGGTCTGACCGCCAGTTGTACATCAGTCGACTGATCACTAGATACGTAGAGTTGGGGGATTTTTCCCAATGGCTAGTGGTCGGGACTTAGGCTATAAATAGCCATTCCTACGTCTCAAGCACTTAACTTTTGGCCATTTGGATTGCATTGTTGACACATTTGTGTCTTTCTCTTCCTCACAAAAAGTTCTAATTCATCTTGATCTCCCAAAAATTAAACAAGTTCCAATTCATCTATTTGTGAGGGTGTGAGCATCTAGTGCTTGGTTTGCATTGATTTGAGCTTTGTGGCACTAGTGATTCCTTAAGCATGTGTCATTGATTTGTTACTCTTGTAGGTTGCCGCCTCCTAGACGGCTTGGAGGAATTGGAGCCGTGAGCCTTTCAAGGAGATTTTGAAGGTGGCCCAGTTCATGTTGTGGGAGGTTTTTTGCACGCCTCACCGGAGCGGTAAAGTTGCAACTCTAGTGGAATAGATGTTTGGAGAGGTATATCTAGAGATATGATATTTGTAGACTAAGCTATATTGATGGTTGGCATTTGGCAACACTGTGATGGTTATTTAGTCTATCTATCCAAAACAAACTTACATAAGAGTGAGAGAGAGTTTTTCATGTTGGGCCATGTTGGACTCAGAAATTGATTTGATTATACTTTATGCCAATTTCATACTATCGAAGAGATTGTGTTTCTTAGCAGCATGCTCAATGTCGAGGACTTGGATAAAATGTCCCAACATACTACAGATATAATGTCTAGGCAAAACATTGAACATCTTTTTTTGTACACAAGTTGTTGGATGGAAATATTCTTGCAACAATTTGTCTGGAAGCTCGAATTTGACATTAGTATGTATCATGATTACATGATCACGGATACCACAAAGACAATGCTATACTTTTTCGTTGAGTACACCAACAATGAACTGTAAATTATCACCAATAAGCATGAGGTGTATATAATCGCATCGTTATAAGCAAAAATTAGCAACCATTCTGAGAACTTGGAAGTGTTTATCTAGATTAAGCAACAAAGGTTGTAGGTATGAAATATTTATGTAAATCGAAGAGAAAAAAGTGATATCGAAGTGTCACTTCTTATTTTTCTATCGAGTCACCGGCTCCACCATGCAAGTAATCAGCTGTGACAACCCAGGTTTGAAATCATAGTATTTGGCAATGCTAAATAGATGAGTATCCATGTGCATAGGATGAGACTAACACAAGTATCTGTGTTTGAATTATAATCATAATAATATTTATAGTTCATGCTAAACACTCATGCTACAACAGAAGAGTATATCTTTTAACATGCAAATCATAAAACCAGATTAAGACTAACATGCAAGTCTCTTATTAGTTCTATAGTAAACCGTACAAGACTCCAACACATTTTACATAAGGCTTTGAGTTAAGTATAAATCATAAACAGCCCCAAACATTTACAGTTACCACCCTCAAGTATATTCTAAGAATTATGCCTCACCATGATAAAAATATCAGGGCATTGGTGTCCTGGGAAGGACACTAGGCAGTTGCACACTCTAATCAGTTCTAAACCTGCTCCCAAAACTGGTTTTAACAGCATACAGATCAGAGAAGAGGAGTCGGCAGCACACCCATCCATTCTTATCCCTTTTCCTTCTAGAATACCAAGAGCCCCACTTCAAATGCTCCTCTCATATCTATCTATACAGCCCATCGACTCACCATTATCTGCTACTCTGTGAACACTCACTCATTCACTTATCATTACTCTTCCACAAATAGAGCTACAGCCCTCGAGTCACCCAGGATTTCTGCAAGTTTCTTTCATGTAGTATCAGCACCAGGATGAAGCATGAGGTAGGCATATTCCTCTGTCCTAGTCCTTTTCCTTGAATCTGTTTTGGACATAGGAATTAACACATCCCATCAGTTTTATCTGCACAAAAGAAGCCATAAGAATTTACAATTAGCTGCCATAATTGGAAATAAACAGTATATATAGCAAACTAGTTGATGTATAAATCTTAGGGCCTTCTTCACTAGTTAATTTCTAGTCTAGCACAGCTCTGAATATTCAGGCAACAAATACATGTAAAATAAATAATATATCCCTGATTTGAAGCTGCAATCTATGGACCAATCACTCATAAGCTACCAGGTCAAGCTATCCAAATATGCAGCTCAACTAGCTATATTCTGTACATAGCTTCAGACTTAGTTCTCCTCAGATCATTTAACGGGGCATCAACTAATTAGCATCCACTGATCAACCGAAAGTGATCTAATAACCCATACATATCAGAGTGGCAAAGGCACTTTCACCTGACTGTACACGCACACAATTTCAGTAAATTATAGTCAGATAAATCAATAACACAGAGCATCACCAGTTTGTATTAGAAACTCAAGGGGATCAAAGGGGCTTAAGATTATAACATCTACCAAATTCATCCATGAGCCAAGAAGGCTGCAGTTCTTGCCCGGATTGATGGTGGCGTCGGGTAGACAGGAAGCAGCTCCTATGGCCCAAACTCTAGGTCATGATGGTAAATCATTTGGTGGGGAAAACTTGAGCAAGCGAGGGATAGGGAGGCGACAGGAAAACCTAAGTACCTGACCTGAGCACCTGCAATTGTTGGAGTTGGCAATGGAGAAAGTGCATACGGCAGCTGCAAACACCTGCTTGTGCTTGTGCGTGGGAACAGAGGAGAGGGAGCAGGGACAAGTGCGTAAGGGGGTAGTAGAAAATAAGAAGAGAAGGGGAAACAAAATAAAAGGGAGATGAGAGAGAGAGGCAGTGGAAAGAGCTGACCGGAACTTCCGTGATGGCCAGCGATGGAGGGAGTGTAGGTGGCGGCACCAAGCACCTTCGGGTGTGAGGAAGCAGAGGGAATAGAAAAGCTGCGGGGGGGAGAGAGATTAGGGGATCTGGTACAGTGCACAATGGCAAAGGCAATGAGGGAAGCAATGCGTGAAATCTGGGACTTGCCGGATGAGCTGCAGTTTAGGTTTTCAGGCCCTGACTGGCTGCTGTTGCTGTTGGCTGATTGTGATTACGACTGTCGTGACAGAGTTCTATTCCTCTTATGGCGAGTGTGGCACATTAGAAACCAACTTGTTCATGAAGGCAAGAGGGAATCCATAGAGGGATCTCGGAGATTCTTAGACAGTTATCTGAAGTCATTAACAGAAATTAGAGCGGAGAAGAAAATTCAGGTTACAAGGGGTGCGCAGACAGCAGAGTACATCATGAAGAGATGGGTTTGCCCAAGACCAGGAAGATTCAAAATCAATGTTGATGCTGCATTTCAACCAACTACAGGTGCATCTGCCGTAGGAGTGGTTGCACAAGATGAATTTGGTTCTGTAAAGTTCTCCTCGTGCAGGTTCTTTTTCAGTTGCTTCAATGCAAAAGAAGTTGAACTCGTGGCCTGCAAAGAAGGCCTGAACTTGGCAGTCCAGTGGCTTGATGCGCCGGTCACACTGGAGTCTGATAGCCTTCTTGCTGTCAGGGCAATAAACGAACAGGCGGAGAACAGAGGGCAGTTTGCTCTGTTGGTGAAGGAAATTAAGTCGCTCAGTGCTGAGCTCAGAGAGGTGGAGGTCATACATTGTAAGAGAGATCAGAATAGGGTTGCTGATTGCCTAGCTAGACATTCATGCAGGCATAAACTTAGTAAAGTTTGGCTGCATCATGGGCCAATTCATGTAACACATCTGCTCGATATAATAAAGACCTCACCTTTCCTCGAAAAAAAAGAGGAGAGATTAGGGGATGTGCTGTGCGTGAGCGTGGAGAAGAATGGAGGAAGAAGAATAGTGGTAGTATTGGGCTGGGCTGGAATAATAGAAGGTATGAGAGAAGCAAGCTGGGCTACGCCGATCCGTGCTATATACTAGTATGAAAATAATCAGAAAGGTGATCATAATCTATTATTAACACAGAAATTTTGTAACATGATAGTATCATAAATATAAAATTAGAACTGCTATACAACAATAATACCCGACCAGTTACTGAATAAGTACTTATACAAATCAGTGTCAAACTCAACCATCATGATTATACATTAGGACAAAGCAAATTCTACACAAATCAACTACAAGACCTAACCATTCTCAGTGTAGTCTGTCCAAAAATACTAGAGCGACCAGCAAGAGTGTAATTACTTTGTAGTATAGTAAAAGTCTATAATGTTTTATATCTCGTCTGAAAGGATCAAGGGCACCGAGAGGGGGGGGGGGGGGGGGGGGGGGGGGGGGGGGGGGGTGAATCGGTGTGTCAACAATTTCTCCCAAACGTACTTTAGGCGTGAAGCTAGCAAGACTAGATAAGGTGATAACAAGAGCAAGCGAAGCGCGCACACAATCTAGTCTATGCAACAAGCAACACCCTAACAAGCAATTCTACCAAGTAGTAAAGAGACAACCTATCATGCAATTCTACTAGCACATAAGGTAAATGCGGAAACGTAAATGCTAGTAAGTAAAAGAGATAAGGATAGGAATGCTCATGATTTTTCCGTGGTCTCGGAAGGATGGCGCCTTCCCCTACTCCACGTTGGGTCACTCCCGCCGGAGTCTCGACCCCGTCCCTCCGCTCGAAGGCGATCCCTCCTAGAGCACACTTCACCCTCCGAGTGAAGTCGCGGGCACGTCCCGCCGGGCTCGATCCCGGGTACTCTTCCGGAGGTAAGGCTCCGCACGTGATGCGTGCCAAAGGGCGCTCCACTAGTGATGCTTCTTTCGCACGGGAAGCTCCAAGACCGTGTACAAACTTGTGTTGGCTTCCACACTCTCCTCGGACAGCTCAACACCGACGCCTAACCGGTCTAGGCCTCGCCATAGACCAAGAGTAACAAACCGAAGTGACTCTCTCAAGCTCACACTAGCTTAGAGATCAAGTGGATGCAATTGCTACTCTCTCAAGCACTAGGATCACTCCAAATCCTTCACAAGTGCTTCTCTCTCTTGCTCTTGGCTTCCTCTGAATTTCCTGCACTCCAACAATGGCCAAGAGACCCCTCAAGGGGCGGGCAACCAACTATTTATAGGCTACCAACCCAAAACTAGCCGTTGCCCAAAAGTGCCCTGCGAAACTAGAGACCATACAAAGGACCGTACTGTCCGGTCTCTTCCAGACCGTATTGTCCGGTCTCTATTTCCAGGCGCATCTCCATCTTCTTCTTCATCTCCAATGAAGACCGTACTGTCCGATCCCTAGGACCGTACCATCCGTCGATTGTCCGGTCTTCATTTCTTCCACTTCCAGAAACTCCATCTTCTCTGTCTGGAAATCTTCTGATGATCGTACTGTCCGGTCCCCTTGACCGTACCATACGGTCCATTGACCGGTCTTCATTTTCTCAGCATCCCGAGACTTCACTTCTCTGTCTGGATCTTCAATGAAGACCGTACCATACGGTCCCTAGGACCGTACTGTCCGATCTCTTCGGCATAAGCTGAAAACTTGATCCACTTCTTGATCCTTGCTTCCAACTTCTCCAAACTTGGTTCCTCTTCTTCTCTTCAGCCACCCTAGCCCTCAAGAGACTCACAATGCATCCATTTGATCTCTAACCTAGTATGCTCTAAGAGAACCAATTCGATCCCTCTTGATAGTCCGGTTTTTCCTATGGACTCAAGCTAGCATCTACACCAAGCCAACACTTGCTTGGTCTATCATGTCCTTAGCCTTGATCCATCTTCAACCTTGACTCCATCAAGTTCTCGATCCGAATTGTCGAGGCAACCCACCAATCGTCGATAGATAGATTATGTGGGACGACGCTTCATTGACATGACCATTTGAATATCCTACAAGGAAATGTTAGTCACATCAATATGGTCACCCAATCACCAAAACATTCATACCTTTGGGGTTTCCGAACTCCAATGGTCATGAAGCTTACAATCTCCTCCTTTTTGGTGATTGGTGACAACATATATCAAAAGATATCAAAAGATAGAGAATGTAAAGCGCAAGAGTGATCGAGAAGATTAGATATGCATGAAGAACAAGTAAAACGGAGAACAAGGTTAGTCATAGCTCAAAAGGTATCACCTGCAAAATAGAGTTAAAGCACATGGGTGATATATATGGAATAACAGCATGAGCTATGATCCACAACCTTTGATGATAAGATTATAAGATATTCCTGCAAAAGCAAATGAGTGCACATATCATCACAGAAAGAGGAAACCTGGCAAGATAGATATAAATAAGCGCATCCAGGTAAAACATACACAAACTCAGAGCAA
Organism: Eragrostis nindensis; assembly: GCA_012490785.1. Lineage (NCBI taxonomy): Eukaryota > Viridiplantae > Streptophyta > Magnoliopsida > Poales > Poaceae > Eragrostis > Eragrostis nindensis. The sequence goes on from JAAXCT010001076.1 coordinate 218,260, forward strand.
TATACCAAGCAATATACAAGATATATAGATAACGAGCAAATGTATGTAAATGAAACCAAGTTATTCTTGATGAGCTAAACACAAGCAAAAGCAAATCAGCTCAACAAGAATCACGAAGTACCAAAAGAATATACAAATGAAGTACCAAAACTCCCCCTGGACAAAAGATCACTCCACTACTCCCCCTAGACCTATACAAGATCTCTATCCTCTCTCCCTTTTGGCACCAATGACCAAAAAGAGAAGGAAAAAGAGAAAAAAACGGTCCCTAACGCGTCAGAGGCTGGAGGAGGTGCAGTGGCAGCAGGTGCTGAAGAACTGGTAGAAGAAGGCTGAGCACTGTCCTGCTGCTGCTGAGAAGGTGGCACTGGAGGTGTCCAAGTCCAAGTCTGCGCATCCCCAAAGTCTCCTGAGGCTGAAAGAGTGGTGTGTACGGCACAAGCTGCCTGTGAGCTATCCCAGGAGAGTCTGTCTGAAGGAGTGTCTGCTCAAGCTGCCCTGCGTACTGGACTGCTCTCCGTCAGAAGCTGAGTGGACTGAAGGAGAGGGTGAGCGACTGGGGGTCCAAGTGAAACTGCCAGTAGGTGAGGCTGCTCTGGATGGTGGATCCTGTCCTGTAGCAGAGCCTCATCTAACCTCCTCACGGTGTACCGAAGTCTGTGAGATCCACTGCTGCTGTCTCAGGTGTAGTAGTCACGACCTCTGCCTGTGAAGCTGTAAGCACTGAGTCTGTCTGTACTGAGGCGGTCTGTGCTACTGTGTCAAAGTCGAGGGTACGAGCTGGCAGTGGTGACACAAAGAAGGGACTCGTCAACTGAAGCGGTGAGAAGCTCGGAGCTGTAGTAGCTAGTAAAGCTGACGGAGTCATGGAGAGGCCTGGTGAAGAAAAGTACTGCTGAGAAGGTCCTGCCTCTCCAGTCAATCCAGCAAACGTGGACGTCGACGGCCCCACCGTAGGTGCACCAGCAGGTGAGATGGGAGCCGTGAGTAAGGTGCTGAAATACTGTCCCTGACTGGATGACTGTCCTCCCTGTGTCTGAGCAAACTGCTGCTGCTGCTGCTGCTGCTGTAGCTGCTGAAACTGTACTGTATCTGGTGGCAGCACACCTGGGAAAGTAAGGGGAGCGAACGACGGGAGGCCTGGCAATGCCTGTCCAAAGAGACGAAGAGTCTGAGCGATCGCCTCGAAACCAGTGAATAACGAAGACAAGCCAGAAGCCATCTCCCTCTGAGTGAGTACGACACTGTCCAACATCTGTCGATCCCTCTCCCTATCCTCTCTCTGACTCTGGAGCTCTCTACGGATAGCTGCAAGCTCTGCACGTAGTACTGAGTCTGTCTGAGCTGGAGCTGTAGCTGAGCCTGAAGGTCCTGCTCTAGAGTCCGGAGTCACGTCCTCAGGAATGGATTCCATCTGACTACCAGTGTGGATATGCTGCTCTGTCTCGGTAGCCGTGTCTCCTAGCCCCTGTGAAGAACTCCCCTGCGAAGCTGACTCCCGGGCAGCAAACCCGTCTGTCGGAGGCAGGTAGGGGTGTGTACGCTGTGGTCTTCTTGGGCAGCTCATCGTAGTCCTCCTGAGACAACAACTGTAGCCTCCTCAGAATATAGCAAATCAGTGGAGCGAAGGCTAAGTGTCTGGCAGCTATGCTCTCTGCAATGACATCCTCCATCTGGCTCAGTATCAAGTCCACCAAGTCAAAGTCTCTGTGCCTCAGTATCAGCATGACAACCCACTGTGAAAGTATAGAGAACTGATCCCTGTATCCACTCCTCGGCACAATGGTCCTGCTAAGAATGCTGCCGAGAACTCTGCCCTCATGTGTCAGTCTGGTGTGAGCTCGGCTGAAGTTCTCCGGGTGAGGTGGAGGGAAAGCAATGCTCATATCCTCATCAGACGGTAGGTGTCCCCCAAGAGGTCTGCGGGGAGGCTCCATCCCTGGGTGAGCAAGTGGAAACACCCTAGTCTCGTGCTGAACAGTCTCTAGGGCCTCTACGAGGTTCTCCCTCGTCACTCTGTGGGGCTGCCCTCTGAGCATGAACCATATAGCAGACCGATCTGGGGCAATCCACAGAGAAGCGTAGAAATCCATCACTATATCATAATCCCATCTCATCTGTGTGGTGATGATCTCCTCGAGGCCCGGGACATAGGTCAAGTGCTGTGTGAAGTCTGTCCCGGCACCTCTGCTGGCAGCTTGTATGCTGCAGTGCTGGTGAGTGACAAAGAGCTTATCAGCTCCACCAGTACGCCGTCTGCTCCTCAGACCAGCTGCTTCCTCTGCTTGTAGTAAGGTCCAGAAGCGACCTCCTGCCTGTGGGTCCCTCCTGGCAGGTACCCAAGCCTCCTCACTGACTCTCCTGAACTTCTTGAGGACGGGGCCTGGCAGCCTGAGAGCGTCCTCAGCAAGTACGTCTCTGAGAGAAGCAGTCCTGTCGAGAGCACAGAACTTCGCGGCCATCATCTGCCTGTCAGCCTCGGTGACCTCGTCACCGGAGCTGGAAGAGCTCTCCTCCTGTGGCTCTGGCTGCACCTGCTCCTCCTGCGCGGTCCTCGACGTACCAACCTCACGGGTGGACGGAGTCCGCTGCACTGTGGCTCTAGCTCTGGAAGACCTCCTCGGAGTCTCCCCCTGTCCTCCAGCAGGTGGGTCCCTGATCCGGAACCCTGTGTCTCTGCCGGTGGGGTAAGTCCACTGCTGCTGCCCTGAGAGCCTGGTCCCACTCAGGGTCACCTGTCATCTGCTTCTTCTTGGGCGGTGGATCTGGAGCCTTGGCCTTGCCCTTGTCTCTGTCACCTCTGCTTCTGCCTCTGCCTCTGCCACCTGCCATCTCTGCTGACTGGCCTGCAGACAAGATAGGGCGAGTGAGCTTGGCTCACCAACCCGTCCACTGACAAGCTGACTGCCAAAGATAGGACTAAGGGCTTGGCCCTCAATCCGTCCACTGTCTCTGCTCTGCTGTCAACTGCCCACTGTCCGCTGACCACTGCCACTGCACGATAGGAATAAGACAGGGTATATGAGTATAGAATAACCTACTATAATCTTCAAGCAAGAATCGTAGGTAAGCGCGTAAATCTAGATGAAGTCCTAGTGCAGAGGTGAAGGACACAATGCCGGCAAATATGCAAAGGGAACTACGGCATTGTCAATTATCGGTGGAGATCGACTAGTGTACATAGATCATAAGCAATAGATACAATGTACCACTAATCGAGGAAATGCTAGTGTCGAGCTAGTGTATAGTATGGAAACGGAAATCGACACAAAGCGACAAACTACCACAAGTCATAGATAAATGAAGTGCAATACTCGAACACTATGACAGCAGTAGGCAAATGATCTAGATTGCGAAGCAATAGATAGCAATGCATACCAATTCGCAATAAAGGATCGATTTTTGGATGATTTTCTAGGGATTTTGGTCGACAAAGGAGGAATGGCTCAAACCCTAGATGAATCACGGAATCGGACCAGCTACTGTGCAATTTGTGGAACCAGGAGCTCACCAGAGCAAATCGATCGCCGAAGATCGTCGGATTGGAGAGCTCAGGCTCGGTGAAGCTGCTAAGAACTCGTCGCGCGCGTGGGAGGAGCAATAGCTCAAGGTCAAGCGCGTGTGTGGGAAGGAGCTCTTCGGCGCGAACCTCGTCGTCGTTGAGGTCGTCCTCGGCTCCGGCGACGGCGGCGCGCGGGCAGGCGAAGCGGCGGCGGCTCGGCGTAGCGGCAGCTAGGGTTGGGGGAAGCTGGCGCGGTGGTGGAGCAAGTGCGGCGGCGCGCGACTGCTGGTGGTGGCGCACGGCGGCGAGCTCGACGGCGGCGGCGACGTACGGCGCGCGCGGGAGGCGAGGTGATGGCGGGAGCGAGCGCGCGGTGAAACGGCGGCGGTGGATTGGTGAAGATGATTGCACAGTAACCCGAAGAATCCCGTTAGGATTAGGTTAAAATAGATCGACGGTCGAGATCTTCTCAAGTTTGAATCAACGGATCGGATTGAACGTGTTCTCACGATAAACTTAACTAGACCGTATGGTACGGTCCTAGAGATCGTATTGTACGGTCTCCTTCTTAACCCTGACAGTCCTCTATAGAGATCGCATTGTACGGTCTTCAGGACCGTATTGTCCGGTCTCCTTTCTGCTTCAGATTTCGAAGGATCTCGTGCAAAAGCACACCGTATTGTACGGTCCCTGTGACCGTATTGTACGGTCCAGTCCAGAAAAGCTGATTTTCAAGGAATTTCCTTCTAAGTCCAAGTTTCTCACTCAAAAACCAAATAAACACCAAACATGGACTAGAAGGGGAACTCTCAAACACTCCTTTGAAAATAGACCAATATAGGTTGCGCATAGGCTTATAGTAATTTTTCAATCGGCAAATAAGAAGCAACCAATTAAGAACCAAAAAGCGATAAAACCAAAGGAGGGGTATGTATGAGCCCTTTGCCTATGATCCGTGCAAGTAGATTTAACCTTGAGGATCATTTAGCAAGACTCAATGGGCATGAAGCGCAATTCTTTTCTTTAGTCACACTTCTATGAGATGTGAGATCATATTGCGAATGAAGCACTTCCTCATAGTGTGACAACTCCTTTGTGATTTCCTATATGCAACGCATGAGACAAGCATATCATACAAATGCAGGGGAAATAAATATGCCATGTGATATGCAAGCAAAGTTAAGACAACGCATAAAAGAAACCTACTCAAGGTCAAGTTTGAGCCTCTCTCAAGCTTGCTCACTATGAGCCAAACCTTGCCTTGAGTCCGTCGGTCCACTAACTCAAGCATCCCCCATGCTCATAGCTATCTTGAGAAAGTTAGACCTTGAACTAATTTTTTTGTTCTTTTCTTTTAGTTATTTATATATGCATGGATGCAAACATGCTAGTTCACAAAGGAGCACCTAGCTACCATGCAAGCAATGCAAGAAAAGAAACTACTATGATACAAGTTACCTCCTTGAAGAGTAGATTTGTCGATGAAGCACTCGAAGCTTGTGGTGGACGTTCATGAGTTGACGTTGCGACGCACGGTCCACCACCATCACCTTCTAGGTCTTGTTCTTGGGAGCCCACTCGCACTTGGTTGGCCTCTCAAGGTCAACTATGTATTTGGGCACCCAAATCTTCCTCATCATCCTCCTCTTGTCAGGTGATCCAAGAGCCTTTGCCTTCACCCTTCCTTTCTTGTCCCTAAAGAGCTTGTAGTGTGTATTCTCATGGAACAAGTTAGCATTGGGCAAAATTTTGGAACTTCTCACCTTGGGACAATTCTTGCTAGTTGCCCGTCACGGCAACACTTCTCACAATAGTAGTCGTCCGCCATGAGGAGAACTAACCAAGGTGGAATGTCCTCGTCCTTGCCGATGAGGTTGATGGCGGCGGGGTAGGAGCCGAGTCCTTGTGCCCGGGGTTGTTCACAAGGTTCCGACCAAGTATCTCCTTATGAATGGTCCTTCCCCTTGTGAGCCTCTCGAAGCCGTCCATCACCGAAGCTCTCTCCTCCTTGAGTTGATGATATTCCTTCAAGATTTTCTCATCAAGAGAGATGCTCTCAAGAGAGGGAGTTAGTCCATCACAAGTAATGTATGAAGAATCGGAAATAGATGAACTAGAAGAAGAAGTGTTACTCTTTTCGAGGATGGATTGATGTTCTTCCTCAAGAACCTTAAACTTGTCGTTGAGCCTCTTGTGATCAGCCTTGAGCTTGTCATAACTTTCATCCAAGGTCATGAGCGAAGTGGAAAGGTGCTTGATCTCATCCTCTAGTAACTTGGACTTCTCCTTGAGCTTCATGTGGTTTTCCTCAAGCTTGTCATAGTCCTCATCAAGAGCTTTGTGAGAGATAGATAAGTCCCTAAGATCACCCTCAAGTTGACGAACTCGGAAGGCGGCCACTTCATGTTCCTTCTCCAACCGAGCAATGGTCTTGTCCCTCTTCTTGATCATCTTGCCGGTTAGGAGAATGCTATCCAAGAGTTCCTCATATGTGGGCTTATCCTCCTCACCAAACTCTTCATCGGACTCGCTCTTCTCATCTTCACTACTATCATCATCTTTGGCCATCAAGCAAGTAGGTGGTGGAGGTAGAGTCTCGGAGATGTTGGTGAGAGCTATGCCGGCCATCTTCTTTCCCTTGGAGGATGAGTCATCACTTTCTTCTTCTCCAACAAAGAGTCCCTTGCGAGACGATCTTCTCTTGTCTTTGCCTCTAGAGCTTTCCTTCTTGACAAACCTCTTCCTTGTCTTGTACTTGCTTCTAGGGTCTTCTTCTTCATCATCGCTTGACTCTTGAGTCTTCTTCTTGCTCTTCTTGATTGGCTTCGGACATTCCTTGGCAAAGTGACCCTTCTCCCCACAATTGTAGCACTCGGCATCTTTCTTGTTGATGAATCTTCTCTTGAAGAAGTTGCTTCTCTTCATGAGGAGTGCTAGATCATTTGGATGAAGTTGCAACAAGTCTTCAACGTCTTCTTCAAGCTCTTCATCACTTGAATCTTGAGTCACCACCTTCTTCATCTTCTTGCTTGATCCCTCGGACGCAAAAGCAAGATTCTTGGAGGGCTTCTCATCAAGCTTCTTGTCAAGGTTGTAGCTCTCGAAGGCGGTGATCTTCCCAAGTAGCTTGTGGGTGGTGAGGTCTCGCATGTCGGTGTTGAAGAGACATGTGATGAGTGCTCCATATTTCTCCCTTGGGAGAATCCTCATGATCTTCCGCACAAGGTCACCATCATCAATCTTGTCCTTCACACCGAGAGAGTTGATATCCTCTACAAGCACATTCAAGCGAGAGTAAGTGTCATTGATTAGCTCATTTGAAGACATGGCAAAGTCATCATATTTGTTCTTTAGCACATAGTATCTTTCCTCTTTCACGTCCGTGGAACCCTCATGAATTTGTTGAATTTGTGTCCATACTTCATGAGCGGTACCCGCGGACTTGACTCGAGCAAAGACCTCTTTAGTGATAGCTTCAAACAAGGCATTTTTAGCTTTAGCATTTGCCTTTGCGAGATTCACATCAAGAGTACCAATGGGAGTCCTTAGAGAGACACTGGAACTTGTCACCTCCCATGCGATAGGGTCGAGAGCCTCGAGGTAAGCTTGCATGCGAGCTTTCCAATAGGCATAGTCGGTCCCATCGAACGGGGGCGGTCCACTATCTCTCGGCATCCTTACTCAAGGCGGTTAAGCCCTATTTGAGCAACGAGGCTCTGATACCACTTGAAAGGATCAAGGGCACCGAGAGGGGGGGTGAATCGGTGTGTCAACAATTTCTCCCAAACGTACTTTAGGCGTGAAGCTAGCAAGACTAGATAAGGTGATAACAAGAGCAAGCGAAGCGCGCACACAATCTAGTCTATGCAACAAGCAACACCCTAACAAGCAATTCTACCAAGTAGTAAAGAGACAACCTATCATGCAATTCTACTAGCACATAAGGTAAATGCGGAAACGTAAATGCTAGTAAGTAAAAGAGATAAGGATAGGAATGCTCATGATTTTTCCCGTGGTCTCGGAAGGATGGCGCCTTCCCCTACTCCACGTTGGGTCACTCCCACCGGAGTCTCGACCCCGTCCCTCCGCTCGAAGGCGATCCCTCCTAGAGCACACTTCACCCTCCGAGTGAAGTCGCGGGCACGTCCGCCCGGCTCGATCCCGGGTACTCTTCCGGAGGTAAGGCTCCGCACGTGATGCGTGCCAAAGGGCGCTCCACTAGTGATGCTTCTTTCGCACGGGAAGCTCCAAGACCGTGTACAAACTTGTGTTGGCTTCCACACTCTCCTCGGACAGCTCAACACCGACGCCTAACCGGTCTAGGCCTCGCCATAGACCAAGAGTAACAAACCGAAGTGACTCTCTCAAGCTCACACTAGCCTAGAGATCAAGTGGATGCAATTGCTACTCTCTCAAGCACTAGGATCACTCCAAATCCTTCACAAGTGCTTCTCTCTCTTGCTCTTGGCTTCCTCTGAGTTTCCTGCACTCCAACAATGGCCAAGAGACCCCTCAAAGGGCGGGCAACCAACTATTTATAGGCTACCAACCCAAAACTAGCCGTTGCCCAAAAGTGCCCTGCGAAACTAGAGACCGTACAAAGGACCGTACTGTCCGGTCTCTTCCAGACCGTATTATCCGGTCTCTATTTCCAGGCGCATCTCCATCTTCTTCTTCATCTCCAATGAAGACCGTACTGTCCGGTCCCTAGGACCGTACCATCCGGTCGATTGTCCGGTCTTCATTTCTTCCACTTCCAGAAACTCCATCTTCTCTGTCTGGAAATCTTCTGATGACCGTACTGTCCGGTCCCCTTGACCGTACCATACGGTCCATTGTCCGGTCTTCATTTTCTCAGCATCCCGAGACTTCACTTCTCTGTCTGGATCTTCAATGAAGACCGTACCATACGGTCCCTAGGACCGTACTGTCCGATCTCTTCGGCATAAGCTGAAAACTTGATCCACTTCTTGATCCTTGCTTCCAACTTCTCCAAACTTGGTTCCTCTTCTTCTCTTCAGCCACCCTAGCCCTCAAGAGACTCACAATGCATCCATTTGATCTCTAACCTAGTGTGCTCTAAGAGAACCAATTCGATCCCTCTTGATAGTCCGGTTTTTCCTATGGACTCAAGCTAGCATCTACACCAAGCCAACACTTGCTTGGTCTATCATGTCCTTAGCCTTGATCCATCTTCAACCTTGACTCCATCAAGTTCTCGATCCGAATTGTCGAGGCAACCAATCACCAAGTCGTCGATAGATAGAGTATGTGGGACGACGCTTCATTGACATGACCATTTGAATATCCTACAAGGAAATGTTAGTCACATCAATATGGTCACCCAATCACCAAAACATTCATACCTTTAGGGTTTCCGAACTCCAATGGTCATGAAGCTTACATCGCCCTCTAAATAGAAGAATATATCGCTCAGGGTCACAGCTAGGCTTAGGAGAGGACTAAAACATACACAACCTGAATTGATAATGTCTTCACAGGAGTACTTCAGCTACAAGGCAAGTCGAGCTCTTTGATGCACTTAGTATTACTTGTTAAATTCTAAAGCTTGCTTGCAATGCATGATAAATATCATGTGCTTCAGATGCCTTTTTCTAAGATTCTTGGTTGATGATACTGGTATATGGGGCATGATTACTTGGGTTGCCATGGAGCAGCCACATGACATTATTCTTAGGATGATATGGCATTTCTGATTATGTGGATAGTCGTAAAAAGGTAATCATAACTACCAATTATCATCACATCTTGTATCAACCACAGACCTGGCAACAGGCTAAGCCCAGTATCTGATAGTGTAGCATGCCTCCACCACACAGAAATTAATTAAAATGAACATTTGGGGCGTCACGGATCGCTCTATAATAATCCAGGTGGGTTTCCGGGTAGCCCATAAAAACCCATGGAGTGTCACGGATCGTTCAATACTAATCCAGACTGGTTTTACGGGTAGCCCAGTCATACCCAGATGGTTAACTGGTAGCCGTCTATATCAGAAATTATATAAAACCGTGGAGGTATGGTATACTTATTGGCAAAAAGGCTTTTGTACTCTTAGCCTGGTCGCACATCAAAGGAAATGTGTAACAGGGCCCAGACATAATGGTAAGAGTTTCTGTGGATAAACTGATACAACTACTCTGCAGAGATGAAACTATCAATAATGGATTAAATGATGTTGTTATGGAATACTAGTTTGTTTGGATACATGTGTTTCTGAATAATGAATTGCAGGAATATGATTAGAGCAGAATTAGGCAGGGATTGTTTATATTTGATAACTTGTGAAATTCATGCATTAACTTGCAACTCTCGGCTTGCTGAGTACCTTTGTACTCACCCCTATTTTATGAACCCTTCTTGTAGTATGATCTCCAAGGAAATATTCACATGACAGTAGACCCAATGTATGATGCACCACTTGCCATGCCTCTGTTGTGGTTTTAATTAGTTGTAGAAGTAAGAACTGTATAAAATAAAAAAGAAAGTGAGATACATGCATACAAATGTTGGTATACAATATTTGTGGCAAAATTTGCTAGTGGACATCTTTTGATATTTGCTATTTGACAGGTGTGACTATCCAGTGGACACCCTTCAGTTATACCATTAGAGAGAGAGAGATGACACGTGTCCCTGGTTACTTGCTGACGAGTCAGACCACAAAAACTAGCAAGCCTAGGTATGCAGCAGCAAATTTTGCCAAAATTTGAAAGGTGAGCTTGTTGTATAAATGTTTGTATGTATCCATGCTGATGCGTCGGCGTACGTCCTCGACACGGTCCGCGGTGGCATGGACGACATCGCTGCTCTTCAGCAACTACCGGCGCCTCACCGTCTTCCTGCAGCAGTACGACGACGGGTGCGTCTTCCACTTCGAGGGCGACGACGACGACGGCAGCTGCACGATCGACGTGAAGGCCGCGTGCACGTTCACTGACCTGGTTCTGCAGCTCGTCTCCTGCTTGGAGCACGCGATTGAGAAGAAATACATGAGGTATTCGGACCCTCTGAGGTGCATGCTCCTGCTCAACAACCTGCAGTTCGTTCTCGAGCGTGTGGAAGCCATGGATTCGTTCTCCCAAAGAGACAGGATGGGCGAACCTGCAGGTGGTAGGGAGTCGAAGAAATTAGGGCCGACGAATTCGCCAGAGTCCTCGTTCCGCAAGCAGAGAATCGAGCGCTACATCAAAGCTTACCTCATATCTTCTTGGCTATCAGTTACGTCTTGCCTGTCCTCGTCACGAAGGAAGGCGAGAAAATACAAAGGACAGCGCGGGCAGGTCTTCCTTGTCACTTGACAAGTTTTATTCCAAACTAGTATGGCTGGACGCGCATTTACGCAGCTAGATTTATTAAACTATTTAATTTTTTTATATCATTGTATAAGTTTAAGCATAATTTATTATTATTATTATCTATTGTAATACATTTATAATGCTAAAGTCGATTGGAGAAATTTCGCACCGAGTTGTCAATTTGGATATGATGAGTTATCATTTACATAAATGCCATATTGAAATAACCAATTTTTGTAAGTAGCATGTAAAGATCATCATTGTGGCAACTGCATTGCATGCCAAGTTTTAGTTAAGGATATGATTTAAATTATTATAGTTTATATTTTCTTTGTGCCTTTCTAAGGTTTGTTTCCCAACAATTTAAAGAGAAATTATATTTACTTTCATTTTATTGTTTCATTTGTGTTTGGAATGTTAAAATAGATTTATTTATTAATCTAATTTTGGCAAAAGTGAGTAATCTAGAAATATGAATTAGGTGTATTTTTACTTTTTTTATTATTTTAAATTTTTGGACTCATAATGGTACGGTGGCAAAATTAGAAATAGGAATCAGGGGTATTCCGAATTTAATTGTTTTTCAGACTAATAATGATATGGTGGGTAATTTAGAAATAGGTGTGAGGGATATTTTTAGGTGTTTTTATTATTCCAAATTTAGCTATTTTTTTACTTATAATGGCATGGTGGGTAATTTAGAAATAGGTGGGAAGGGTATTTTGGCCTTTTTATTATTCCAAATTTTGTTATTTTTGGATTCATAATGGCATGGTGGGTAATTTAGAAATAGGTTTGAGGGTATTTTAGACTAAAATTTTCATAATGGCAGTGGTGGGTAATTTTATCTTCTTATTTAGGTGTATTTTTTACTTTTTTATTATTCTAATTTTATCTATTTTAGACTCATAATAGTATGGTGGCTAAATTAGAAATAGGAATTACGGTATTCCGAATTTAATTGTTTATTTGGACTCGTAATAGTATGGTGGGTAATTTAGAAATAGGTGTAAGAGATATTTTTTTGTTGTTTTTATTATTTCAAATTTAGCTATTTTTTACTCATAATGGCATGGTGGTTAATTTAGAAATAGGTGGGAAGGGTATTTTAGGTTATTTTTATTATTCTGAAATTTGCTATGTTTTGACCCATAATGGCATTGTGGGTAATTTATAAATAAGTTTGAGAGTATTTTAGACTAAAATTTGCATAATGGCAGTGGTGTGTAATTTTGTCTTTTTATTTTCTTGGATTAACATGGGAATTTCTAGCCCTTAAGAGCGAACGTGGTGGCTTCTTTTGGGCATCAAATATATTTATATGTGTGTGTGTGTGTGTGTGTGTGTAATAGATTCCACACAACATATACAACTCAGAGGCTTTGGAAAGTCCCAAATCCTCAGCTGCGGAGAAGGCTACGGGAAACCATCTCAAAAGAGTTATTAAAGATTACAGCACGTACTTACTGCATAATCGTTCATCAGGTCCCATGATGTATGTATTCACCTGAAGAAATGAGGCAGCTCTTGGCAGAACTATTCCAAGGCTGATGAAGTGGTGGCCGAATCACTGCTGCCGATCGGATTCAGTTCTGACATTATGTTTTCACTACTATCCATAGTTACTATGGGTCTCACTATCGGAAACCGGCATGTTGCCAAGTGCCTAAATGTTTGCTGAGTGGCTTGTTTGCCGAGTGCGACAATAAAAACACTCGGCAAATATTTAGCACTCAGTAAAAAGCTTTGTTTGGCGAGTGCTATGAGCAAAACACTCGACAAAAGACACCACAACACTTGGTAAACAACACACAGATGGACTGTCACTCCTCGTCATCCTCTCCGGGGATCGAAAAAAGGATAAAAAGTTCCGTTTCGCATAGGAGCGGCCGAGCGGCTGGGTACACCGTCTCCGGATTCATGCCACGTGGTAGCTACCGTCATCCAACGCCGGCCGCGCTATTCGTGGCTCCCAGGCGACTAGGGATGGCAATTTTGCCAAAGAATATAGGGTAATTGAACATGAGCCGATGCTCAAAAAATTTAAAGTGAATTTGTGTTTTTAAAATATAGTTCATGATTAAGGGAATCAGAAATCCGATGGGCACCCGAGACCCATCTAAAACCCGATAGGTATTGGTGTGGGTGACATATTTCACCTATGAGTGTGGGTATGGGTGTCATTTTTCACCCGGACACTTTTTCTTGATGGATGGGTTTTGGTTCCACCCGACCCAAACCCGACGCATTGGCATCCTTACAGGCGACACTCACGGCTAGACCCCTCGCAGGCTGCTCCAAGCACGTTCAACCCTGCTGCCGGAAGTAGAGAAAGAGCCTGGCCGGCTGCCATTAGATTCGGGAGGACTGACATGTTGTTCCACTGTTCCTCGACAGAAGCACGAACACCAGCAAGGTGAAACTGACTGGCAGCAGGCAGGGTCGCCCATGTTTGTCAACCTGGCTCCCCTCCGTCTGCACCTGCCTTTACTTGCCGTGCCCAAGTGCTCGCGCTCTCCTCGCTCGCAGGCTCTAACGAACCATATGTCTGCCCCGTCACGTATTGTGACAACGAAGAAAAATAGATCCAACTGAAGAAGATGTCGACGACGGAGCTATGATCGATCGATGCATGCGCATGCAACTCGATCCAATATCCACTTCCGCGCGTGGCTCGGCTTCACCATCGAGAGGCTACGAACTTCAGCGCCACCACCAAAAAACGCACCACCCTGCCCAGTCGCTGGTCGCGCGCCTCAATCACCTCGAAACTAGCTCAACTCATGAAGGCGGGAGAAAAATTTTGTCGAGTGCAATGACCATGACACTCGACAAAGCTTTGCCGAGTGTAATGACACACAGCTTTGCCGAGTGTAATGACCACGACACTCGGCAAAGCCGCCGCCAGCGTTCCTTCGGGGTCAGCTTGCCGTTTATTGGTTTTTTTTTTTTTTTTGCCGAGAGTCGTCCTAGTACTCGGCAAACACTTTGACGACTGCGCCGATAGAAAATACTCGGCAGAGAGTCTCTTTGCCAAGTCAATTTTTACCGAATGCTGTTAACACAAAGCACCTGTTTCCCGTAGTGTCTGTAGCTACAGCTCGCGTTAGGGTTTAGGGTTTAGGAAACATATGTCTGACCCCTTCACGTACTGTGACAACGAAGAAAAATAAATCCAACTGAAGAAGATGCTGGCGACGGAGCTTTGATCGATCGACGCATGAGCATGCAACTCGATCCATAGCCACTTCCGCGCGCGGCTCGGGTTCACCATCGAGAGGCTATGAACTACCTCAGCGCCACCACCAAAAAGCGCATCACCCCGCCCAGTCGCCCGTCGCGCGCCTCGATCACGTTGAAACTAGCTCGACTCATGCAGGCGGGAGAAAAAATTTGTCGAGTACAATGACCATAACAGTCGGCAAAGCTTTGCCGAGTGTAATGACACACAGCTTTGCCGAGTGTAGACACACAACTTTGCCGAGTGTAATGACCACGATACTCGGCAAAGCCGCCGCCAGTGTTCCTTCGCGGTCAGCTTGCCGTTTATCGGTCTTTTTTTTTTTGCCAAGAGTCGTCCTAGCACTCGGCAAACACTTTGACGAGTGCGCGATAGAAAACACTCGGCAAAGAGTCTCTTTGTCGAGTCAATTTTTATCAAGTGCTGTTAACACAAAGCATCTGTTTCCCATAGTGTCTGTAGCAACAGCTCGGGTTAGGGTTTAGGATTTAGGAACCATATGTCTGTCCCCGTCACGTACTGTGACAACGAAGAAAAATAGATCCAACTGAAGAAGATGCTGACGACGGAGTTTTGATCGATCGATGTATGGGCATGCAACTCGATCCATAGCCACCTCCGCGCGGCTCGGCTTCACCATCGAGAGGCTACGAACTACCTCAGCGCCACCACCAAAAAGCGCATCACCCTGCCCAGTCGACGGTCGCGTGCCTCGATCCCCTCAAAACTAGCTCGACTCATGCAAGCGAGAGAAAAACTTTGTCGAGTGCAATGACCATGACACTCGGCAAAGCTTTACCGAGTGTAATGACACACAGCTTTGCCGAGTGTAGACACACAACTTTGCCGAGTGTAATGACCGCGACACTCGGCAAAGCCGCCGCCAGCGTTCCTTCGCCGTCAGCTTGCAGTCTATTGGTCTTTTTTTTTTTTGCCGAGAGTCGTTCTAGCACTCGGCAAACACTTTGACGAGTGCGCGATAGAAAACACTCGGCAAAGAGTCTCTTTGCCGGTCAATTTTTACTGAGTGTTGTTAACACAAAGCACCTGTTTCCCGTAGTGTCTGTAGCAACAGCTCGATTTAGGGTTTAGGGTTTAGCAACCATATGTCTGTCCCCGTCACGTACTGTGACAACGAAGAAAAATAGATCCAACTGAAGAAGATGCTGACGACGGAGCTTTGATCGATCGATGCATGGGCATGCAACTCGATCCATAGCCACTTCCGCGCGCGGCTCGGCTTCACCATTGAGAGGCTATGAACTACCTCAGTGCCACCACCAAAAAGCGCATCACCCTGCCCAGTCGCCGGTCACGCGCCTCGATCCCCTCGAAACTAGCTCGACTCATGCAGGCGGGAGAAAAACTTTGTCGAGTACAATGACCATGACACTCGGCAAAGCTTTGCCGAGTGTAATGACACACAGCTTTGCCGAGTGTAGACACACAACTTTGCCGAGTGTAATGACCACGATACTCGGCAAAGCCGCCGCCAGTGTTCCTTCGCCGTCAGCTTGCCATCTATTGGTATTTTTTTTTGCCAAGAGTCGTCCTAGCACTCGGCAAACACTTTAACGAGTGCGCGATAGAAAACACTCGGCAAAGAGTCTCTTTGTCGAGTCAATTTTTACCGAGTGCTGTTAACACAAAGCATCTGTTTCCCATAGTGTCTGTAGCAACAGCTCGGGTTAGGGTTTAGGGTTTAGGAACCATATGTCTGTCCCCGTCACGTACTGTGACAATGAAGAAAAACAGATCCAACTGAACAAGATGCTGACGACGGAGCTTTGATCGATCGATGCATGGGCATGCAACTCGATCCATAGCCACTTCTGCGCGGCTCGGCTTCACCATCGAGAGGCTACGAACTACCTCAGCGCCACCACCAAAAAGCGCATCACCCTGCTCAGTCGTCGGTCGCGCGCCTCGATCCCCTCGAAACTAGCTCGACTCATGCAGGCGAGAGAAAAACTTTGTCGAGTGCAATGACCATGACACTCGGTAAAGCTTTGCCGAGTGTAATGACACACAGCTTTGCCGAGTGTAGACACACAACTTTGCCGAGTGTAATGACCACAACACTCGGCAATGCCGCCGCCAGCGTTCCTTCACCGTCAGCTTGCCGTCTATTGGTCTTTTTTTTTTTGCCGAGAGTCGTCCTAGCACTCGGCAAACACTTTGACGAATGCGCAATAGAAAACACTCGGCAAAGAGTCTCTTTGTCGAGTCAATTTTTACCGAGTGCTGTTAACACAAAGCACCTGTTTCCCCTAGTGTCTGTAGCAACAACTCTCTAGATGTATCTCTTCTTTTGTTGTCACTCTGGCAAAATCCAAAATGTTGTATACTCTAAGTATGTTGCGTCCTTTCTTAATAACATCCCTAAGTGTTGACATATGATTCTGGCGCGGCTTACTTTGACCCTTTTGCCAACAAAAGTAAGAATGGATCCAAACACAGTTTGTTTTATACTACTTTTTGTCGATGCGAGTGAGGAAGAGAATATGAAAATAAAATGTTTTTTTATATAGACACATAATAAAAACGAAACTGTTGGAACATACCACCAAGGGTGATGGGCCTACCCTGCCCCGGCGGGCCGATGGGGCGATGGGCTGCGCGACACCTACGTGAATGGTTCAGCAAAATTTTGCTCCTCTTTATTTTTGCCATAAAAAAAGATTGCACTAATCACTTATGGTAAGCAATTATTCTCTTAATAGGTCATTAATACGGTTTCCTAATTGCGGATTAATTACCATAAGTGTGAGTGGCCTATGTATATATATGGGGTGAGACGTCGCCTCCAGATGACAAGTTTTTGCTCCTCACGCCATTCCTACTGCGCTGCCGCCTCGTCTTCCCTATCCGGCCACCAACGTGCCATCGGCGACGGAAGAGCAAGTCTTCGAAGCCTACATCCCTTCGTGTCCTTGCACGGGGTAAGGGCCGTATCAGGTTTTTGGGAAGCGCCGTCGCGACTGCTCACTGTTCGTCTACATCGTCGATCGTCTTCGTCTTCGTCTTCTTTTATTCTTATTTACTCGAATTAGAATCATCACTAAATTGCGGTTATTTCCAACACATCTATTATATATATAATTGACCAAGAAAAGAAGCCTCCACGTTCGCTCTCAAGGCTTAGGAATTACCAGGTTAATTCTAAAATGCTAGAAATTCCCACGTTAATCCGAGAAAATAAGAAGAGAAAATTACCCGCCAATGCCATTATAATTTTCTTACCTGAAATACCCTTATAGTTTTTTTAAAAGAAAATACCCACCACAACCATTAACCAACTTAATACGCACTAACAGAGAAATCAATCTATTATGTTTTGTCCGGTCCAATGTTTCAGGAAGGAAGGCAACATGCCGTGGTGCAGGGATCACGACGTGGGTAGGCATGGATCCGAGCATGAGCAGGAGCCGATTGAATATGGCTGATGTGCAGCTGTTTGCGTTGCACGACGTAAGGGCCGCATCAATATCCTTTGCGCCGTCGTCGCCCAGGTAACGGCCATGTTCATATGACCCCGATCTGTCTGTTTCGTATTTGCAACACTAGAAGATCAATAATCACCACTACCACTAGACATCAAGCAGAGCTCACGGTGATTGTTTTTAATCTCAACATGCAAGATATTATTCAAGACTCTCCAGCTACCAATGCGCCATGTAGCGGCAAGACGGGCAAGACGGGACAGGACAACTCAAAGATCCATAGCAGATACAACAAAATTGGTTCGAAAAAAAAAAAGCAGATACAAAGAAGCTTATGCAGTTGCTTAATTAAGGTACGGCCAAGCAGCTAATACGATGACGTTAAAATTTCTCTCTGCATCCAAAAATTTTGACTGGCAGGTCTGGGCGCTGTCACATCTTTCAGCACGATTGAGTATATCAGGTTGGTATGCTTTACAATATTAATCTTAAATTAAAATACAATTGGATATTAATCTGCCATCTCATTAGAGCAAGAGCTTTAAGGCGAGAAAGTCAATAAAGCTCACCAATAAACATTGATTAGTTAAGGGGAAGACTCACGAGCTCAGTACATATGCATGCATCGTTCATATAGGAAGTATAGCAGGTCAGTTCTCCTTGG
Organism: Eragrostis nindensis; assembly: GCA_012490785.1. Classification (NCBI taxonomy): domain Eukaryota; kingdom Viridiplantae; phylum Streptophyta; class Magnoliopsida; order Poales; family Poaceae; genus Eragrostis; species Eragrostis nindensis. The sequence continues at coordinate 236,429 of JAAXCT010001076.1, forward strand.
AGCTACTCCCAAGCAAAGGGGAAAAAAGGCACTAGCAATCGGATGAGTTTGCTCATATATACGATCGTGTTCTTGCCTTAAATTCAGGCCAATTAACCAAACAAGCACAAATTAAAAGTTCACACATTGGCTAATAGTCACAACTTCTTTTAATATATGGCGCTTGACATTAAAAGGAGCCTCAAAACATGGTTTTAGATCGGCCCGAGACATCAAGCCTTTTATCAGTTGCCGAGGTTAAGATGAACATAAGTCATCCAACCACAGTTAAATTAATTAATAAATGCAGTATAAGGATGTATATATTTTCCGCATTTACTAAAGCAAAAGTGTAAAAGATATAGAACTAACTAGAACTATGCCCACTATACTTATGAGTCAAGATTGAGCTTGGTAACTTATAAAGAAAATACATACAAATTGTTAGGAAATATATATAATATATCCAACTCAAAACGGAGAAAACATATTTAAATCTCACATAACTTGACTGTACAAAAAAGATTAGCCGTGGAGGCAACTTAATTAGACAAAATTTAAGAGAACTTGGTAACCGATGTTATGACTTATGATCCTATAATACGACCAAATAAAAGCATAAAAACATATTTGAAATTGCATGGACCATTGAGCATCTTAAAAAACACTACAATGGTGGGACTTATAATTCAGATATATGTCTCACGACTTAAATGAAAAATACTTGAAGACAATAAAGCTATATTATCTTTGTCATATTTGTTTCATTACAATTGCATAACACCAAGTCACCAACTATACATTTGGTTATAGAAACTATAATTGTAATAGTATTTGTAGTCGTACTTTTGATAACTGAAATAGAAGTTCAAGTTGTTTAAAAAACAATCATATATCCATATATAGCCATATAAATGCGCAGGTCATTCAGCCATTTATATTAATATTTGGCATTAAATATAAATTACACGATACAATAGTGGAATTGTTAGTACTAGCCGCACAATTGAGCATGCCACCCCTCCAATTATAGTCATATTTAGCTAAGAATTAATCCATCATGTTCACTTTCAAAGGCTAGCTAGATAGTACCATATTACTTGGAGCAGAAAAAAAGAAAAAAAAATACCAACCATTGTCATTAAGAAAATAATAGCCCAAAATAGTCTTTCACATGTTTTAAAATCACCCACCAACGCAACTATGAAAACAAATAGAAATGAATACCCTCCATATATTCGTTAAATTACCAACATTGTCATTATGAAAAAATAGTCCAAAATACCCCATATATAATTTGATAATTTTTTTCAATGTTTAATTTGATAATTATCCATTATGAAAAACAATCAATAAAATGGAACACTTATCAGTAGGTACAATACCGACAAAAAAAATGATAGAACAAAAATAAATCAATAAGGCATCTAATATAATGACATATTAATAAGAAATTTGACACTAGCCGCGCAAATGCGCGGGCCACCCTACTAGTTGTACAGTGTATATCCGCGCGCATGGAGGAGATTTCCCGCGTCTTGTCTTTTTTTTTTTTGAGATTACACAGTACAACTCAGACACTCACAACGCACGCACATCACCCCTATGAACGCACGTACGCAAATACCCTTATGAGCATCTTCGAAGACTGAGCCGGCAAATCTAGAGATACGAAGTCACCACTACGCCTCGCTGTCGAGGGAGCGTCGCCTACCACTGAAAGCACAATACCGTTAAATCCTTAAAAATTCGCTCCCACGGGGAGTCGAACCCAGGACCTGAGAGGTGTTACTCGATGTCTTAACCACTAGGCCAAGACCTCTTTTCACTCCCGCGTCTTGTCTGGCTCGAGAACAGCTATAGATATCCGTCGACGTACTGTAGCCGTTACGGCCCGTTTACTTGGCTACAGTAGGGGATGCTCAGCTCAGCTTTGTCGTCGCAGCAGGTAGCTAAGTGCTGCAGAGAAGCTGAGAAGCAGATATAAGCTACACGTACAGTAGATGGCCGGATCGGCACTGAGCCACTGAAGATGGTCAAAGCCATCATGGAGCCGCGACCATATGTGGCGCCGCCCGGTTGCTTTCATCATGTTAGGCCTTGGAATGTGCGGCGTGAACGCGACCGTATCATACGCTGGTCGCTTGTGGGACACCTGCTGCTTCTCCGGCCCCTCTCGCTATCTTGTTCAGTGTTCACAAGTGAGTCATTCGGAGCAGGGGAAGTTTGTATGCTGTGACTCGTTCGGAACAATGAGGTGGTGAATTTATGAGATGTCATTTCTTCTCTTCAAGTATATGCTTAAGTAACAAGATCATTTATTCGTTTGGACAGACAGACGGTAACGTTTTCAGAACACAAATTGAAGGAGAACCAGGTCAAGCCATCCCGTGAGTAGTACTAGTAGTGAGTGACGGGGACACCAATGATTCAAGTGAAAGACCACAGGCAGATACACTTGTCGCCGAGGAGACGTTCAGTGCAGTGAAAAAGCTGTGGTACGAGTATTTACATAGCGTCCAAACGCTTGACCGCAACTGTTGAAAAGCGAGGAAAGGAAGGGGACATGCAGTGCAGGGAATAAAGCTGGGGGTAGTGTGGCATGGACTCACTCGATCCCCATCGCAGCGCGCGGGAGCGAGCTGAGAACGCGCCATGCTCTCGTGCAGGCAGCTTTGGAGCTGGAGTAAAGCTATACTAGCTCCAGGCCATGGCAGGCCGCAGGTCAAGTCCCGGAGAAGATGCCGCGCTTGGAGCCAAAGTTTCTAATCATGAGCAAATAGTGTAGTACTCAATTCGTCCAAAATGTAAGCACTTGTTGACTTTTAAGTATCACATTTGACTGTTCGTCTTATTCAAATTTTTAGTGAAAATATAAAAACAAATAAGTTATGCTTAAAATATATATAATGATCAAACAAATAGTAATAAAATAAATGATATTTTATAATTTTTTGAATAAGACGAACGGTCAAACGTGAGATCCAGAAGTCAACAAATGCTTATATTTTGGAACGGAGGTACTAGTAGGAGTGTATAGTAGTACTAGTAACATCTTCTTCTTCTTCTTGATTTCACCGAGATGAGTTCTTAAAAGAAAATTTGACAGTGTTTCTTTGCCATTTCACGGAGAGAAACATGAGGTAGATGAGCAGCACAAATATTAAGCTAGCATGCACCAACTAATTGCACTAAAAAACTAAGCTGATGAAGAAAATGGGCAATTTAGTGACGGTTCAAGAGTAAAAGCCACCCGATCTTCTCCATCGGACGGCCAGCACCGCGTAGATATTGAGCACACGCGTTTCCACGGTAGATTACCAGCAGGGAAGAACAACAATTCTTGGAACTCCTTTTGTTCACACTACATCTGCCCGTGTATTTGGCTTTTGCAGTGCATCACGCATGCATGCTTTGCTCCAGCTTTCGGATCTGTAGGTGGGTATACTTTGTGAGAGTTGATGAAACGGATAAACAGCACCACCATGGGCTAGACAAGCATGCAGACATGCATGCTCAGATGTCAGAACATCCACAGATTACAAAAGTACGGTTGACCATGCAGGGAAAAAGAAACACCAAAGTTTGCTCCATGATAATGAGGTAAACTTCTCATCGCATCATGCCCTGGACATCGAATACAGTATATTATTGTGAGTATTCAGGGCAACACTACACCGTCCTTCCATGTGATGCCTCATCAGCTGGGGGTGGTGTCTGAAAAGACAAATAAATTGACCACTAGTACTATCACAGCGCACAACAGCACGAACTGTTCATTATTTCGTTGGCTCAGATCCAAAATTGTTGGGTGGTTAACTCGCCAAATTTGTCAAGACGCCATTCGTGCATATTAATTTGGTCCCGTCCAGGCAGACGTACTGCAAATTATGTCAGATAAAGGAACGTAATTTTGGACACACGAGGACAGTGATCTTTTGCTGGTACTTCCAGCTACCCAGCCACTATATCTTCACATGGACACAAAGCTCCATGTGAAGGTACAAGATAGTTACACCACCCTGCTGATGATGTTGCAAGAAGAGAAGATCATGAGAAGAAAAAAAACAGAGAGTATATATGTAGCTAAGATTTCGATATGCATATACAAGCATCACATGATCAAACATCATCCATCGATCGATTCATCACACGCACGCCTAATTGACTACGTAATTACTCGCCAGGGAACCTTTAACTCCACACCCTTTTGTACCTTTCCAAAATTAACGACACCCATTTTTTCCCCACATTTTCATGAGCACACACGACACTCTGCTCTGTCTGCTCACGGCATGAAGAGCTTGTTGCCGCACTTGCATCGCCACACCTCCGGGTAGTACTCCCACTGGGGCCCCACCCCCGGCTGGATCGCCACGCGCGCCGCCCGGCATGGCGAGCACCGGCCGCACCGCGCGCGGCACGTCGGCGGCGAGGAACCCGGCCCGATCAGCCACCGCCGGCGAGGTACGGCGAGATCGCCGCCATCGTCTGTCCACGAGCTCACGGCCACCGGCGTCGACGAGTCTATTCTCCTCCTTGCGAGCGCCGCTGCTGGTAGACGGATTGGCCTCCCCGTGGTGACAACTAGAGTAGAATTCACCACCGTTAAAATGCATGATTAGAATATGATACAAGGTAACTGTACGAAACTCTGTTTAAAAAAACTGAGTATGTTTGGTGTGCTAGAATATCGCAATAATTTTGAGATGATGTGTCCAATTTCGCCGAAAATGCGAAAAAGTCCATGTGCTCCAAAAAGCCTACACATGGAGTGCTATTTAGCCATGGTTAGTGAGAATGTACAAGCACATGATACATCATGTAGCGATTGACAAGATTGCTACTAGGTGATAAAGTCTGATAGACTTGTTTGGTTAGAAGGGCCTAATAAGCTGTGGCTATAGGGAGCATATGGTTGGTGTCCTACACGTCAAGGGAGTGAGACCAAAACGTGGTACCAGTGGAGTATTATTTCCGTCCGATTGTCACGTACCATACGCACGTATTGCCATCGCCAGCCGTGGATCGGAGATTCTCTGGCACACTAAAGTGTGTGTCGTGTACGTGTGAGTGAGTGAGCAATGAATTGAATTCAATCAGATCGTGTGTGCTTTTCTGGACCAGACTGCACTGGGGCGTGCCAGGGTGGGGGCACCAGGACTGCAGGAGAAAGCCTTGCTGGGTTGGGTTGGTGAAGACCAGATGAATGGGAGTGAATATGAGAGAGAGAGGTGTGCTATTTTTAAGGGAACATCTACATGTGTTACTAGGTCATGAAAATGGGTTGTTAGTCAAGTTCAAGCTGAATTTAATAAGCAAAAGGATAGGAGGAAAACATTTTAAATTGTGGTCGAGTCCTTTCACCGAAAGGAAGTATGGAGAAAGCCAGGTTGTGTTTGGACATGACCGTTTCTTTCCCAAAATTGATTGATAATGCACATGCATGATTGGGAATAGAGCTTGCAAGCTACTAATGAGAAGAGTTTTTTAACAGAGATTCGATTACGGCAGGAAAACAAAATTGGAGGAGAGGCTTTTGCATCAAGTGCGAAGAGAAGGAAAAAAACTCTCGCCGAAATTATTTTTTTCTCAGAAATTTAGTTTGTTGGGAGGAATTTCACAAGAGTATGTGGCTCGCGCTGCCTTCTAAATTAGCTTGGCGGTAAGACCTAATGATGTGTGCGTTGCTCTTACTGTAAGTGATACTAGAAGGGTTACTAAAGTCTGGAAGTGAGCAAGAGTGATTTTTTAAGGGTGGGTGGTAGAGCTACACCTAGCTAGCAGAGACTGCATGCTAATTGCAAGAACACAGATCATATATTTTATCA
>JAAXCT010001077.1:0-242217 GCA_012490785.1 Eragrostis nindensis
CGCGACCAACATGGCCCTCGGAAACAGCGCGGATCGTTGCCGTGGGACCGACCTATCGCGGCGTACTATCAAAGCTTGACTTGACTTGCGATTCGAAAAGTTCTCAATACGCGTTTGATAGTGTTTTATACGCTTAACTATAGGATTTGAACATTTGACTCGCCAAAGTATCTGAGATTTCAGTTGGAAAGCAAAACTAATCTTAAAAATTGATGCAACAGAAACTTGTATTATGATGGTAAATAATCTTATTTCATTTAATTCAAATGAATGAATTCAGGTGAGCAACTCTCACCTTAAAAAAAGAAAAAACTTCTACTATGTTGGTCAGTGAGCAAACGCGCCGTGGCTCGGCTCCCCAACGACGGATCACATGTGTACAATCAATTGGGCCAGCTCAATCACGTAGCCCAGTGCCGTCACGTTTTTGAAAAAAAAAAACTAGCCCACAAACAAGCCACAGGCCTCACTATTTATTTATATACACTACCGCGCGACCCCAGCCTCAGCCCAACTAGACTCAAATGAACCCAACCGACCCACTATAGCCTTATCGACGAGGAGCAGCGCGAGCGAGCGGCGAGGGCGTCGCGCGACGGCGCGAGTCATCAGAGGAGGAGGAGGGCGGTGGGGGTTAGGGTTCCGGGTTGTCTAGTGGGGCCTCCTATCACTGCCGGACATAGAAGGGGGTTCGGGGCACGGCGGCCGTGACTCTGCAGTGGAGGAGTGCGGGCGGCGCGGCGCGGCGCCGCCGGCCGCAGGGGATGGTGGCGGGCGAGGGAGGAGGTTGTGCGACGGGCTGCGACGGCTGTAGACGAGGACGAAGAAAGCTGTCGGAAGCAAAGGGATGCGTGGCGGGCGGAGAGGGAGGTCGCGCGCTCGACGTCCGCGCGATTTGACGCGCATTAACCCTCCCCTTTTAATAATAAGAAAGAATGACAATAGCAGCGTCCAGATCAATTGCTTTTAGCTCAGAGGGTATTGGAGTCGTTACTGCATGCTCGACATGATCTAATCTTTACCATTAAGGTTTTTCATTCTGCCAAATTAAACCAGATAGGAGCTAATTTTACAGCTTTCGAATGCTAATCCTATTAGACTCAACATTTCTGATAAAACGGCAACGGCGACATGCGTTTCTCAATCTGTCGAATAGGATAGAATGTGCAGAGGTTTACATGCAAGGACCACAACCTTGGAGGTTCGAATCAACTATTTTATTTTATGCAAGAACAAAGAAAACGCTGTGCTGGACGGCAAGAAATCTACCTTGCTGAACGAAACAAATACAAGCATTTTAAGGTTAAGAAAGAAAATACAAGCAAGTAAGAAAAACAGAGGAGCCAAAACATGCTCAGATGCTCTAGCACCAGAGTTTGATAACCTACCTACCACCAGAATCAAACCCCGAAGCATTGCAGTGGCGAAACAACAGCACTTTCAAAACGACCAGACACGAACACCAGCGACACAATGTACGCAACTACTGTTAAACACAGAGATCCGGCCGCGAAGAGGGAGGGAAGATCCAAAAGTCCATCCACCGCGACGGGCCGCAATTAGAGGGTTTCTGAAAGAACGTTACAACGGCCACCAATCAAGATGAGCTCGCCTAGTACTCCGGAAAGCATCCATTTCATGACTCGCCGTCCGGTCAGAGCTCTCCTTTGACCGCTCTCCTTCACAATGGATGGAGCTCAGGGTGCTGTGCCTGTGCGACGCCACTGCAACAGCCAGGACTAGCATAAGACTGCGTGATACGGAACCGTGCAGCCATTTGACGGCAGGAGAACGCGTTATATTATGCTTGCTGCCAATTGTTACTACTGTAGATAAGCTACGTGGAGTGGGTCTGTGGGACGAGATCAGATGAGAGGGAGAAAGATTGAGGTGCAAAGAATCTTTCAAGAAGGAATTTTTGCTGCTGTTGTACAGAGCAAAAGAGCTTACTTCCCAAGGATCAAAGAATGGATAGATACAATCTAGTTATAGCTCTTTTTTTTTTGCCTTTTTTTTATTTCGTGAATTTCCCTTGTAAGTCTTTTTAAATTTTTAAATATTTAAATATCTATAAATCTATTCAGTAGGGGGCAACCCCTCCAGTTCTTTAAAAAAAAAAAAAAGCGAGAGAAATCAGGAAGACAGGGAAACAACATAGGAAGTTCTGTTGGGTGCCTTTGCTCCAAGTTGGCCACCTCCGCCAAGCGGAGCAGACTAGCACAGGTCCATGACACTGCGGCACGTGGTCTGAGCCTCGCATGCGGTCCGCCAAGATTAATTTTGGCTACGCCATTAACATCAGAAGACAACTTAGTTCAATCGCGCAAAAAAAAAAAAAAAAACAAGAAGAAGAAGACGACGACAACTTAGTTCAAACTCAGATCCGCAGAAACGTAGTATGATCCGGCACCTTTCATGCAATGTTGTCACCCAATCGCCGAAAACAGCCCAAAGTCGACGATAGAACATGAAAGACTACTTGACATCCTCATATAGCTCCAGCACCATCGAAAGGCAGGCAAACAGATAGGAGTAGCATTCACGCTCAGACAAAACAAACAAATTCGTGCAATACAGTACAGTAATACGGCGACTGAAGCAAAGTACTAGTAGTACTGATTATGTTTAGTAGGTATAGAAGTCAAACTACATCCAGACATGAAACCCAAGTGCCGGAGGACGTCAAGAATGACCTGCATTCATTTTCAGTCTCATGTGATTATGCAAAGTGAGGAACCATGTTGAGATGTGCCATGGTTCATGATGTGATGAGTAATTGACAACGAACGAGTTTGAGTTGAACTTGAGGTTCGGGTTTGAATTGCGGGATTTTGAGGGTTGCATGAGCATGTATATTGATTATGTTTATGGCTAACCAGAGTTGGTGAAGATGATGAGAAGAATAGAGGAGATGGAGAAATGTGTTTGCTTGTCTAACGATGTGTAGGTCAATGGAGTCAACTTGATGGTCAACGGCGAGAGGATCGAGAGGAACAAGCGGGAGGCTTGGGTCTGGGCGATCGAGAGGCCGGGTGAGGTCAAGGGTGATCCACACCGTACACGTGGCGGACAAGAAGCACGAAGGGTTTCGCGGTTTGGCCTCAAAACCGTGGAGGTGATGAAGACGGCGGGTTGACCAAGTCAAGAGGCGAACGGGAGGCGAGTCAAGTGAAGGGTCCCGACGGGCTGGGACGCGAAGACTTGACGACGAGGTTCGCGGGACGAGGTGACACGCGTCGACATCGAGGTGGTTTCCCGGTTTATGCCTCAAAACCGGCGGGCGGACGGTTTCCCGGTTTGGGCCTCAAAACCGGCGACGGCGCATGGTGGTGTACGTGGCACCATCGCGAAGGTTGCATCGAGGCGAAGCGAAGTCGTGAAGGGCCCGATGGCGTTCGGGCGAAGGAAAAAGAGTTGGACGATTTTGCCCCTAGTGGTAGGTGGGAGTATGTAATACCTTAGGGGTATGTTGGGAAAGAGAAAATGCCCATATAGGGAGGTGGAGTTGGCTGGCCACCTTGAGCCTTGAGGAACCAAGTCATTTGCATCTAGAGATAGGACTAGCTAGGGGAGAGCTAGAGAGAGATGAGAGAAGAGGGAACAAGGTGAGAGCTTGTATCTTCAACTTTCTACAAGAGAGGGAGGAAGAGGGCGGCGCCCTAGCTTTGTACCTATGGATTTCGTGATTGAATCAATGGAATGAAGTTTGTTTGAATCAATCTCGTGCTCTTGTTCTTTCTCCCCATCTAATTCCCGAATTTATCTTTTTCCTCATTTTCGGAGCTATTTTCGGTTGATTTTTCGATCTCCTTTTTGGCTGTGATTTGGGATGGTTTTCTTGGATGGATTCGGTGCTAGGATGTGTGGGAACATGCCTTAAGTGATCTCGTTCAAGATCTCCCCACGAGTACCTCGAATTTGTGGATTTCGTCCAAGTTTGACCAAACCCTTGTTCTTGCACGTGATCTGAAATTCGATGGGTTTTGGTTGGGTTTTTGGTATGGATCCACTTTGATGAGGTTCCCAATCTTGTCACGCACCTAGGGTTCAAGTTTGGTGATTTTTGGAGGTCGTTTGATTTGGTTTCGGATTTTGGAGCAACCGGCCGCGCGTTTTTGTTCTTGCTGTTCATCGTCTACCGGAGTATCCGACCGAGTACCGGAGTATCCGAACCTGGTACCCGACCGGACTATCCGACACATTACCGGAGTATCCGGGCCTGATACTCACCGGATTATCCGACAGCTTACCGGAGTATCCGGTCCTGTATCCGATCGGAGTACTTGACCGGAGTATCCGACACATTGCCGGACTATCCGGTGGGGGGTTTCTGTACCCGGTACGGGGGTTTCTGTACCCGGTACGGTATCCGACCGGAGTATCCGACAGTCTACCGGAGTATCCGGCGCCGGAGTATCCGACTTGATACCGGACTGTCCGATAGGCGGTTTCTGGACTTGAACTTTCAGATCGTCTCATCGAGTTCGATTTCGCTTGATTTGCTTCCGCAAGAGTTCCTACACCATCCTTGATCATTCCTAGGGTCAGCACAACACTCCTCATGTGTGTGTGTGATCTAGGTGGTCAATCTTGAGGCGGGTCGGGACATAGGCCGAATTCTTTGCAAGAATTTTTATCGGCTCCCATTCACCCCCCCTCTGGTCGCCTTCTCGGTCCTTCAATTGGTATCAGAGCCGGTTTGATCACGTGTTGAGCTTAACCGGCTTTGTGATCCGAAGGCGACATGGAGAAAGGTGCGATCAAGCTCTTGGTCTTCGATGGGGAAGATTTTCCCTATTGGAAGTCTCGCACTCAAGCTTATCTCATGAGTCAAGGCATTGGGATATGGACCATTGTGCAAACCGACTACGAGATTCCGGAGAACATGGAGACGGCGCAGCAAGGTGCGATCGCTCAATTCGATAACAATTCTAAAGCTGTTAACATCTTGCTTTCCGCCATCGGTAGAAAGGAGTACGATCGCATTGCTCACCTTAAGACTGCTCATGCCATATGGGAGACGCTTTGCTCCTATCATGAAGGCACTAACCAAGTTAAGACCATGCGTAGAGATTCGTACAACAGGCAGTACCAGACCTTTGCACAGCTGCCTGGCGAGTCGCTAGATGCTACGTTTGCTAGATTCGAGTCCATAGTGTGTCATCTCAGGGCGTGTGGTGATCTTGTTTACACTGACAATGAGCGTGCTAAGCAATTGCTTTACTCACTAGATGAGAACACTTGGGGTGTGAAGATCTCCGTACTGGAGGAATCCCCCGACTTTGGCACACTCACCTGCGAGCAGCTCTATAGCAAGCTCAAGTCTCACGAGCTCTCTAGGAAGTCACGACCGAACCACAATGCATCCACTAGTATGGCTTTGATGACTGACTCTCATGGTAATGCATCTTATGGGACTAACCCCTCTCACAAATCTACTTTGGAGTTTGCTCTTTCTTCCTTGGTTGCAGCTTCAGATGAACAGGTGGAGTCCCTTCCGGAGGAGGATCTTGCCTTGCTGATCAGGAAGTTCAAGCGCTCCTTCAACAACAGAAGAGATAGGAGAGGTGGTGATCCCCGTGGCTGCTACGAGTGCGGCGATCCTCGTCCCTTCATCGCCGACTGCCCCAAGCGGAAGAAGAAATTCGACTACACCGACCGCCAAGAAGAAGAACCCAAGAAGAAGAACAACTTCTCCAAGAAGGGCAAGAACACCAAGAAGAAGATGGCGAAGGTGTTCGCAAGGGCACTTGTGGCTTCCCTCAGCGACGTCGACTACTCTACGGGCGATGACATCTCAAGCGCTGAGGAGGAGATGGAGAAGCCGGAGAAGTCAAAGGACAAGAAGAAGACTTCCGACTTCACCGGGCTCTGCTTCATGGCAAAGGATGATCCCTACTCCGACTCCGACTCCGAGACAAGCAAGGTATCACAAACTCGTGAGGAGCTCATCTTTCGAAATGAATACTTGCGTAATGCCTTGTTTGACCAAGATAAGAAGTTAGTTGAGGCTGTGAGCAAGAATCGTAAGCTAAAGTCCGAGCTTGAAAGTACCAATGTTGATCTTGCTTTTCTCAAGTCTTGTGTTGATGAGGATAGGGTGGTAGAGTGTGAGTCTTGTGATGTTGTCATGAATGATCTAGTCTCTCTGAAGGATGTGTGTTGGGAATTCTTCATTGTAGCAACAAAGAATCCCGACAGTAGCAACAAAGAATCCCGACACGGACAATCAAATCACACTTAGGGAACAAAGGAGCTGCATTTCATTTCAAGGGTGTAATCTCTTCTGTTCCGTCCCGTTCTACGGAGCCCGGAGGCGGGTATTTATAGGGGAGGCTGTTGGCAGTCCTTAGCCTAACAGATAAAATCCGCAAGCGTACGGATACCGATGTAGCTTTCACCCGGGAGTATTCCAAGGTATCGTATTTATCCACAGGGAACGTGAAGTGTACTATCTCAAATATAATCAAGTCCGGGCAGTTGAGCTAAGAGATAAATAAAGCAATAAGCGAAAGAGTCGTAGGGCCAGGCAATCTAATGATAAGGAGTTATAGAGCTGGGCAACTTGGTAAGATCCTTACTCTATTATTCGTTTCGGGGCACACGCATGCCAGAGTAGCAACCCGAGAATTAGGTTCAATTACTAAGGGGAACTACGTGCTATTGAAAACCCTACTAAAAACAATAACCCGGACGTGGTGGATTACAGAGACCGGTACGCCTGTCACACGTACTCGCGGCTACCATCCTCCGTGGGGTCAAGAGCAAATCAGGGATAACTCTAGATCTAAACACCACGTTTATATCTATCGTCACAACTAGCGAGCATGCGGTAAGCTAGTCTATGCAATAAATAAATAAATATTTAAAGCATACCTGAAACCTACAAATAAATAAAGCAGAATATCTCACTTTATTGCCCGACCAATAATCTCCTTACATGTTACCCGGCCCGGGAGACTCGGACGACTACTCCCAGGCGAGGAGCATACCCGAGGCGACGAAGAAGTATAGTCCCGGCATTCCGGGACTACTCACTCTCCTAGCCTCTCACTCACTCCCTACACTACTATGTGGGCAGCGCTTCGCTTCTCACTTCTCTTCAAAACTCATGTGTCAAGGTGCAAGTTGAGAGTGAGGGGGAGGTCCTCTATTTATAGTGTGGAGCTTCCTTGGGAGAGTGGAGAAGGTCCCTTCATGCTAGGGGAATCTTGTGGATATTCCTTACTTGCCGACGTCTCCTTACTTAGCCGGTGCGTCAAGTTTGCTTGCCACCGACTCTGGAACCGACTGGAAAAAGATGGGCCGATTCGGAGAAAATAGTTGGCCGGCCGGCCTAGGGCCTAGGCCGGCCGGCGGGCTTTTTTCTCCAAATGCCTCAAATTTTTGTGGGCTGGCCCCTCTTAGTGTGACCATTAAGATCCACGGTCTTGCTCTGTGATTTGACGCCTTTTTGAGTGGTTGATGGGCTTGTTTGTTGGGCCTTGCGCAGTGGTCGATACTCCGAGCTGGGAAATACTTGTTGGCCATTTGATCCTTGATGTTTGAGCCCATTGGGAGATGCCCGGGGCTGCTGGACCATGTTGAGATCCAACATAGGCCGGCCGGCCTATGATGGGGCCGGCCGGTAGCCTTTTGCTCCCATTTATGGTGAATTTCGTCCTGCAGTTAAAATATCACCAAAACTCGTGGAGAGGCATTAATTATAAATAATATTCTATTTTGTACTTGTGTGAGCCTCATTTATTAGTAAGTTGGCGGTAAAGATTGGTCAAATAGCGACCGCCAACACCCCCCCACACTTAGATCTTTGCTCGTCCCGAGTAAAGTAAACAAATAAGAACAAGACTGAGCAAAGGCTAAGGTGAGTACACAACATCTTCTCTATCATGCAATGCTAACTTAGAGCTCAATCATTGACTTTCCATGCCCACGGGTTTTATGGTGGCTAAATACCTTGTCTTCAAAAGTTGAGAAATGGAACAACATATAGAAAGATCACCTGTCCTAAAAAAAAAAAAATTCTGGAGTTTTCTTTCTTTTTTTTTTCAAGAAAATTTCAGAACACAAGTCTTCTCAAATGATGCTCTTAGTCGCTCAATGTGTATGCTTTCCTCACCAGGGCATTGTGTTGCCTCTTTTTTTTTTTCTCCTACAACTAATAGGCTTATTTGTGGGGCGTGGTAGGGATAAAAGGAGGCAACCTTGCATCACATATATTGCTAAATCAAAAGACCGGATCCAAGGAGAAAGCAAGTCATACAATCAAATCAAGATGTGCATGTGTGTGGATATGTGGATGATGAAGATGGAAAAAAAATGATTACTCCTTTTTTTGTACCTTCCCTCTCTTTGTTTGAATTTTGAAAGCATGGCTACATTTTTTTTATTTTTTTTTCTCTCTCTTTTTTTTCAATCACTCTTCTTGTGAACATGATTTTTTTTGACATAGCCATACCTCTTTTGCAATGATACTTCAAGAGATAGAGAGGTACATAAACATATGGAGCATTTATTTTGTGGAATAATGATGGCAATGGGTGACGCTAACTTCCAGTGTAGAAGTTAAGCATATGTGTATGGTGGAGTGTACGTGATCTTGATCATGAAAGCATGAAAAGCATCTCACAAGGGTCACAACAATTTTGAAAAAGCTCAATGTGATAACAAGCAGCATATGTAGAGGTTTTCCATTAAAATCGACATATGGCTCTGGTAGGAATTTAAACCATCGAGAAGACTGTGAATCTGAAATCATTTTCAATATTTTGCAAATAAAATCTCCAGAATTTGATTTCAAGACAAGATAAATCCTCAAGTGCTATACACACGACCTAACAGTTTGGACAAGGTTTTCCTATAAAGAATGTTTTCCCGTGGGACATCAGAGCAGTCAAAGAATAAACTTTATATAGCAAGCATGAGAGATGGATGATTGTGTTTGAGAGCATTCATAATATTTTTTTTTTCATTTTACTCTCAATCATTATTGGATAAGAAAGCGTGGGCATAAAAATCAAGGTGGGGATGAACAGGAAGCAAACCGATATTATAATGTCACCATAAGCATAGTGTTGCTCCTTTCATCCTTGTGCCTCTTGTCGCGGTATATCCTTTTTTTTTTCTTTCGACCTTGTTTCAACCTTTTCCTGAAATGGTTAGCAATAGATACCCGAAGGAAAGAAACATGCCCAAAATCTTGTTTGCCGGGTCATTTTATTTGAAAAGGGAAAATTGATTTTTATTCTTTTTTTATTTTTTTACTTAAATTTTTTTTTATAAAGGGAAAGAAATTATTAGAAAATCGGGTTACCTCCCGTGAGTGCTTGTTTAAAGTCCTGAGCTTGACTTGGGTTGCGTCCCATTCATGTTGCAGCCGTCCTTGATAGATGGATCAATCACTCTATACCTGGCTGCAAAACTCATGGAAGAAACCACAACGGGATTTGCAATATTTATGATAAACAAATGCATCTACAACAAGCCGTTTAAAAGATCAAGCAATATAGGGTGGTTGCAGCCATTATATATATTATCATAAATATACGCCGAGGAAGGATATTTCTCAAATGAGCATGGAGCATGTGAATTTTCCAAAATAAAACTCCCGTGCTCGTTGAGACAATTCTCCTTGGGCTCTGATTTTTCTGCCTCATGTGTCTTCACAGAATAAACGAATTCAGCCCCAAATCCTTGTCTGTGATACTCTAGAAGCAGCTCATATTCATCCCTTGAAATGTTTGCATCTTGTTCCACACTCGATTGATGTCCATTGTCTTGGAATGGAGCATCCGTCTTCATGTCCCTGTGTGCATCACAATCCAGTTGCCCAAATACATCTCTCCTCTCATCCGGAAGAAACCTCGCACCACTATTATTAGGTACAACATTGGCTTTAGGAGGATTCTCAAGGATTGGAGGAGGAGTGTCAAGAATGGGGAAAGGATTTGATAGACATGGTTGACATGGCTCGGGTGTGTGTGTTTCTTTGCTCTCAGGGTATGAATATGGCTCTTTTGGTTCGATGTCCAGATGATGATTCGCCTCTACTGGATAAGGCCTTGTAACCCCGAAATTGGATAGATTGACCTCTTCGTCGTGAGAACTGAGAGGAAAAACTGGTTCATTTTTCACAGGGGGAGGTCTTCAGTGAGAGAATTGCCTTTCTGGGACAATCGTGCATCCGAAGCACAAGCAAAAGGTGGCTCAGAAACTTCCTCGGTGGTTGGAGTTTGGAGGAAGGTTGGCTCTGGGATGGGTTGTACGATGTGTGCTACTTCAGATGGTGGTTCTGGAGTGGAAGGCTCATAGACATACATAAGGATATTACCAAGGAGCCTTGCTCCTTCAGCTGGTGTTTTATCCAAGAAGGAACCCTTTGATGCAGCATCTAGAAAGTTACGGCTCGTTGGACTGAGTCCATAGAAGAAATGTTGCAGGCAAAGTGGCTCAGGGATACCCAGATGGGGCCCTTCGTGGGTGTAGGACAGGAAACGATCCCAGGCAGCTCCTAATGACTCATTACTGCCCTGCTCGAAGGTCATGACCTTCTTGCGAAGAGCAATAACCTTGTAGAGAGGGAAATATTTAAGGCAGAAGAGCTTTCGAAGAGTGATCCAGTCTCCTTTTGCTCCACCCACATGCCTTTCATACCAGAGCTCTGCTTGGCCAGTGATAGAGAATGGAAACAACATCCATCTAAAACTGTCCTGCGGGACGCCTGATGTCACCACAGTGGAGCAGAGCCTCTCGAAGCATCGCAAATGAGTGTATGGATTTTCATCCTCCTTCCCAGAGAATTTGGATTTCTGAACCAAGAGTATGAGTTCAGGACGAATCTCATAACTCGGAGCTGTGATTGGTGTGGATGCAGGTGGGGGCTCTAGAGTTTCCCCTTTTGGAGCATTGGCGTAGAAGATGGAAGAGGGATTCATGGTTAAAGGATAAAAAGAAAAGAAAAGAAAAAGAAATCCTAAACTAAAGATACGGGCGAGACGGGACTCAAGAAAGTACAGCTACCGTTCCCCGGCAACGGCGCCAGAAAGCTTGTTGGCAGTCCTTAGCCTAACAGATAAAATCCGCAAGCGTACGGATACCGATGTAGCTTTCACCCGGGAGTATTCCAAGGTATCGTATTTATCCACAGGGAACGTGAAGTGTACTATCTCAAATCTAATCAAGTCCAGGCAGTTGAGCTAAGAGATAAATAAAGCAATAAGCGAAAGAGTCGTAGGGCCAGGCAATCTAATGATAAGGAGTTATAGAGCTGGGCAACTTGGTAAGATCCTTACTCTATTATTCGTTTCGGGGCACACGCATGCCAGAGTAGCAACCCGAGAATTAGGTTCAACTACTAAGGGGAACTACGTGCTATTGAAAACCCTACTAAAAACAATAACCCGGACGTGGTGGATTACAGAGACCGGTACGCCTGTCACACGTACTCGCGGCTACCATCCTCCGTGGGGTCAAGAGCAAATCAGGGATAACTCTAGATCTAAACACCACGTTTATATCTATCGTCACAACTAGCGAGCATGCGGTAAGCTAGTCTATGCAATAATAAATAAATATTTAAAGCATACCTGAAACCTACAAATAAATAAAGCAGAATATCTCACTTTATTGCCCGACCAATAATCTCCTTACATGTTACCCGGCCCGGGAGACTCGGACGACTACTCCCAGGCGAGGAGCATACCCGAGGCGACGAAGAAGTATAGTCCCGGCATTCCGGGACTACTCACTCTCCTAGCCTCTCACTCACTCCCTACACTACTATGTGGGCAGCGCTTCGCTTCTCACTTCTCTTCAAAACTCATGTGTCAAGGTGCAAGTTGAGAGTGAGGGGGAGGTCCTCTATTTATAGTGTGGAGCTTCCTTGGGAGAGTGGAGAAGGTCCCTTCATGCTAGGGGAATCTTGTGGATATTCCTTACTTGCCGACGTCTCCTTACTTAGCCGGTGCGTCAAGTTTGCTTGCCACCGACTCTGGAACCGACTGGAAAAAGATGGGCCGATTCGGAGAAAATAGTTGGCCGGCCGGCCTAGGGCCTAGGCCGGCCGGCGGGCTTTTTTCTCCAAATGCCTCAAATTTTTGTGGGCTGGCCCTCTTAGTGTGACCATTAAGATCCACGGTCTTGCTCTGTGATTTGACGCCTTTTTGAGTGGTTGATGGGCTTGTTTGTTGGGCCTTGCGCAGTGGTCGATACTCCGAGCTGGGAAATACTTGTTGGCCATTTGATCCTTGATGTTTGAGCCCATTGGGAGATGCCCGGGGCTGCTGGACCATGTTGAGATCCAACATAGGCCGGCCGGCCTATGATGGGGCCGGCCGGTAGCCTTTTGCTCCCATTTATGGTGAATTTCGTCCTGCAGTTAAAATATCACCAAAACTCGTGTAGAGGCATTAATTATAAATAATATTCTATTTTGTACTTGTGTGAGCCTCATTTATTAGTAAGTTGGCGGTAAAGATTGGTCAAATAGCGACCGCCAACAGAGGCCAAGGGTTATTTTGACATGACCAAATTACCCTTGACCACCCACTATATTCGCGGAATATTCTGTACAACATTGTCAAAAGGGTACAAACGACATTTCCGTTTGACGACGGAAACCCTAGCTAGGTGACGTCATTCGCCGGCCCGATCCTTGGACGTTGTCATGCCGGGCTTCATCTCCTTCAGGGATTGCCGCCATTCTTGGACGCCATTCCTGGTCGCCGCCAATTCATCGCCAGCGGTTGGGTATCGTCGAACAATGTCGGCGACCCGATATAGCGGCTCCCATGGCTGCCGCCAATTCTCTGCCGGAGCTCGAAATGTCGGCAGATAGGTTACCTGCAGCCAAAAAAGCCAAAGGCAGAAAGGGGGTGTCGTTATTATCGTAAATACCGATCCCCAACAGTAGCCCCTCGCGGTTGAGGTCCAACTTCGACGGGCAGAAACCGCGACACAAGATAGGAATTTTACGAACGTCACCCCCAACGTCACCCCCCTTTCGAGGTTTCCTGAAAATCGAGGCGACGCTTTTATTATTATTATTATTATTATTATTATTTTTTACGAGAATCGAGGCGGTGCCGTAAATGCGGCGGCGGGGCCTATATATACGGGGGGAGGGGGGGGGGGGGCGGAGAGCTCGTGCTTCCGTTGATCGAGTCGAATTGCTGCCGCATTTTCTTTTGAAAATTTCGCGCCGCATTTTCCTGCTTCCGGAGTTTTTGTGTAGAGCAGCAGCGGTTTTTCTAGGTGTCGACGATTTCGTTTGTCGCCATTCCCTTGCTGAAAGGTGAGTTCGTTTACGAGCTTCCTGATGTGTGATTTTCTTTTTGTGGTTGTTTATAACGTCATGCTTTTCATTTTAGATGCCTCGCGTTAAGCAAACCGCTCGCCCTGCCGACGAATCTGACGAGGAGTTCCTTGCCGATTCGCCTGCCGCTGATGTGGAGGGAGAGGAGGAGCTTGGCGGAGCGAGGAAGCCGGTTGCCGTTGATTCGGACGCTACTCCGACAGCGACTCCCAAGGGCTCGCAAGGAGATCCGAGTCCGGCTGCGGATCTGGGCGTTTTGGCGACGGCTGCCTCTAAGGCTGCCGGGATTTCTGGCACCAGCCAAGGTACTAAACCTGCCGCCCTTTTAGGTAAGAGTCTGGGGTAGTCGTTATTTTCTTGCATATTTGTGAGTCTGCTCTTGCTGGGTCTGCAGCCAAGAGAGTGAGGGGCGCAGTAGATACTGGCTCTAAGGGGAAGGAAGCAGTGGCTAACGTCGACGACGAAGGCGAAGATCTATCCGGGGTGCCGGCCTCCCCTAGTGAATTGGTAGGGGAGGACTCCTGGGCTAAGGGCGGCATTGAGCCGACCTTCCGGTTTGGGCCGTCTAAGGTCACTCCCGCTGATATCGAAAGGTTTGTTGCCCTGGGGTACTTTGAGTCTGGGAAAGCTCGCGCTTCTAGGGGAGAGGAGATTCCCCAACCTCACAACAATGAAGCAATAGTATTTCGTGACTTCTACGAAGCTGGCCTAAGGCTGCTGGCTTTTGGTTTTCTTACTCGTGTTTTGGACAGATATAATTTGGACTTGCACCACTTGACCCCCAACGCCATCGCCACGGTCTCAAAGTTTATATGGGCCGTTCGCAGCTATGGCTCGGCTTTACATTCTGATGCATTCTGCCGATTTTTTGAGGTGAAGCATGACATGAAGCCGGTGATTTTTGGTGAGGTGAAGTATTATCCGCAGTATGGCTGTTGTAGCTTTCAGCCCCGCACTTTCGTGAAGAAATCCAAGTACGAGAACGTGGAGTTGGTTGGCGGTCGCCGAAACAAGTGGCCTGGAGATTGGCGGAACCACTGGTTCTATGCCGAAGTTCCAGAGGAGAAGAAGGACGACGGCAGTCCGTGCTACCCTTTGTTTAGTCGCTCGATAGGCCTACGGCCGGTGCTGTCGCCGGAATTTGGAGAATCGGAGGGTTTTAGGAAGTGCTGCAATGCCTTCCTTACCGCTATTAAGATGAGTAGTGCCAGAGATCTGGTGGAGGAGTTTGTGGCTTGTTGCATTTGGCCGATTCGCAGCGGTTGGAGTCCGCTAAAGTTGAAAGCTACGCGCATCGCCAAGTTGAATCTTAACTATCAGCTGCCGACGTTTGGAGTAAAGAAGCCTGATGGGATTTCGGACAAGGATTTTGTTCGTTACGTTGAGCTAACTGCCGCCGTTATTTGCGGACCGTACACTATGTTGGAGAAGCAAGAGTGCGAGACCATGCTGATTTTCCCTCAGCGTGTGAATCGCATTTTTGACGAGATGAATGCGAAGTACGGTCCTCGCACTGTGATGTCAATTAAGAAAGGGCGGCGAAAGAAGGGTGAACTTGTTATTGGAGCTACTTTCATCGAGAAGCGTGGTTGGGAAACTAACCCCGCGCAACACGTACGTGACGCACCAGCCCCCAGGGCGTTGGTTGGTTCTTCAACCCGGGGTGCCGCCAAGAAATCGGCGGCAGCCCCGAGAGAGGCGGCTGGTTCGTCCGCTGGAGGTGCCGCCAAAAAATCTGCGGCGTCCGGCGGGGTGGCTGGGATAGCGAAGACGCTGGCTGGGAGCTCTAAAGCTGCTGAGAAAGCCAAGCGGCAAACCCTGCGAAAGGTGCCCGCTTCTAAAGTTGTCGCCGAGCAGCGAGCTGATGCTGTTGCAAAAAGGCGGCGGGAGGACGTGGAATCGGCCCCTGCTGAGCCGATGGAAACTGGTTCCAGCGTGGCGGGTGCCGCTGATTTGGCAGAGGAGTTGTCAGTGCGGGAAGGTTGCAAACGGCGTCGGGTGTTGTTGGCTTCAGCGCTTGATGATTCTGATGTTGAATTTCTTGACGAGCTTGAAGAGCGTGGCTCGGGGAACACACGAGAGCCGACTGTGCCACTGGGCGATGCAATTGCCGATATTGCTATGGTTCCCTCAAGCAGGCTTGATTTGCCGCCAAGCCACGCTGCGACTGTTGGTCCGGTGAAGCGGAAGCCCCTCCTACCGGTTTTGTCCGACGATGAAGAAATTGAGTTACTGGAGGACTCCCAGGATTCGCGCGCCGAGCTTGGACACGAGCTCGACGCGGCGTTTGCAGAAATGAGTGGCTCCGATAGAGGTGTCGACTTTTTCTTGGGCAAGGCAGAAACTGCGGCAGCTTCCTCTCCCTTGACTACAATTGATGACCATACTTCTAGTTCATCAGTTAACGGGAGTATGTCTAGCCGCTCTTCTGAGACTAGCTCCTCTGACGCAGGTGAAAGATCTCCGGCTGCGGAGACGCGAGAAGGCGATGCCAACAAACTATTTTTGTCCGCTTTTGTTGAGATGACAAAGGCTGTGGACCCTCAAGGTTTTTCACCTCGCCGCTATTTCTTTGCGTTTGAAATTGGGCAATGATCTAACTT
The DNA here is from genome assembly GCA_012490785.1 of Eragrostis nindensis. NCBI lineage: Eukaryota > Viridiplantae > Streptophyta > Magnoliopsida > Poales > Poaceae > Eragrostis > Eragrostis nindensis. The sequence continues at coordinate 15,916 of JAAXCT010001077.1, forward strand.
CGTTTAATTTTTGCAGAACTTTACAGTTTCTTGACTAAAGCTGACAACGCTTCGGTTGCTGAGGTCCTGGATAGAAATGCGACGCTGGTAACGTGCTTTTTTGACGTTTCCGTCGCTTTTATTTGTCCTTAGAGGAGGTTGCCACTGACGTGCTGTTCTGTTAATCTTATGCAGGCTCTTGCGGCAGCTCGAGCCCTGAGCCGTCGCTTTTATGGGTCTGAAGCCGCCTCTTCATCCGGTGATGTGTTAGAACTGCGGCGGGCGCTGAAGGAGGAGCGCGCGTCTTTCGACACTATTAAAGCTGATCTCAATGATCAGATTCAAAAGTAAGACGAAGCGTTAAACGTGCTGCAGGAAGTCCTCCAGAGCAGCGAGAATGAACTCGCCCGCTTGAAGCAGGACCTGAAGAAGGCGGAAGAGAGGATAACTGCGGCGGAGAGTAGCGCTGAGAGCGCCAGGAAGGCCGGCAACAATTTTGCCCGCACTTTTTCGAGTGGCGCCGTTAGTGCTCATGCTGCTTTTGATGTCGCCCTGGCCACTATCGGCGGCGCCGCTAATCCTCTTCCGCGAGTCGACGGTTTGCTGACGCCGGAATTGTTCTTCAATTGGCTGAAAGGGGAGTTTGGCGATCTCCCTGAGGCTTTCGAGGGCGTTGGCCGATTTGCGGCGCGTACGGCGTGTGCAGCTCTTCTGGACCTGCTTGAAAAACGGCAATGCAAACACTTCACCGATCTCGCGCGCAGCACTTACTCAGATTCGCATTTTGACGAAGCCAACGCGGCGAGTGACAGCAAGGGCGTTCGCTTAGTTGTGAAGCGCTTCATGAAGAGGTACTGGGGGGTGCACGGGTGTTGGCGGTTCTTATGCGATAAAATTAAATTCATTAATTCCGCAAGCGCACGGATCACCATTGTAGCATTTCACCTTGGAGTATTCCAGGGTTATCGTATTTATATTTCCGCAGGGAAGTAGAGCAAAAGAAAGCTGAATAATAGCTATGCATTGGGTAATTTGGAGAAAGAAATAATGTATCAACTATACTTGAGACGGGGGTAAGATAGGCATGATATATATGGGTGGCACACACATCCTCAAATCCAAGGTAATAAAATAAATCGTAGTATACATTTGGGAGAGCAACGAGATAGAGTTAAGGTTACCTGTATGTTTATCTATTATTTACTTTTCTAGCAGTCAATTCTACAAAGGTTATTTACTCTAGTTAAGCTCATACACATACAAGTCATGTCGTTTCGGGGCACGGAAGCCAGGGCAACCGATGCTGTTAGTTCACCCTGGGGATCCATCCGCTATAATTAAGACCCTGCTGAGTCCAACCCGGACGTGGTGGATTACAGAGACCGGTGCAGCTGTCACATACACTCGCGGCTACCATCCTCCGTGGGGTTAGGTGCCAAACGTGCATAGGCCAAGATCTAAGCGCCACGCTTACAACCCGCCTAGAGGAGCTACTCTTGATCAACGGAGCAGTCCTATCTAAGAATGAACAAGCACAGATTTCACACGACGTCATCTCCGACGATGGCACTCTCTCGTACTCGCTATTCCAACAATCACGAATCCCACAACAAGACTTCTACGAGCACTTACTTAACGAATAAATAAACTAAATAGAAAAGAATTACTAAAAGAAATAAATAAAGATAAAACTAATTATATAATAAATAAAATAATATCTCAAGAGTAAGATACAAAGAACTATACCGAACTCCGAGAATACTCCGGAAGCCCGAGAGAGCTCTCACTCTACTCTACTCTACTCTAACTCCCAAAGCTACTACTCAACTAAACTAATGAACACTTGGATGAAGTGTGATGGTGCTTTTTGCTTCGGAGGCCGAGGGGTCCAATTTATAGCTTGTGAAGGCGGTGGGAGCACCCTGGCCGAAGCTGGAGAGGCGGTGGCGCCAAAGTCGGCCGGCCGGCCTAGGGGGGTGGCCGGCCGCCCGTCCCCTGTGGTGGTTTGCCACCGACTTGCTCCTGGACGCTCCAGATCACTCCTTGAAGGCGGTCTGAAGGTCGGTTTCTTGCTGGGGTCGGCAGAATTGGATTGAGGGCCAAGTAAAGGCCCAAATGGCCCACCTTCTAGAATGTCGGTGGAATTCTGCCGAGCTGGGCTTGAATTGTGCGTTGAAGATTATTTTCCAGCCCACTGGAGGAAGCCTGGGGCCTGTGGCCACCAGGTGGGGCCGGCCGGCCAGGGAATTTCCCTGACTGGGCCCACTTTTCTCCATTATTCACTCCTGCATCCAAATATCCACCAAAACTTGTGGAGTAGCATAATTCCTATCTACTATGCACAAAATCTTGGTGTTATGTATTTATTTACCGGTAGGGTGGCGGTCAAAACATGGTTTAACGACCGCCAACAACCTCCCCAAGCTTAAACTTTGCTCGTCCCGAGCAAACTCAACTCAGGGTACCGGCGGATCAGGAGTTACAAAGAAGCGCCCCATGAGTAATAAAGATGCAACAACATACTCCCTAAACAGTGGTAAGTTTACGAGAGCACAAAATATTCATGAGTGTTGCAAAAATCGTGGGGCTTAAATGTCACACCTTGTCATGCAGCATTGAAGACTAGAACGGCATTTTCGGACAAGTACACAATTCTAGCAGGTATGCATTCAGAGTTTTTATGTGCTGCAAGGTGCAAAAATTCTCCTTCGTTTTGGGTGGCACTTCTCTTACCACACCTATGTGAGTTCTATTCCTACAATCTTCACTCATCCTACCTTCTATCAAATGAGGCTTTGTATGTGGAGCTTGGTAAGGAATGCACAAATGTCATGCATATATTGTAAAGCTAAGGAATGAGTCTCAATCAACATAGCAACTCCATTTATTTTGGTCATAGGAAATGATGTGATGGAGGGGGAGAAAATGAACTCACGCTTATGGAAGGGGGTTTTGAAAAACATTGGTCCTTTATTTTGCTCAAGATGTTTATGATAAGAACCACATAGCCATTGACTTTTGTCATGCAACCATGGAGTTTTTTTTTTTTTTTTGACTACTCCATGGTGCAAGGGGCCATAAATTTTGAATGGTTCAATGAAACATTTTGAAATATTCTTGAGCATTTTGGATGGACCAAAAGTTTTGCAAACTCTGAAAAATGTTTGGTTGATTTATCCAAACATTCCCCTTTTTATTTGGTGGAGAGAAATTTTCGAAAACACACGCGAAGGAATTATGACCAAAATTAGGAGTGCTTAGTTTCAAGAGTACATCAAACCTTAACAAAACTCAATGCATAAACAAATGGCTATGAGTGGGGCTGTTTCGAATATTATGATATGGCTCTGGTAGGTAAATAAATCCTCGCACTAAGAGAAGTGTGCCAAAACAGAAGGGTTTTAGGTACTTGCAGCGATTCAAGAAAAACATCTCTGGATGAAACCATACTAAGAAATTGCAACAAGTCCTAATCATGCCATATCACAATCCACAATGCTCAGACTTGGTGTAACAAATGCAACCCACGGAAATAAGCAAGACTCATGATGTGATCATGCTCAAGTAAAAATAACACATATGTCAGGAGTAGAGGTTGCATCTATGCGACACATGGGAAGCTAATTTGTAACTCGATCATCATTTCCCTTAAGCGTAGCATAACACCAAGATTCTAGCATTTATTCGAAACAGGAAGTTCATTTATTTATTAAGAAAGTTAGGAATACTTACCTGGGGGTCCTCCCCAAGCTTGAGTCTTTGCAAGACTCGAGCTTGTATTGAACTCCTTCTTACCTGGGGGTGCCCTCCCCAAGCTTGAGTCTTTGTAAGACTTAAGCTTGATTTAGGCTCTTCCTCCTCCTTCTTGATCTGCAAAAAAGAGTGAGGATGATACAAATGGCTAGCCCCTAATGGGCATCACCGGGAATCCTATTATTTTTGTTGTTTTTAAATTTTTTTTTCAAATTTTTATTTTGTTTTTATGATTTATGAAAAGAAAAACAAGTGCTAGGCCTAGCTAGGATAACGATTGGGATGGCCTCCCCAATCGGAGGGCTCTCATTTTTACGTCTTTGAGCTGGACGTTCTCCATGTCTTTTCAACTTGTTTGGACCTCGCTCGCTGGAGAATCTTGCGAGGTAGAGGTTCTTTCTTTCTTCCGCCACACCTTGGTTGTTTTCTTTGTGTTTGTGGCAGCGACCTTTTCTTTGATAGGGGCCTTTGTTGTACTCTCATCGGTTGATGCCGTAGCTGCCTTCTTCTTTCTTGAGCGCCTCGCTCTCCTCTTCTTGGGCGATTGTGACTCGCCTACTCCTTCTTGCGGAGGAGTAAGAGGGGCTTGAGATGTGTTAGGCGGCTGAGGCATCCTCCTTGGAGTCCTCCAATATTTTGCTAGCCTTCTTGCATTCTCTCTTTCCAGATAGTCTCTCATATATGCAATGAGCTTATCTGGCTGTGGCATGGGTGGAGTAATCTCAATCTTCTCCACTCTCCTTGGGTCCTTTCCATATATGACCCGTACTTGCTTGCATTGCTCAACCTTAGGCTTGAAGCTGAACGTTTCTTCCCTGCCGTTGAAGTCCAAGTGGATCCCTCCTGCCCCCACGTCGATGTTGGTGTTGGTGATGCTCAAGAACGGCCTCCCAAGGATGAGAGGTGCCTTGTCATCTACTTCCATATCCAGCACAACAAAGTCAACGGGGACGAAGAGATTTCTGATCTGCACGGGAACTTCTTCGACAATTCCCAAGGGCAGGCGCAGTGACCCGTCTGCAAGCTGGAGCTTCATGGTCGTTGGGGATAATGGATGGTTTAACCCATCGTACATCGCCTTCGGCATGATGCTCACGCTCGCCCCTAAGTCACATAGTGCCCGAGCGAAACAACGGTCGTTGACCAAACACGGGATGGTTGGCCATCCGGGATCTTTTCTGATCACATCCTCGGGGAGTGCGGAATCCAAGTCGCTTTCTTCACACCTGATGGTTATTGCATTCACAATCTCCTTGGGATTAACTTCTGGTTGCCCAGGAAGTTTACCCGCACGAGGAGACTGCACAGCTGAAGCTATTTGCGCTATTTGCGTTTCTAGCATCTTGTTATGGCTTAGCTGATTCTGCAGAGCAGTGCTGAACGACTCTAACTTGGCATCTATGCTCTCTAAAGCCTTGTCCGTAGTAAGAAATTTCTTACTAATGCTGTCATTAATCTTGACCTGGCCGAGAACTAGATCCTTGATAGAGGGCTCATAACGGGAAAGATTACCATTGTTACCTCCCTGATTCTTGTTGAAGGAGAGGTTGGGCCTGGAATTCCAGCCGTAGTTGTTCTGGGAGCGGAACCCATTGCCATTGTTGAGGAAATTGCATTCCTCTCTCGTATTTGGGCAATTGATGCCCATATGCCCAATGCTGCCGCATTCCTCACATGTCATGCGGGAATCCGCAACTTACAGGTCCTGCGGAGACTCCACCTTGCGGAGTAGCTGATCGACCTTGCGGAGTAGCTGCTGCGGCGTCGAGGTGCTCTCGAGCGGACGGCCTCAAACCGTGGTAGAAACTCTGTATGAGGAGCCATTCCTCCATGCCATGGTGTGGGCATGAGAGAACGTACTCCTGCATCCTGTCCCAGGCTTCCGCGGTCGACTCATCTGCGAGCTGTTGGAAGCCCGATATCTTGTTCCGCAGGGCAGTCGTCTTGCCCGACGGGAAGAACTTGGCGAGGAAGGCATTGGAGCATGCCGTCCACGTGTCGAGGGACTCTTGGTTCGCGTAGAACCACTGAAGAGCCTTCCCCAACAGAGAAAAAGGGAAAAGCTGTAGTCGGATAGCGTCCTGAGGTGCATCCTTTATGACGAAAGTGTTGCACGTCATCAGGAACCTTTGGAGGTGAGCATTTGCATCCTCCGACGGCTTCCCACAGAAAGGACTGGCCAAGATCATGTTGATCAAGGCCGGCTTGAGCTCGTAGTCCTTGTTGGTGACGCGCGGGTTGGGTCCCACGCGGATGTTCTCCGTAGTTGGCGCGGAGAAGTCATTGATCGTCTTCTCAACAACGGGGTCGGCCATGGTACTGTTCGTTGAGGAGGCCCTGACAACCGGTGGAGGAGACGATTCGAGAGCCAGAGCGTTCTTGCGGATCTGTTTGGTGAGTTTGGCTCGAACTTTCCTCAAGAACTGTTCTGGATCTGAGTGGAAGTTTTCTGGTAGGTCGAAACCAGTCATGCACAGTCCTGTTTCAAATTTTTACAAGAAGAAAAACCAGGACAAGGGTAAGCCCGCAAAAGTAAGTGATAATTATTCTTCTCACAAACTTCAATGCATTTATTCAGTTCCTAGCTGCTACTTCCCCGGCAACGGCGCCAGAAATGCTTGTTGGCGGTTCTTATGCGATAAAATTAAATTCATTAATTCCGCAAGCGCACGGATCACCATTGTAGCATTTCACCTTGGAGTATTCCAGGGTTATCGTATTTATATTTCCGCAGGGAAGTAGAGCAAAAGAAAGCTGAATAATAGCTATGCATTGGGTAATTTGGAGAAAGAAATAATGTATCAACTATACTTGAGACGGGGGTAAGATAGGCATGATATATATGGGTGGCACACACATCCTCAAATCCAAAGTAATAAAATAAATCGTAGTATACATTTGGGAGAGCAACGAGATAGAGTTAAGGCTACCTGTATGTTTATCTATTATTTACTTTTCTAGCAGTCAATTCTACAAAGGTTATTTACTCTAGTTAAGCTCATACACATACAAGTCATGTCGTTTCGGGGCACGGAAGTGCCAGGGCAACCGATGCTGCTAGTTCACCCTGGGGATCCATCCGCTATAATTAAGACCCTGCTGAGTCCAACCCGGACGTGGTGGATTACAGAGACCGGTGCAGCTGTCACATACACTCGCGGCTACCATCCTCCGTGGGGTTGGGTGCCAAACGTGCATAGGCCAAGATCTAAGCGCCACGCTTACAACCCGCCTAGAGGAGCTACTCTTGATCAACGGAGCAGTCCTATCTAAGAATGAACAAGCACAGATTTCACACGACGTCATCTCCGACGACGGCACTCTCTCGTACTCGCTATTCCAACAATCACGAATCCCACAACAAGACTTCTACGAGCACTTACTTAACGAATAAATAAACTAAATAGAAAAGAATTACTAAAAGAAATAATAAAGATAAAACTAATTATATAATAAATAAAATAATATCTCAAGAGTAAGATACAAAGAACTATACCGAACTCCGAGAATACTCCGGAAGCCCGAGAGAGCTCTCACTCTACTCTACTCTACTCTAACTCCCAAGCTACTACTCAACTAAACTAATGAACACTTGGATGAAGTGTGATGGTGCTTTTGCTTCGGAGGCCGAGGGGTCCAATTTATAGCTTGTGAAGGCGGTGGGAGCACCCTGGCCGAAGCTGGAGAGGCGGTGGCGCCAAAGTCGGCCGGCCGGCCTAGGGGGGTGGCCGGCCGCCCCGTCCCCTGTGGCGGTTTGCCACCGACTTGCTCCTGGACGCTCCAGATCACTCCTTGAAGGCGGTCTGAAGGTCGGTTTCTTGCTGGGGTCGGCAGAATTGGATTGAGGGCCAAGTAAAGGCCCAAATGGCCCACCTTCTAGAATGTCGGTGGAATTCTGCCGAGCTGGGCTTGAATTGTGCGTTGAAGATTATTTTCCAGCCCACTGGAGGAAGCCTGGGGCCTGTGGCCACCAGGTGGGGCCGGCCGGCCAGGGAATTTCCCTGACTGGGCCCACTTTTCTCCATTATTCACTCCTGCATCCAAATATCCACCAAAACTTGTGGAGTAGCATAATTCCTATCTACTATGCACAAAATCTTGGTGTTATGTATTTATTTACCGGTAGGGTGGCGGTCAAAACATGGTTTAACGACCGCCAACAACGGGATAGAGGCCTGCCGTCAAATAGCGAGGAGCAAGTTTGAATTGGTGATGCACTATTGCCCCCGACATTGGTTTCTTTTCCAAGATATGATTTAATAAACCTTGTTTATTTTTAGATGAAGGCGGCGACTGGCGCCGGAATTGTGGCGGAGGGCTCAAAGAAACGGGCAGCCACTCCTGCTAGTGAGACGCCGCCGGCGAAAGTTGCCCGCGTTGAAGGTGTTGCGGAAACAGAGAAAGCTGCCGCGAAAGCTGATGCACCTGCCGCGGTTAAAACTCCTGCCCCCGCCGCGGCTGCTGCGGCCGCTTCGTCTTCTGCGGCAGTCGAACCGGAAAATGCGGCGGGCTCCGCCGCTCCTGGTGCTACGCCTGCCACTCCTGCTGCGCCGCCAACTGAAGAGGTTTAGGTTATTTTAGGTGTGAAGGGAGAGAACTTAAAAACACGGCTTGTAATAATGTATGTTTCAATACACTGTGCGCAGGATTGTTTCTGCGGCGCCGCGTTGAACATTGCGCCTTTGAAGTATGAGCGTGATGGCTTGCGCGTTTCTGGCGAGGCGCATTTATGTTATGTTTCGCAATATCCGCGTCATGATTTCGGGCATTTCTGGAGGGAAATGATGGCTCAATATTTTCAAGGGCGGGAATGCCTGGCTCGTTGCTTTCACCGCCGGCATTCTTCTTCCACAACGGTCGTGAAGGTAGAAGGCGTTGATGACCTTAGCTTTGATCCTTATTTGGATCGCTTTAGGTGTGTGTACGATAGTACGGGCCCCGAATACGGTCCCGGGTTTGTAGTAGAAGTCGACTTTGACTTGTAGCTGGATTGTCGACTTTTGTGACAAAGGACGCCCGGATGAAATGTTCTCATCTGATTTGCTTTTGATTTGCGAATGTGGTTTCGGCGATAAGTCATTTTTTGACATGTTAAAGCTTTTTCGCTTTTTCTCTTAGTGGAAAGCGCTCACCGTTGCTCGGTCGCCTGAGTAAAACGAATGTCACCCCCCTCCCCCTGGCGATCGAGGGACGGAGGCCGCGCTGAAACTGCGACGCACAATTTATACAGCGTGTATTTGCATAAATTGCGGAAGGGCACAGATCGTACCGTGTTCTTTTACTCAAATTGCGGAGCGTGCACTAGTTGCCGCTATTGTTGGTTGGCTCTTGTGCTTGTCAGATGTTTCGTAGTTGCCGTTATTTTTGGCTTGAAAGACGTCGTTTGACGATATGGGACCTTGGCGCCCTTATTTGTTACAAGTTAAAAGCATTTTCGCTTTTTCCTTATTATTCGGCGCTCGTCGTGACTCGATTGATTGAACGAAACGAACGTCACCCCCCTCCCCTTAGCAATCGAGGGATGAGGAGCGCGTTGAAATTGCGAGGCGCGGCTCGCGCGCCATTATTTTTGGAGAAAATTGCGAATGGAGCACAAGGTTACCGCAATTATTAGGTTGTCTCCGAAATCTGTCGGATATTGAACATTTGCCGCTATTCTTGCAGAAAGAGCGGCACTTGAGAATATGTTGCCTTTTGGCCTCTCGCTTTTTCTTTTGCAAGATTATGCTACCTCCATGGTCTTGGGTCCCGTCCTTGGATGGGTGTTTATATTGAGTCCCTTAAGACTTCGATCTTAATGATCTATTTTTGTTGTGTCGGATTTTGTCCGGAGCCCCTTGGGGGTTGAGATCTATGTGCCTCTTTCCTTTAAGGAAATGGACGACTGAGCCCTTGGGCTGGTTGCGTTCCGAACTTTCTCAATTTTTTGAGAAAGAATGGAGAGATGGCCCCTTGAGGCGCTTTTTCTCTACCGCCGCCGTTTCTCAATTTGATGAGAAGGATTGGCGATTTTTTTTTTTTTTTGCCATTCTTTCTCGATTTTATGAGAGAGATTGGAGATGTGGCCCCTTAGGGCGCTTTTTTCTCTAAGCGCTTTATAAGAAGGAAGCCTGGGAGAAAGGGGCTAAAATTTTTTTTGCTTCCTTTCAAGTGGCTTTGGCTCAGGAGTCAAATCCTCCTGCGTCGATGTGGCGATATTTTTGCGAATATAGCATCGACTACTTTAAGAGATGAAGAGTTTTGTTTTTCTGGGGAAGATAGCATTATATTGAATTGCAAGGGTTACAAAAGGTCCTACCTCGTTAAAAACCTCACCCCCGATGTGGGGTTCCCCTGTGAGGAAAAGAGTATGGGCCTTAAAAAAGGAAAGAAAAGTTACAAAACTACCGACTAAGAGCGCCGCTTATAACAGCGCGTCGCTATTGGCCTTTACACTTTAGGTGAAGTACCTCTTGAGGTTGTCCACATTCCAGGCATGTGGGAGCTCGTTGCCTTCATTGTCTGCCAAATGGTAAGATCCCGAGCGATTGCTCCTGACGACAATGAAAGGGCCCTGCCACTTGGAGTTGAGTTTTCCAGTGTTCTCTGTTTTTGGACTTCGCAGGAGAACAAGGTCGCCGGCTTTAAATGCTCTTTGCACCACTCTGGCGTCCCGCCATTTTCTTGTTTCTTCCTGATACCTCTCCAAGTTAAGGATTGCTTGGTCTTTGTCTAATTCCGACATGTCCTTTGAAACGGCGTCAAACTCGTGGCAATTTCATCCGAGAGTTGCCCTCAAGCTTCGATGCTTTATCTCTTCTGGTGTCATGGCCTCTTCGCCATATAAGAGCCTGAAAGGTGTGAATTTGGTAGTTCTTGATACTGTTGTGTTATGCGACCAGATCACTTTATGCAACTCATCCATCCACTTTCCTTTTCTCTGGCCTCCAAGCACTTCTTGACGCCCTCAAAGATTTGCTTGTTCGCGTTTTCGACGGCACCATTTGACTCTGGATGATAAACATATGCAAAATTCACTTTGGTGCCTATAGAATGGCAGAATTCGCGGAACTCTTGGTTGTCAAACTGTTTTCCGTTGTCCACGGTAATTTCGGCAGGGACTCCGAATCTGCACACTATGTTTTGCCAGAAGAACTTCTTGATTGCTGGGCCAGTGATATTGATCAGTGGCTTCGCCTCTATCCATTTGGTGAAATAGTCGAGAGCAACTACGGCGTGCGTGTAATTTCCGGCAGCCGTGGGTAGAGGGCCGACAATGTCGACTCCCCATCGCTGAAGTGGCCATACTGGCTGAATGAGCTGAGTGAGCTGAGCTGGGTTGTTGATTTTTCTTGAGAATTTCTGACATGCTTCGCATGTTTTGACAAGGAGTTGGGCGTCCTGCAATGCAGAGGGCCAGTAAAAACCTTGTCGGATAGCCTTGCCGACTAAAGCTCTGCTGGATATATGAGAGCCGCAGATTCCCTGGTGAATCTCGCTAAGGAGCTTTTCCCTTCTTCTTGATCTATACATCTCAAGAATGGAGTGGATGTGCCGAATTTGTATAGGAAGTCATCTACAAATGCGTAGTTTCTTGCTCTCTGCTTCATGCGCTTGGCTTCTATTTCCGACTCAGGCTCATAAAAATCTCGGAGATATGCCATAATAGGAGCACGCCAATCTTCACTTGAGATGGCATGTATCATCTTGGGTTCTTTCTCTGCCGCTTTTATGGATGGAGAACTCAGTGTTTCAAAAAAGACGTCTGGTGGTAGAGGATCTTTCCTAGCTGCCGCTTTTGCAAGCTGATCTGCTTCACTATTCAGGTTTCTGTCGATATATTGACAAGTGAAACCCTTGAAGTACTTTTCCAAGCCCCGTACATGTTCCAGATATCTGGCCAATAGTTCATCTCTGGCTTTATAAGTTTTATCAACATGCCCGGCAATGACCTGAGAGTCTGTTTTGACGATGAAGCTTTTGACACCTAATGCTCTTAGCTTTCTTATGGCGAGCAAAAGGCCCTCATATTCTGCAACATTGTTTGTGCATTTGTCTGTGTCATGGTTGAACTGCAACCTGATTGCGTACCGCAATTTGATACCAGACGGTGAGGTCAAAATTGCGGCAGCTCCTGCTCCGAGATGGCACCATGCGCCGTCGCAATGGATCTCCCATGGGACTTCAAAGACTGGACCCTCGGTGTACGATGAAGGCTCAGTCCAATCTGCGAAAAAATCCGCCAGCACCTGAGAATTTGCGGCACTTCTTGACTCGAAGTCAACAACGTGTTCTGATAATTCCGAAGCCCATTTGGTGATTCTTCCAGATGCTTCTCTGTTTCTGAACATGTCATTCAGTGGTTGATTTGTCAACACTCGGATGGTGTGAGCTTCAAAGTAATGCCTCAATTTTCTGCATAGGCTATCTTTTCCAGTTCGGAATAGAATCTTTTTGATCCTGAAAGAGCTTCAGATACATAGTATACTGGCACTTGAACTTTCATCACTTTGCGCTTCTTCTCAATTTGCTGTTCTTGCACAAGTGCGGCACATACTGCTGAGTGCGATGCTGATACATACATTAACAGAGTTTCATTTTGTTTGGGACTTGCGAAGGCAGTCATTTCCTTGAGATACTCTTTCAATTCTGCAAAGGCTTTTTTCTGCTCTTGGCCCCATTGAAAGTTATTTGCATTTCTGAGGACTTTGAAAAAAGGAAGGCTTCTTTCGGCTGATCTGGAAATAAACCTGTTGAGTGCCGCGATTCTTCCGGTGAGCTTCTGCACATCTTTGAGGCATTGGGGTTCTCGCATATTGATGAGTGCACTTATCTTGTCAGGATTGGCTTCGATGCCTTTGATTGACACTAAGCATCCCAAAACCTTTCCCTTGCGAATTCCAAAAACACATTTTTCAGGGTTGAGCTTAAGGTTTGCCTTTCTGAGGTTTGCAAATGTTTCGGCCAAGTCAGAAATATGATCTTCTTTCTTGCCGCTTTTTACCACTATGTCGTCGACATAGGCTGACAAGTTCTTGCCTAACTGATTCTCAAAGGCGATAGATGTCATTCTGCAGAAAGTAGGTCCCGCATTTTTTAGGCCTTCCGGCATTCTGACAAAACAATAAGTTCCGAAAGGGGTGATGAAACTTGTTTTCTCTTCATCCTCTTTGTACATGAAGATTTGGTGATATCCGGAGAAACAATCCAGCAGTGATAGGAGTTCTGAGCACGCCGCTGCATCGACAATTTTGTCGATTCTGGGCAGTGGAAAATCGTCTTTGGGACATGCCTTGTTGAGATCAGTGAAATCAATGCACATTCGCCACTTTCCATTCTTCTTCTTTACTGGTACTGTGTTTGCCAGCCAGGTTGGATATTTCACCTCCTTGATAACATTTGCGTCAAGCAACCTCTGTACCTCGGCCTTGACTGCTTCGACCCGGTCGTCGGACATTTTTCGGAGTTTCTGCTTCTTTGGTCTGATATTTTTATCGATTCGCAACTTGTGTTCTATGATATCTCGGCTGACGCCTTTTAGGTCACTTGCAGACCAGGCAAAAACATCCTTGTTTTTGCGAAGGACCTGGACGAAAGCTTTTTCCATGTCCTTCGGCATACCTGTCGCAATTATCACTTCCTGTCCTAAGACATGCTTGTCCCATGGAACTCTTTTTGTTTCCTCGTTAGCCGCAATTGCTGGTTCTTCCTTGTCCATTTCTTTTTCCAACTGGAGAACTTCTTTCCCTGGCTTTTTTCCTGCCGGGTACAAGACGTGCACATTCGGGTGAGCATACAAAAAGTGAACATTCTTCTGGCCGGGAGCTGCCGCCCTTTCAATATTTCTGGCTTCTTGCTGATCGCCAAATACTGAGATGACCTCCTTATGTGCCGGTATTTTCATACAGAGATAAGAGCTGTGCAAAACTGCTTCAAATGCATTGAGGACTCCTCGTCCAAAGATTGCGTTGTAAGGGTAAGGCATATCGACCACATCAAATGTGATGTGCTCAGTTCTTGCATTGTCGAGGGTACCAAAGGATACTGGTAGGCTTATTTTGCCGAGGGCACGGACTTCTCTCCCGCCAAAACCATACAGGGGATATTCAGAAGGCTGAAGTAGAGATGAATCAAGGTTGAGCTGGTCAAATGTTCTCTTGAAGAGGATGTCTGCCGAACTTCCATTGTCAACAAGGATTTTGGTAACTGACCAACCATAAGTGTTCGCCTGGATGACCATGGCATCTGTGTGAGGGTAGCTGCGGAGGTTTAGGTCAGCTTCTGTGAATGTTATTGGAATGTGCGACCACCGTGATTTCACCACGGGTCCGTTGCACACAGCATTGACGGCCCGGAAGTAATTTTTCTTTTGCTTCTTACTTTCAAACTCGGATGAAGATCCCCTGGTGATTGGCAGGATGACTCCATAAGTGGGAAGGCTCTGAGAGGAATTGTTTTGGTTTGACTGTTTTGGAAATGGCGGTGGAGGAGGTAAAGGCGGCTCCTCCGAGGCAGTAATTCTAGGAATTTGCGGCTGGGGCACGTGTGAACTTGTTTGAGAAGTCGCCAAATGCTGAATCTGCGGCGAGGGTGGTGGATGCGGTTGGTATGGGCTTTGAAAGTGGTGGTGAGGGTTGTAAGAATTCTGGAAGTATTGATATGGGTAGGAAGCACCGAAAGGTGAGTTGTTCCAAGAATTGGCGGTAGACGTGTGATTGACACTTCTCTGTGTTTCGCTTCTTTGCTCCTTGGCTTTCATTCTTTCCATGGCATCTTTTGTTTCTGGGCATTCCTTGGAGGTGTGACCCTTGTCAAGTCCGTGAAACAGACAGTATGGTTTTTTTGGCTCCTGGTTTCGCGAGTTGTACGAATTGCCGCGACCCCTTCCTCGAGAGCGATTGTTTCTTCCTCCTCTGTGTTGAAAATTGCCGGCAGAGCTGCTTGTGTCGGCTTTTTCTTCTTGGTTGTCGATATGATTGACTAGGTTGGAGTTCTGGCTCTGATTGTTGTTGCCACCTCTCCTAGACGAATTCCAATCCTGCTGCCTTTGGCTCGATTGGTTTTTCTTCGCCTGCCGCAGCGCGCTCTGCTGCTCTAATCTTCTTCTGTGGTCATTGTCAGCTCTACAGAACTGATTGACCGTTGAGAAGAGCTCTTCGAGTGTTGAAGGGCGGTGCATGGAAAAATGAGTGGCACAAGGGCCGGCTCGCAACCCTCCAATTGCGGCATCAATGACAATTTGGTCTGGAATATCATCTGTTCGGGCTTTGAGCTTGACAAATCTCTGAAAATAGTCTTGGAGGGGCTCTTTTTCTTGCTGAACACATGCTCTCAGTTCGTCTGCAGATATAGATGTTCTGTGAAAACCTTGAAAGTTTGTCGTCAATTTGTCCCTTAGGTTCTCCCATGAATATATTGATCCGGGCTTCAGCCTAGAGTACCACTCGAGGGCTTGATGCTCAATTGCGGTGACAAAGGTCTTGGCCAATACAGTATCATCTCCTCCAGCACATGCTACTGCAGCTTCAAATGACATCAAAAATTGTCTCGGGTCGGTTGAGCCATTGTACTTTGATAAGGAGATGGGCTTGTATTTTGCTGGCCATGGGGTCAACTGGAGGCCTTCTGACAAGGGGGAGTTCTTGTCGAATTTACTCACGAAAGGTACAGATTGGCGGTATGCATTCCGAGGCTTATGATGGCCTTCGCCATTGTTGTTTGTTTCAAAGTCGGGAGTCACTTGGTAGTGCTCTCTCTTTGCTTTGCTATTTTGCCCTGTGGTGCTTGTCATCTCATCGAGCTCTTTTTGCAGTTCCGCGACTGCCGCCTTTGCTTGTTCAATCTGTAGCCGAAGCCTTTCTTTTTCTCTAGCCCTCTCCTCAGAGATTATCTTCTCCTTTGTTAGCTTGAGTCTTTTCCCAAGTTGTTGCAAGTTGGAGAGCTGACGCATTTGCTTGTCGACTTCATCTTCCTCTGGATCACTTTCTTCAGGGTTGATTGTCAACGGTGGTTCCGCCCATTTCTTGCCGGCTTTTGCTTGCTTCAACTTTTCTGCCTCTTCACTGAAAGTGAGGTCGATGGAGCTTTTGGCGGCGACGTCCTGATCACCTGGCCGAATTCCAGCGGCTAGGCTTCCTTCCGCCGCGCCGGAAATCTTGTTGGCCTCGTCGGCCATTTGCCTTGCTTGAATGAATGCCCAACGAATTTCTTCTTCCGAGAATGCTGGGTTGGGAGGGAGGATTTCTTCCTCTAAGTCCGGCGGGTGGGAGCTGATGGTGGTTTTTGGACTAGGTGCTTTTTTCTTCCTCTGTGGCATCACGGGTGGTATTTTTGAGCAACACAAACGGTGGGCGCCAATGTTGGGAATTCTTCATTGTAGCAACAAAGAATCCCGACACGGACAATCAAATCACACTTAGGGAACAAAGGAGCAGCATTTCATTTCAAGGGTGTAATCTCTTCTGTTTCGTCCCGTTCTACGGAGCCCGGAGGCGGGTATTTATAGGGGAGGCCAAGGGTTATTTTGACATGACCAAATTACCCTTGGCCACCCACTATATTCGCGGAATATTCTGTACAACATTGTCAAAAGGGTACAAACGACATTTCCGTTTGACGACGGAAACCCTAGCTAGGTGACGTCATTCGCCAGCCCGATCCTTGGACGTTGTCATGCCGGGCTTCATCTCCTTCAAGGATTGCCGCCATTCTTGGACGCCATTCCTGGTCGCCGCCAATTCATCGCCAGCGGTTGGGTATCGTCGAACAATGTCGGCGACCCGATATAGCGGCTCCCATGGCTGCCGCCAATTCTCTGTCGGAGCTCGAAATGTCGGCAGATAGGTTACCTGCAGCCAAAAAAGCCAAAGGCAGAAAGGGGGTGTCGTTATTATCGTAAATACCGATCCCCAACAATGTGCATGCTCAAGTTGCCAGTCAGCTTGAGAGTGCTTTGAAAGAGCTAGAGGAGCTCAAGGCTCGACCTCTACTCTTGGGTGTTTGTAAGACTTGCCTTAAGCTCACACATGACTTGAATAGTCAATTGTCCAAGGTTAAAGAGCTAGAGGCAAAATTGCTAAGTGGTCCTCGTGGAACACCACCACCGTGTGTTGTGTGTGCCTCTTTGAAGAGTGATCTTGTCACCACCAAAAACGAGAACCTAAAGCTATCCCAAGAAGTCGAATACCTCACCACTCGCCTCACAAGAACCAAAGAGAGTGAGAAGAGAATTGAGAGTGACTTGCTGAGGGTTAAGGAAGGTTCAACTCAAGGATACAACTTGGGTTTGGGTTATGAGAGGTGTGAGAAGGAGAGTGAAAATGTGGGTAAGTTTGTACTAAGCTCCAACCTCCAAGATGAGAGTGAGAAACTTAAACCCACCGACACCTACTACCCATCAAACCCAAAGCCATCCTTTAACCCAAGAGAGGTCAAGAAACAAAAGCAACAATCCAAACCACCTACACAACCAAAACCAAAACCCAGGAATGTGTTTACTTGCATGTTTTGTGGTAGGGATGGTCATTTGGATGAGTTTTGCTTTAGAAGGAAGAGAATTGAAAGGAGGCAAGCTGAGTTAGCTAGGAATGCAGTCTATCATTCCTATGTTGACTATCCGCCTCACACTCCTTCTCGTGCTTACAGTGGACTTGGTCATCGCTCATATGACTTTGGTTCACGAAACAGAGGATTCGAGTCGCGACGCTTTGATGGCCCACGTTTTCCCTTTCGTGGTGTTCATCCCCAGCGTGGATATAGTCATCCCTCATATGACTTGTATCCCCATGACATGAGGAGTGAGTTGGACGCTTTGACGGTCCACATCGTCCCTATCGTGGTGCTCGTCCCGTGCGTTCCAATGATCAAGTGCATAGAACTGTTTTTACTTCTGCAGGTCGTGTGGTTAGGTGCTGGATTCCTAAAGCTTATCTCTCTAACCCCAGCACTGAGCCCTCGATCTTTTCTTCACGTTCTATGTAGGTAGCTGATGGAGGCCTGGAGGACAAGTGGTTGATGGACTCCGGTTGTTCGCGTCATATGACCGGTGATACTAGATGGTTCTCCAGCCTCGCCCCCGTGAAGCAAATTGACTATGTGACATTCGGGGACAACAAAAAGGGTAGAGTAAAAGCAATTGGCTGTCAAGGTAAATGATTCATTCACTCTCAAGGAAGTAGCCCTAGTAGAGCATCTCAAGTACAATCTACTTTCTGTTTCTCAGTTGTTGGATGATGGTAATGAAGTGATCTTTAAAAGGAATGCATCTCGCGTTGTTGATTCGACTGGTGCTTTGATTTGCAATATTTCTCGAATTGACAGAGTTTTCCGTGCTGATTTTGTTTCTTCTTCTGGTTCTCACAAGTGTTTGTTCGCTCAACCTTCTTCTGAGCTTTGGACATGGCATAGGAGACTGGGTCACATAAGTTTTGACTTGTTGTGTCGCTTAAGTGGCCTAGGATTGATCCGAGGATTGCCTAAGCTCAAATTTGAGAAAAATCTTGTTTGTGCACCTTGTCGTCATGGCAAAATGGTTGCCGCTTCTCATCCACCAATCAATTTGGTGATGACTGAGCAGCCTGGGCAATTGCTTCACATGGACACTGTTGGTCCTGCTCGGGTTCGTTCAGCTGGTGGGAAGTGGTATGTTCTTGTGGTCGTTGACGATTTTTCTCGTTACTCTTGGGTCTTCTTTCTTGAGAGTAAGGATGAAGTGTTTCATCACTTTCGGAGCTTGGCTTTGAGGTTGTTCAAGGAACTCCCTGGTGCACTACGAGCTATCCGCAGTGATAATGGCACGAGTTCAAGAACTCCTCGTTCAGTGCTTTCTGTCTTGAGAATGGTCTTGAGCACCAATTCTCTGCACCTCGTGTTCCTCAGCAAAATGGCATAGTTGAAAGAAAGAACATAACCCTTGTTGAGATGGCCCGGACGATGCTTGATGAGCATAGGACTCCGAGGCGGTTCTGGGCTGAAGCCATTAGCACCGCTTGCTATGTTTCTAATCGGGTTTTCTTGCGCTCAGTTCTTAATGTGACTTCTTATGAGCTACGTTTTGGGAGGAAGCCAAGTGTTTCTCATTTGCATGCTTTTGGTTGCAAGTGCTTTATTCTCAAGCGTGGCAATTTGGATAAGTTTGAGTCAAGATCTTCCGATGGCATTTTTCTTGGTTACACCCCACATGGTCATGCTTATAGGGTTTTGAACTTGGAAACTAAGACCATCGTGGAGTCCTGCGATGTAACCTTTGATGAATCTATGCCTTGTACAAGTGGTGTTGTTGAGTGTGCAGGTGACAGGGAAATGGAAGAGAGCATCTTTGTAGACGGTGATCTACCGGCTCCAGGTGAAGATGAGGATGAACCACTACTTTCTACTACTTCGCCTGCTCCTGAGCCGGTCCCTGCTTCCACAGTTCAAGCAGAGGGTCCCGTAGCATCTACATCCTCTTCGGCGGCCGTCGATCCAGCTCCAGCCGTCGTCGAGCAAGCCCCAGCTGTTGTTGAGGGGGAGGTACGCTCCGAGAGAGAGGCCCCTCGACACATCCAAAGTCGACATCCTCCCCACCAAATGATCGGTAATCTAAATGAAAGGACAACAAGGTCGAGGTCTGCTCATCTCGCATGCTTTACAAATTCTGCATTTGTTGCCTCCTTTGAACCTCGAGATGTTGGACACGCTCTTTCTGATTCCGATTGGGTCAATGCCATGCATGAGGAGCTAGAAAACTTTGAGAGAAACAAAGTCTGGACCCTTGTTGAGCCTCCTCCCAATGTGAATATGATAGGAACCAAGTGGGTGTTCAAGAACAAACAGGGTGATGATGGTCTAGTTGTGAGAAACAAAGCTAGGCTTGTGGCTCAGGGGTTTAGCCAGGTTGAGGGCTTAGACTTTGGGAAAACCTTTGCTCCTGTAGCGCGTCTAGAAGCCATTAGAATCCTGCTAGCCTTTGCCGCGTCTAAGGGCTTCAAGCTTTACAAATGGATGTCAAAAGCGCTTTCCTAAACGGCTACATAGAGGAAGAGGTTCATGTCAGGCAACCCCCAGGCTTTGAAAATCCCAAGTACCCAAACCGAGTGTACAAGCTTCAGAAGGCTTTGTACGGGCTAAAGCAAGCACCCAGGGCATGGTATGCTAGGCTGAAAACCTTCTTGCTAGAGCGTGGGTTTGAGATGGGGTGTGTGGACAAAACCTTGTTTACCCTCAAGCATGGCACTGACTTTCTTTTGGTTCAGATATACGTGGATGATATCATCTTTGGTGGTTCATCTCATGCTCTTGTGTCTAAGTTTCAGGCAATGATGGAAAATGAGTTCATGATGTCCATGATGGGCGAGCTGACCTACTTCCTTGGTCTTCAAATCAAGCAATGCAAGCAGGGTACCTTCATTCATCAAGCCAAGTACACGAAGGACTTGATGAAGAAGTTCGACATGTCGGATGCCAAGCCCATGTTGACCCCGATGGCCACTTCCACCGTGCTCGATTCGGATCTTGATGGTGAAGCGGTGGACCAGCGGGAGTACCGGAGCATGATCGGCTCCCTCTTGTACCTCACGGCGACAAGGCCCGACATACACTTCGCGGTGTGTCTTTATGCTCGCTTCCAATCTTCACCAAGGGAGTCTCATCGTCAAGCGGTGAAGCGCATCTTCAGGTATCTCAAGTACACCCTTGAATTCGGCATTTGGTACTCTGCATCATCTACACTTTCTCTTTGTGGTTATTCGGATGCGGATTTTGCTGGGTGTCGAGTTGATCGGAAGAGCACTTCGGGTACTTGCCATTTTCTTGGGTCTTCTCTTGTTTGTTGGTCTTCTCGCAAGCAATCTGGCGTAGCCCAATCCACAACCGAAGCTGAATATGTTGCTGCTGCTAGTTGCTTATCCCAAATCCTATGGATGACTTTCACTTTGAGGGACTATGGGTTAACCTACAAGAGTGTTCCACTTTTTTGTGACAACACTAGTGCCATATGCTTATCCAAAGACCCAATCCTACATGGGAGAGTCAAACACATAGAGGTGAGATACCACTTCTTGAGAGATCATGTTGCAAAGGGGGACATCGAGCTTACATACATTGATACCCACAACCAATTGGCCGATATCCTCACCAAGCCCCTAGACGCCGAGCGCTTTGCATTTCTTCGGGGGGAACTTGGTGTTTGCTATCCTTATGGCATTGTTTGAGGGGGAGTTGGCTTCTTTGTAAATATGTATCTTACTTTTATCGCATTTGCATTGCATTGTAAGATAAGCATCATGTATAATATGCATCTTTAGAAGAAGCTTCAACCTTTATGTCTCCTTGTATTTATTGTTGCTATGATTGAGATTGAGCTAAGTTCTGTGATTGCTAGTAGCATGCTTTTAAACTTAGGCTCTTTTAGATAGTATCGCATAGTTTCATTTGAGCAAGCTAGCTAAACCTTGAGATGAAAATTGGTTTTGTGAGGCTTATGATCTATGCATGCCTATGTTTGTTCACTATGTGTATGCTTGTTTTTATCCTTGTCAAGACTTGTTTTAAGGCTAGAATTAGAAAATGTCTTGACTTCGGCAACTTATTGTTTGGGGGATGGACTTTGGCAAATGTTTAGCTCATGATGGGACTTTGGGGGACAAATATCCTTTTGCCAAAAGGCATACTCATTTGCTTCTTGTGCTTAATTTCTAAAATCAATTTGATCTCTTGTGCAAAATGCTAAAAATTCAATACGGTGCCTTGAAGCCTCGGGGTGTTTGCCGTAACCAGTCGTGCGACCCTCCGCTTGGATAAAAGGTTACTTGAGGATGAAAAATAAAAGACAAGCAAAAGCTTGCAATCTTCACTTGATCAAATTGAGTCTTTGTTGCATATGTGAGCGTTTGTCAAAGCACATCTTTCCGAATGTTTGTTGCTTGAGTTGAGATTGACACTTGCTAGTTTTCATGGATTCACTTAATGCTTGTTTTGCCTTGGATAGGGATGATCATACATGTGGTGACCATGCTTTTCATGATATAGCAAATTTGAATCTATCTTGCTCAATTTAATCTTCATGCTTAGCTTGTCTAGCTCTTTGCTTTTGTGCTATGCTCTCTATTATGGCCTTCGTGCAATTGTGAGCTCATGCTTTTACACTTCAAGGTTCTATGCTTGTTCATAGCAATCATAAATGCTTGTTGACATGATTTTTGAAGCTTGGTAGGATTCCCACCTCATGCATGCATTTTTGGCTCTCTTGTATCTTGATGAGTTCATTGCCAAAGGGGGAGAAATATCGATAAGTTTGCATCTCAGATAGATATCAAGGGAGAAAATACCTTTGAAATGCTTTTGGGGGAGTTTTGGGCGAAAATGCATCATTTCTTGTTTTCAGGACAGAAACCTCCCACCGGACTATCCGGTAGCCTACCGGACTGTCCGGCCGCCGGAGTATCCGGCACAGTACCGGATTATCCGGGCATTTCGCATTGCATGAGAAGTTGCACCACTTCAGGGGGAGTTTTTCTGTAAACTCTTTTGTTCTGACTTTTTCCTGAGTCTTTGTGGATCTTTGCGACTTTGTGTCGCTTTCTTTGCCAACTCTTGGTTTTTGTGATCCTTTGCTATTTGATGGTCATTTGCTTCTATTTTTCTTGGTTTTGGACCATTGAGTTAGCTTTCTTGGTTTCGCATTTCAAACTATGGATTCTTGAGATGGGTGTTGTTGTCAATGTACTCATCAAGGGGGAGATTGAGGAACCATGTTGAGATGTGCCATGGTTCATGATGTGATGAGTAATTGACAACGAACGAGTTTGAGTTGAACTTGAGGTTCGGGTTTGAATTGCGGGATTTTGAGGGTTGCATGAGCATGTATATTGATTATGTTTATGGCTAACCGGAGTTGGTGAAGATGATGAGAAGAATAGAGGAGATGGAGAAATGTGTTTGCTTATCTAATGATGTGTAGGTTAATGGAGTCAACTTGATGGTCAACGGCGAGAGGATCGAGAGGAACAAGCGGGAGGCTTGGGTCCGGGCGATCGAGAGGCCGGGTGAGGTCAAGGGTGATCCACACCGTACACGTGGCGGACAAGAAGCACGAAGGGTTTCGCGGTTTGGCCTCAAAACCGTGGAGGTGATGAAGACGGCGGGTTGACCAAGTCAAGAGGCGAACGGGAGGCCGAGTCAAGTGAAGGGTCCCGACGGGCTGGGACGCGAAGACTTGACGACGAGGTTCGCGGGACGAGGTGACACGCGTCGACATCGAGGTGGTTTCCCGGTTTATGCCTCAAAACCGGCGGGCGGACGGTTTCCCGGTTTGGGCCTCAAAACCGGCGGCGGCGCATGGTGGTGTACGTGGCACCATCGCGAAGGTTGCGTCGAGGCGAAGCGAAGTCGTGAAGGGCTCGATGGCGTTCGGGCGAAGGAAAAAGAGTTGGACGATTTTGCCCCTAGTGGTAGGTGGGAGTATGTAATACCTTAGGGGTATGTTGGGAAAGAGAAAATGCCCATATAGGGAGGTGGAGTTGGCTGGCCACCTTGAGCCTTGAGGGACCAAGTCATTTGCATCTAGGGATAGGACTAGCTAGGGGAGAGTTAGAGAGAGATGAGAGAAGAGGGAACAAGGTGAGAGCTTGTATCTTCAACTTTCTACAAGAGAGGGAGGAAGAGGGCGGCGCCCTAGCTTTGTACCTATGGATTTCGTGATTGAATCAATGGAATGAAGTTTGTTTGAATCAATCTCGTGCTCTTGTTCTTTCTCCCCATCTAATTCCCGAATTTATCTTTTTCCTCATTTTCGGAGTTATTTTCGGTTGACTTTTCGATCTCCTTTTTGGCTGTGATTTGGGATGGTTTTCTTGGATGGATTCGGTGCTAGGATGTGTGGGAACATGCCTTGAGTGATCTCGTTCAAGATCTCCTCACGAGTACCTCGAATTTGTGGATTTCGTCCAAGTTTGACCAAACCCTTGTTCTTGCACGTGATCTGAAATTCGATGGGTTTTGGTTGGGTTTTTGGTATGGATCCACTTTGATGAGGTTCCCAATCTTGTCACGCACCTAGGGTTCAAGTTTGGTGATTTTTGGAGGTCGTTTGATTGGGTTTCGGATTTTGGAGCAACCGGCCGCGCGTTTTTGTTCTTGCTGTTCATCGTCTACCGGAGTATCCGACCGAGTACCGGAGTATCCAGACCTGGTACCCGACCGGACTATCCGACACATTACCGGAGTATCCGGGCCTGATACTCACCGGATTATCCGACAGCTTACCGGAGTATCCGGTCCTGTATCCGATCGGAGTACTCGACCGGAGTATCCGACACATTGCCGGACTATCCGGTGGGGGGTTTCTGTACCCGGTACGGTATCCGACCGGAGTATCCGACAGTCTACCGGAGTATCCGGTGCCGGAGTATCCGACTTGATACCGGACTGTCCGATAGGGGGTTTCTGGACTTGAACTTTCAGATCGTCTCATCGAGTTCGATTTCGCTTGATTTGCTTCCGCAAGAGTTCCTACACCTTCCTTGATCATTCCTAGGGTCAGCACAACACTCCTCATGTGTGTGTGTGATCTAGGTGATCAATCTTGAGGCGGGTCGGGATATAGGCCGAATTCTTTGCAAGAATTTTTATCGGCTCCCATTCACCCCCCTTCTGGTCGCCTTCTCGGTCCTTCACAAAGATTCATCACGCTCCACGCTCATGATTCAAGTCCTCTATTTTGCAACACCGCACCCTCTCAGAAATCTTCTGTAAAACAGACAAAGCCGGCACTTCTGTTAGCAGTGCCAAAAAGAAAACTTCAATAACCAGCTTACGTTCTAGTTCATGTATAATAGAAACGACATTTGTTGCCAACATAATCTGAGTTAAGCTAACATATATGGAATATTAATACCCTACTCGTGTTGTATTAACCTTGAACTAAACATTAGCTTAGTCTATTTTCTTTCACTATTTTCCAGGTATTCAATAGTATAGAAAGTACCACTACAACGCATAAGACTTCCGTTAGGTTCATGTCACAGTTATGAGATTAGTGAGTAACATACATTAAATGTTTGTATCCTTCTACGTCTAAGACTCCAGAGACACTGAAATGAAACAATTAAGTCCACTGGAGATGGAAAAGGAACTAGTGATTGCAAATAAGCGCCAAATAGTACTGTAGGGCACACGCCTCTCTGATGTGACCCATCCTTGCCTTGTTCTCCTCCAGCTTACACCATTTGCGTAACTCAGGGCAATCTCTTATGAATAGGCGTTCTAGATTGATGAGTTGTTGTATGTTTTCCGGTAAAGACATGATTCCACAGGAAATAATGCTCAGGTCCTTGAGAGACACAAGGTCACCCAACCATTCTGGCAGTTCCTGAATGTCCGGGAAATCACTCAAAACTAGTGTCAGGAGAGAGGTGAGGTCTTCCAACCACTGTGGCAGTTCTTGAATCCCAGGACAATTTCCCAGAGTTAGTGACTGGAGAGAGTTGAGGACTCGTGTGATCTCTGGTGAGCTACTCCAATCATTGCAATTTTCGATAGTTAACCCATTAAGGGCACCAAGGTGGTGAAGCAACTTCCACTGGTGCATAGGCGCTGTGCATGATTCGATCATCAGGCAGGTGGTGGAAAAAACAGTGGGAGGCACACTCTCATCCCGTTGCAGTAGCACACTGTCACTCTCTATTTTCCAGGTGTCTGTCACTCTTGGTGCGCATGGTTTCAACCTCAACTTGCGGCACCTAATTATTGTAAGAATCTCGAGGTTGGGAAACATGAGCTCCTCCGCAACACCCTCACCATAGGAGTACGTCGTGCTCCATTCTTCCAAGTTTTCCATATCGGATATTGTCAGATATTTCAATCGAGTAAAAGCTTTCACAGCATCACCACAAATGCCTCTGTCAATCTTTGTTATGCGGGGCATATCTTCTATATGAAGATGTTTAAGGTTTGGTAACTGACCCAATGGTGGAGACTACTACACTGGGATAGCCTTTTTAATGTAACTGTTACAAGATTAGGGAGATAAATATCAATGCCCATTAGCCATGTTGGAAAGCTCACACTGTTATATCCTTGTAGCCTAAACGATATTAGATTGTTAGGTGGCTTTAGCTCTCCCAGCAGTTCCATGTCCTCCACGAATCCCTTGGTTCCACTCGTCCAATCAAGTGTCAGATCTTCCATGCTTGTTTTTCCCCTTAGTTCAATTCTCCGTGCCTCTTCCACAGACGTCACATTTTCAAGGTGAATTATCTCCAACGCGGGAGGATTTACATCCTTAAGCAGGATAAGATTGCATCTTTGTTCACCTTCAGAGGCATGTACCACAAAGTTTGGCAATGGGATCAAGTTTTTGTTGATTGGCATTTGGCAGGGTGGACCTATCCAGAGACATGCACATGTTCACAATCAGAAACTTTAGGTTCTCCATACGGCCCATGTTTCCTGGTAGCCTGCATAGATTATGACAGCGAGTGAGGTCCAGAGTATGTAGCTTTCTGAGGCTACAAATACAATCAGGAATAGTTTCCAGCTCATAATTACTGGACAAATCTAGATGCTCCAGATTTGAAAGGGTGCTGATATTGCCAAATAATTCATCAAGGTCTATTGATATCAATTTCGTGCACTCTGATACATTCAGATAACGGAGCTCAATGAGTTTTATGAACACCTCAGACAGCCCTTGGAGATTTATTTTTTCTTCTGCATCCCATTTCTGTGATAAATTCAAATACTGCAGTTTGGTTAGGCTACACAAGGCTTCTGGTATACCACTGACCCGACAGCAAAAAGATAAATCCAGATGGACCAAACTTTCAAGCTTTCCAAATGATCTTGGTAGTTTTCTGATTTTCGAACAACCAGATAAATCAAGATACATCAGACCCTCCATTTTTCCAATTGATTCTGGCAGTGCCAAAAGCTCACAAGATCCACGAAGGCTGAGGAAAATTAATTTTGAAAGCTTCGTGATACAGCCAGGAATCACTCGATCTTTGATCCTTGGAGCATTAAGATACCTCAGCAGTTTCAGTTGACCAATAGAAGATGGCAACTTCTCTAAGGAGCATTCTTGCAAATCCAAAACTTTCAGGTACTTAGCAGCAGAAAATCCAGTATAATAATGTCCAGTTTCGCCACCTCCCAGAAAACTAAGGGCTCTTATCTTGTCAGGGTAAGTTAGGAATGAACTCAGTGGCTTGCTGCAATCTGGCAGGAATGCATAGCGGTGATTTCTTCTCCTAATATAATTGCACTTTGTGGTAGCATCGAGAAGTTCATCTCCCATGATCAATCTTGCAAGGTCATATGCACCAGGTCGTGCATTGTGAAAAATTGAACGTCTTTGCTGTATTTCCCATCAATGTGCAATAAAAGCAGCATGTCTTGTCAGCTTTTCTCATTGACAACTAGTACTGTCTATTTTTTTTTTATGGTCAACGGGGGGGAGAGATATCCCCACCTGAGTTTTCATTGAAAAGAGGCCGTCAGCAGGCCGAGCTATCAGAGTTTTACAATGGGACACTGCCCATGATCAGCAAATGAAAACATTTTACAGAGGAAGGAACGACTGACGCCATGCGTCAACAACTTGAGCGTCGTGAGTGGGCAGCCTGCATCGCCATTCGCTAGCAGCTTCCTTGCAGGTGAAGAGGAGGTGAGGGAGTGACGGGTCCTGTGATCTGAAGACCACTTCATGCCGGTGCTTCCACAATTGCCAGCAGCACAGGGCTAGAAACATGTCAAAGTGTGCTGGTGGTAGATGATGGGGTGGTGCCATGTCTAGCAGAGTCTGTACTGTTGGTGATGGAGGCAAGATAATATTCAGAGATGTCCAGAATGCTTGAGCAAAGCTGCACCTGAAGATTATGTGGTCTGCAGTTTCGTCGCAAGCATTGCAGAGGTCACATTTAGCATCATCCACAATATTCTTTGTCAGGAGATTAGACTTGCACTGTATACGACCTTGCATAAGGAGCCATATGAAGAATTGCACTCGTGGTGGTGCTCGTGATTGCCAAGCAAACTTATAGAAAGGGCAGCTCATAGCATCGTCAGTAATTGCCAGTTGGTAGATTGGTGAGGAACGTAGGTTGCCGGATCGATCAAATAGCTTGCTGTGCCTAATGTCATCACCTGTGGTGAGCTCCACACTGTCCAGAACAAACTGAATTTCCTGTAGCTCCTGCGTTGCCACTGCCGTTAGCCAAGGGACAAGGCTGCAGCTCAGGCCATCATGCATCACAGATTGTAGAGATATGTGGGGACGAGTACTGTGGCTGTAGAGCGCCGGGTAAGTTTCAGAGAGGCTTCCCATAGGTAGCCAAACATCATTCCAGAAATTGGTTGATTTTCCATCGTGTACCTCGACTGTCGTGATGGATCGATATGCTGGAAGTAAACTTTTCAGGCTATTCCAGTGTGCTCCTTCCATCTCGCCCTCGAAAGTGACCATGTTGATGCGCTCACGTACCCAGCGTGCCCAAGATGAGTCACCCGGTGTGTGGATGCGGTGCAGGAGCTTAAGTAGTAGGCACTGGTTCTGCAAATGCAGACTCTTAAGTCCTAACCCTCCTTGTGATTTTGGTTGGCAACAACGTTCCCATGCAACCAAGCACAAGGCTCCACTTGTCTTGTCTTCCCCAGCCCACAGGAAGGCTCCGCGTCGTGCATCCATAGAGTCCACGATCCCCAGCGGCAGCTCCATGGCAGCCATGATGTAGGTGGGCAATGCATCAAGGACAGAATTTACCATACACAACGACCCATGGGGTTTAGCAGAGATGCTTGCCATCCAGGGAGATACTTGTCAATGCGGCTGATGAGAGGTGCGAAGGCAGACAAGTTCAGTTTAACATTGGATAATGGCAGTCCAAGATAAGTTTGTGGAAAAGTTTCCTGTACACAACCGAGCTCAGCAATCATAGCAGGGAGGGCCTCATCAATGTGCATAGGGACAACTGTGCTTTTGTGGAAATTTATATGCAGGCCAGTAGCTTCAGAGAACAGATTGAGAAGGAGCTTGAGTCGGCGTACATCTGCAAGATCAGCTCGGAGCAAAATGAGTGTGTCGTCGGCATATTGCAACACAGGGCATGGCTGATTGTCCACAATGGGGTGTCTTACATGACCATCAGATTTGATCAATTGTTGTAGTACGTCAGCCACCAAGAGAAAGAGGTAGGGGGAGAGGGGGTCCCCTTGCCGTAGTCCTTTTTTGCAAGTGAACCATGGTCCAGGGCAACCATTTACTAGCACGGCCGATTTCGATGAGCTAAGAATCGAGTGAATCCAGTTGCACCATACTTGAGGAAAGCCACGAGCAGCAAGCACAAGACCCAGGCTGTCCCAATCCACAGAATCGAATGCCTTTGCGAAGTCAAGTTTCAGAACTAGAGTCGGTGCACGGCGCTTGTGGCAGCATTGGACAAGTTCCATGGCATAGATGAAGTTCTCAGAGATCGACCTTCCTTTCAAGAATCCTGTCTGATCAACATCTATCAAATGACTGATCTGCCTCTGTAATCGTGTTGTGAGCATCTTAGACACAATTTTCATGGGGCAGTTTTGTAAGCATATGGGACGGAAGGAGCCCGGTGTCCTCGAGTCACTTTTCTTTGGCAGTAGCACCATATGCGCTCTGTTAAGGCAGTCAAGATTGGCTGTACCAGTGGAGAAGTCATGCACAAAATTCATCACTCGCGGCTCAACAGTAGTCCAACCTGCTTGGTAGAAGGATGGCCCGAGGCCATCAGGCCCGGGTGCGCTGTCTTTGTTCATGGCCCGGACAGCTGCTAGTGCTTCATTCGATGTGAACGGGGCAACCAGAGCTTCGGTGTCAAGAGCGAACGTGTCACTGTAAAGAGCAGCCAGATCAAAACCCCAATGTGTGTTGTCCTTGACTCCCATGACACTAGCAAAATGTTGTGTCAGCGCTGCAGTTTTGGCCCCATGTGCAGTTAACTGTATACCATTGACCTCAATAGCACGAATTTGGTTTCTTCTCAGCCTTTGGCTAGCCTGGGCATGATGAAATTTTGTATTTGCATCGCCTTCCCTTATAGCTCTGAATTTACCCCTTTGTTTCCAATATGCAGCTTGCTGTCGCACCAAGAGGTTTAAATGGTCCTGACAGAACCGGCGAGCTTCAGATTCACCTGTAGAGAGGTGGCGAGTCTCTTCGAGAGTATCAAACAGATATATGAGAAATTTGCAATTTTGTAAGAGAAAGGGGGGAGAGTGTTTCGACCGGTGCCAAAGTTTTGCAGCACATCTTACCGCTTTGAGACTACCTGCAAGATGCCCGGCGGCGCCACCACGAGCAAGAGCAGAGTACCAAGCTGGGAGAACAGTTGGGAGGAAATCGTTGTGCTGAAGCCAAGAGTTTTCGAAACGGAAAGTGGAAGGTTTAGGGATGGAGGTGGAGATGGTGGTTAAGAGAGGAGTATGATCAGAGGTTGCGCGCGTTAGCGAGGTTAGCGTGGTGTTAGGGAAGAGGTTGCTCATGTCTAAGTTAACCAAGACACGATCAAGGCGAGCGAGAGTGGGGTTTTCACGATTGTTAGTCCACGTGAACAGTCTATCGAGCAAGGGCAGCTCGATGAGCTCAAGCGTGTCAATGCAAGCATTGAACGATTGAGCGAGAGCGTGGTTAAAAAGATCATTGTTTTTATCATCTACCGATCGGAGGAGGTTGAAGTCACCAAGGACTATCCAGGGGCCGGCAATGTGTGTAGCCAGCTCTTCTAGTCCTTCGAGGAAAGCAGGTGTGTCTCTGTGATCAGAGGGTGCATAAACGTTGGTTAAGGTGAAACAGTAGTCAGAGGTAGTTGATTCGAGGACAGTGGTTAGGGTGTGGCGTCTTAGAATGAAAGAACGGAGGGAGAAAACTGCCGGGTCCCAAGCAGTGAGGATACCACCGCGAGTGCCGGCAGCCTCACCAAACTTGTAGGTTGTGAAGGGGCGTGGAAGAAACGTAGCGGCTTTGAAACGATCTATATCGTCTAATTTCGTTTCTTGTAAGCAGATGGCAGAAGGCATGGCAGGAGCGAGCGCGTCTCGAACGATGGTGCACTTGTTTTTTTCTCCTAGCCCGCGAACGTTCCAGGAGACGATGTTATAGTTCTTAACATTAGCATTCATTGATAAACCTAAGCAACACCATGACATGAGGAGACGGCTGCAGCCGCACAGAACCTAAACGTGGCACGCAGGCCAGAACCACAACAACACAAGCTAAATTGACGACGCCACACAGATAAGAACCTGTCTGGGGGGACCTAGAACACCGAGGTGACGCCACAGCACAGGAGCCATGAGCGAGATTAGAGCTAGACGACGGATAACGGTTTGCAG
This sequence comes from Eragrostis nindensis, assembly GCA_012490785.1. Lineage (NCBI taxonomy): Eukaryota > Viridiplantae > Streptophyta > Magnoliopsida > Poales > Poaceae > Eragrostis > Eragrostis nindensis. The sequence continues at coordinate 46,966 of JAAXCT010001077.1, forward strand.
ATGGAATGTGGCGGCGCAACCTGACCGCACTTGGCTGAGCTACAACTCATTTGTGCTTGGCAAGCACCCGACCCAGAACTCGATCCATGCTGTCCTGGAGCCCAGCAGCTCCCATCAGCTTGCGCAGATCGCGAGTTGACAGTGTCTTCCTCTTGGTCAGCAGCCCGGACTTGGTGACATGCTCCTGCAGCTCCCGGGAGCAGGTCATGAGACTGTTCTTGAGCATCTTGAGCTGAATTGCACGTTCAGTCCTGCTCACAAACACTGCACCTTCCTTCTCGGCAAGCCTCTTGCTGCGGCGCTCAACAACAGTGGCAAGAGCACGCTTGACCCGAGCACCAGCCTTCTTTGCCAGGGACTTGCGAGCTGTGGCTGGGGAGCTGGGGTGCGCGGAGTAGTTTGGCGAGGTGATGGGGGATGGTGGAGGTGGTGGTGGTGGGGGTGTTTCATCGTCGCTTGGAGCATCAGCAGAGGGAGTGGAGTCATGCCAAGTGAGCAGGAGCAGAGGAGCAGTGCGCGTAGGAGCAGTAGATATGCTTTCAGTGGGTAGAGTGATAATGATCGGGAATGCAGGAAGGCGCGGCAGCGGGTAAGCCTCAATGGCGTCGACCATGTCGAGGCCAAGGTAGGGAGCATGGGGTGGAGCTGCATGGTGATTGTTTGCAGGTGCAGGCGGGGCAGCGTGGTTAGCAGCGGGTGGCGGCGGTGGTGGGAGCTGCTGGTTGTGCGGTGGCTGGTTTGGTGGTGGTGGCGGCGGGTGGAAGAATGGCATGTAGACGCCAGCGTGGTTGAGCTGAGCAGCGCGCGGCCAAATGCGAACAGTGGTGACACGAACAACACAGCCAGCGCCTCCTGGGGTGCGGATCCACACAGCAGCAGGCACATCCTCGTTGTCCTCCAGCTCAATAACGAGGCGAACAGAGGAGAAGTCGAAACCGGTGAGGCAGGTAGGGTCGACTTCCATCACAGTCCCAAGTCCACAGAAGGAAGCAACAATGTTTGCATGGAACCAATGCTCAATCGGGAAGTCCTGCACTGACAAGTAACCAAGCCACTCCGGTTCCCTGTGGAAACGGTTGTCTGTGCTCTCAGAACGCTCCAGCTCAAGGCGGTAACCATTGTGCAGGAAAGGGCCGACCATCATGGCACTCTCTCTGGCAGCAGCATCGTGGAAGCGCAGCAACATAGTGCCCCTGGAGGATGGGAGCAGCTCAAACTGAATCGGCCCCACAACTGTCTCCATGGCCTGCCTGATGAAAGGTGCTGGATTGATCATGGCAGGTAGCACGTACACAAAGGCAAACCTCAGGTTTGCATCCATGTTTCCCTCTGGCACCCAGATCTCAAAGAAACCATGCCCCACAGAACCATCCTGAGACACGTACTCATGGTCCCCGCTGCCGTCACTGTAAACCTCTTCTTCATCGTCATCCGTCAGCTGCTGTTCTGGTGCATGGGCAGCTGGAGCATGCTGCTGAGCGGGGGCAGGCAGCGCTGCAGCGGCAGCCCCGCCACCGTCAGCGTTGCCGCCGGTGGCAACCAACACCTCATGGACAACCACAATGTCCCTCGGCTCCGGGGAGGAGTTGCCATGGCCGCCGGCAGCACGCGCCGGCGCAGCGGGGCGCGGACCAAGGATGCCATCGCGCGGTAAGATACTAGTACTGTCTATTACTCCTATACAAAACAAAAATAATCAAACATTAGTTGCAACAGATCAGAATAATCACAGCATTTATCCCCTCTGATCTAGCCTATCAGCCCCTCTTATCTCATCGCACACATCCCTAATCCTCCCACAAGACGCCATCGCGCCTTCCGCGCACCCTCGCCTGCAGCACTGTGCTCTGGGAGCCCAAACTCCCGTCCGACCCAGGTTCTAGTCGCTGCACCAACTTCTTAAGACGAAAATCAGGGGGACATCTCTCCTCTTGTCGAGTCTTTTAAGGGCACATATTCCTAAGTGTCTGATATTTCTTTTACCCATGGAACTAAAAGTCCAACTCCCACCTGAACTCCCCCTTTCCCCTTCCCCTCTGTTGCCAAACGCACCCAAAAGCAATGTGAATCGTTCAACCAACCAAACAACTGTTGCATTTATCAGTTTCTACTAAAATTCAACTCATAACAGCACGGGTGCACGTAGGCATCAGATTATTTGAGTACATTAAGGATTACTATCTGACACTTATAAAGGTTTACTTAAGATTAGCATTTTTCCGTGGAAGTTTATAATGCACTGAAGTGTAGATATGCTACAGATATCAATCATTATCAAGCGCACCTTGTGGTTTCTCCGGTGCATCAATGGCTCAGCAATCACTAATGGTCTCATCTGATTTATTGAAACGTCTAGGTTGTTGCTAGGATATCGGAGTTTCGAACTGGACAGCCTCATCGAGAACTTGGCCATCGTGGTACAGAGCAGAGAAGATAAATATACTTGAATGTCAAGCAATGTCAGTGCTGGGGCTGGGCCTCACATAGTCAAGTATATTACTGTGTTCAGTAACTTATTCACCTATATCACAATATTACTGAGTTTTGATGCTTATCTGTTTGTGAAGCTAATTAGCACAAAAGTGATTATGCCGTACCAATGTTGCACCATAGTACTGTTTATAATCACATGAACCTGCTATGGATGATTCAATAAACAAAAATTCCGGATAATACTCGGTAAGATACAAAGTTTTCTATTGTCCTGTTTAGTATTGCACAGGGCTTTTGTTCTCTATTGTATTTTGTTAGCTCGTTCATTGTCTTTACATCGCAGGTTCATGACAATGTGTAGGACAGTAATGCAAACATAAAGGATTCAGATTTTGGTTACACAACAAAGTGGTGATTAGAGTGGTTTTCTGGTTTTCATGGCAATGAAGGCATGCTAACGCTGCCAAACAAAGTGCATAGAGACTTTTGTAAAATTAAGGGGTAATGGAATACACTTGTAAGGACGGTGGACATGAGGTGAAAATGGGGCACGGTGCATCCGTACGCTGTACGCAGGATTGTTCTGGTGTTGGACTCCCAAACTCACACGAGCGTCCTCCCCGGAAAAACAAATCTTCACCCTCTTTGTTCCTCCTATGTTAGGCGCCATCCCTCCCTTCGCAGCAGCAGCAGCACCACCAGCAATAACAAGCGTTCCATTTCCCTGTCCTTTGTTCTCCGGCTTTATACCCAAATGGCTTATGACATGGCCAAAGTCCGCTCCACCGGAGCGGCACGTGGTCGAGAAGGGTTGACGACGGCGCCTTCATGCCGCGATGCGGGGCCATTTGACGTAGTGTGCAGAAACTTGCAGAATGCTTGCTGCTAATTGGTAGCTGGGGTGGTGAGCGTAGACCGGGATGACACCAGAGAGAGATTGAGGTGGGAAGATATCAGAGGGACCAGGAAACAGAGAAGTTCTGTTCAGTGATCCTCACAAGCCACGCAACTCGCCATCCGCCAAGATAATTGGCTGGCCCCAAAATCAAAATCACGATCAAAGTGATCAGAAACCAAGAACATTAAAAGAGAACGTGCGCAGTACAATCCGTCCCATGCCAGGCAATGTCGAACAGTACAATACAGTAATAAAGCAACTGAAAACATATAGTAGTGGCAAATTAGCAATACAGTGCAGCTCCGTCACCTTCGAAATGCAGGCAAACAAATAGGAGCAGCATTCCCACTCATAAACGGAAAACCAACTAACTCGTGCAGAAAAGCAATATATAAAGCGACTGAAGCATACCGAAGACGATTATAGAAGGTAAAATTCGACGACATCCTGACATAAACCCCAAGTGCATATGCCTGGGAACTCCAAGAACTTCCTGCTTTCATTGTTGCCGTCGAGTCAGATGAGCATGCAAAATTCATCTAGCTCCATGTGCTAGCAATATTTAAACTCAATCTGTAATCGATAAAGCCAAAACTTGTATTAGCATCCACAAAGGAAAGCTTTAAATTAAACTGTAGTTCAAACAAACGATAAGAATTATGCATACAAGAATTTTGAAGTATGCATCAGGGTTTTGTTGTCCTACTAGTATCTAACACAATGTCTTTTGTATTGGTAGAAATGAAACTAAGTCTTTTGTATTTGGTAAGCAGTATTGCACAAATATAGCACTACTTAAAGCCATATTGCTTTGGGGTTAAGAAATTTGATCATTCGTGGTTAGTTAAAGTATACGCGGCCGAAGCCTTTTGACGCTCATAAGCCAGGTTGGTCTCGTCTAACAGGTACTTCAAATATCTCTTTTTGTTTGCTAACCTATCCACCTAGCTCACGTAACAGTACTTCATGCTATAACTACATTATTGGCAACATAATCTGGGTTAAGAAACACGTCTTGAATACATTGCCTTGTTTGATTGTCTTAACCTCAAACTAAAATAGGCTATTTTTATTTCGTTAGTATAAAAAGTGACACAATAAGTGGTGTTAACGTATAGGACTTCTGATAGGTTCATGCCACGTCACACACATTAGGTGTTTGCAGTGTTCTACATATATTATTATGTGTACTAATGTAGTAGCCTTCATGTAACAATTTAATAAACTAGAGTCGAGAAAAGAAGCGGTCAGCGCAAATAGGAGACAAGTAGGTGCAGTAGCATATATGGACGCACCTCTTCTATGTGACCAATCTTTGTCTTGTTCTCCTCCATGTGACACCATTCGTATAACTCAGGGCAGCCTTGAACAGTTAGGCTTTCTAGATTGGTGAGTTGTTGTATGCCTTCCGGAAAAGACGTGATGCCGTTGCAATACTCGATGGTCAGCTTCTTGAGAGACACACAGTCACCCAACCATTCTGGCAGGGCTTGAATGTCCAGGCAGAAGCATAGTTTCAGTGACTGGAGAGAGGTGAGCCCCCCCATCCATTGCGGCAGTTCCGAAACTCCACGTAACTCTAGTGACCGGAGAGAGATGAGGGCTTGCGTGATCTCCGGTGAGCTGCTCAGATAACTGCTGCACCTTTCAATAGTTAACTCGTCAAGGCCCGGAAGATGGTGTAGCAACTTCCACTGATGCATGGGTGTCATGCATGAGCTGACGTACAGCTCTGATGAACAACCACCAGTGTGATGAGGCACACTCTCCCCCCATTGCACTAGCACACCCTCGCTATCTCGTACAAACCAGACTCGAGTCACTCTTGGTGGACATGGGCCGACCCTTAACTTGCGGCATCCATTTATGTCCAGGCACCTGAGGTTGGGGAACATGAACTCATCCTCCGTAACGCCCTCACCATAGGAGTATGTCGTGATCCACTCTTCCAAGTTTTCCATGTTGGATAGAGTCAGGCTGTCCAATTTAGCGAACGCTTTCGTGCCGTGACCACAAAATTTTCTGTCAATCCTCGTAAGGCTGGGCATTTCTGCTAGACGAAGCTCTTCTAGATTTGGTAACTGGCCAAGCGGTGGTAGGCAAGTGCACTGGGACAGGTCCTCCAACTTAATGTTGACAAGGTTAGGGAGATAAATATCAGTGCCTATGAGCCATGATGGTGGAAAGCTCACACTTTTATAGCCTTGTACCGCAAAGTTTCGTAGACTGCTCGGTGGCCTTAGCTCTCTCAGCAGTTCCGTGTCCTTCACGGATCCCTTGGCTCCTCTTGTCCAGTCAAGTGTTAGTTCCACCATATTTTGTTTTTCACTCAGATCAATTCTCCGTGCCTCTTCTATGGACTTCACATTTTCAAGCCTTCTTATCTTCAATTCAGGAGGATTTACATCCTTTAGCAAAACAAGGTTGCTGCTTTGTTCACCTTTGGCTGCATGCACCACAAAGTTTGGCAAAGTGATCAAACTTTTGTTTATTGGCAGGCCACGCTCATTCAGACCCCAGCAGCCAGTGAGGTCCAGAGTATGTAGCTTCATGTGGCTACGAATACTATCGGGAATAGCATGCAAGTAACGATTACTGGACAAATCTAGGTGCTCCAGATTTGAAAGGGTGTTGGTACCGTCAAAGATATCAACTAGGTCCTTCATTTTCATGCATCCCGAGAAATGAAACAACTCTGGATTCATGCACCCAGATAAATTTAGATACCGGAGTTCATTGAGTTTTCCTATCACTTTAGATAGACCTTCGTGAGATGGTTCCTCCCAACCCTTTTTATGATCTGATAAATTCAAATATTGCAGTTTGGTTAGGCTACACAAGGCTTCTGATATACCACTTATCCATTTGCAACCAGATAAATCCAGGTGGATCAAATTTCCAAGCTTCTTAAGTGATTCTAGCAATTCTTCTAACAGTTCACAACCAGATAAATCCAGATGGATCAAGTTTTTCAGCTTCCCAAATGATTCTGGCAATTTTCTTAACTGTTTACAACCAGATAAATCCAGATGAACCAAACTTTCAAGCTTCCCAATTGATTCTGGCAATTCTTTTAACTGTTTACAACTTGATAAATCCAGATGAACCAAATTTTCAAGCTTCCCAATCGATTCTGGCAATTCTTTTAACTCCTTACAAGATGATAAATCCAGATGAGCCAAACTTCCTGGCTTCCGAAATGAACATTGCAGTTCTGTTAACAATTCAAAACCTGATAAGTTAATAAATTCCAATCGAGTGAGGTTCCCTAATGATTCTGGCAGATCTCTAAGATGAGAGCAATTTGAAAAATCAACATGCAGCAAGGTTTTTAGCTTCCCCAAGGATTCTGGCAGTTGTTCAATTCTTGAACAACCTGATAAATCAATATACTCCAGGTCACACATTTCTTCGATTGACTCTGGTAGACCATGGAACTGATTGCAATTAGACAAATCAAGATGGATCAATTTTTTCAGCTTCCCCAAGGATTTTGGTAGTTCTTCAATTCTTTGACAACCCGATAAGTCAATATACATCAGATCACTCATTTCTCCTATTGATTCGGGTAGGCCGTCGACCTGATGACAATTAGATAAATCCAGATGGATCAAGTTTTTCAGCTTCCCAAATGATTCTGGCAATTTTTTAAGGCCCGAACAACATGATAAATCAAGATACATCAGGCTTTCCATTTCTCCAATCGATTCTGGCAGTGCTAAAACTGAAGAAGATCCACGAAGGCTAAGGTAAATTAATTTAGAGAGCTTTGTGATACATTTGGGAATCATCTTATCTTTGATACCTGGAGCACTGAGATACCTCAACAGTTTTAGCTGACCAATAGAAGATGGTAACTTCTCTAAGGAGGCTTTTGGTAAATCCAAGACTCTCAGGTACTTAGCAGTGGAAAACCCAGCAGAACAATTATCAGTCTCACCACTTCCCAGAAAACGAAGGACTCTAATCTTGTCAGCGTGATTCAGAAATGAATTCAATGGCTCGCTGTAATCTGGAAGTAGATCATAGCGGCAGTTTCTTCGCCTGGCATCGGACTTCCTGCTAGCATCAAGAAGCTCATCTCCCATGACCGATCTTGCAAGATCATGCACAAGGTCATGCATAGTGAACAATGTGCCTCCTTTGCCGTGTTGTTGTCCATCAGACTGCAACAAAAGCAACATGCCAGTATCAGTATCTAGGGCTACTAATAAAAATATGAGTCGCGACAAATCGAAACAAGGAGAACCATCTATCCAGCCAGAGCGGCAAGTTTCCTTTCCCGTCCCTCATCACGCACATCCCTTTTGCCCAAGGAGCCCTCCAGACCACCAGGAGCGTTGCCGACAGCTCCATCGCTCAGTGACAACTTACACCCTCGTCTCGGCCCGTGCCTCTCCCCTCCCTTCTCTGTACGCCTCCTGCCGCATCCCTTTACTGCGGGGGTAGAGGCGAGCGCGGTTGCACGCCTCCCCTCCTCCCACGGGGCCGCCGCCACCACTTCACGCTGCGACCTCTTCTCTCATTCCGATCAGTAGATACTCTATCCCGCGGCGCTAGGAAGCATCGGGGTTGACCTTTTTCTTGGTGCGTGGCAGCAGCGGGAACAGAGGAACGGTTCCCGCGGCCTCGATGCCAAAGGCAGCCGGTGTTGCGATTTGGTTGCAGGTTTGCAGCTAATGAGGCAATGAGGGTAACTGTCAATGATTCTTATGCATACACCTATCAATAAGGAAATGCAATGTGGATTGTGCAATGAACGTCTGCTACACCTATCAATTCATTCAATCCATAACAGCACGGTGCCATCAGATTATCGGGTGTTTTAAGGATGTATCCAAAACTAATTAAAAATCTTATTTATAATAAAAAAATATGTGTAGAACCTTTTATAATGCATTCTGTGAGACATTACGGGTTGTATGTTCTTTCTGTTTACAACAGTTTGGATTCTTTGCTACATCGTCACAACTATAGTGACCGCAGCTTAATTAGGATTCTTTGGTGCATCTACAACCACGAAATCACTGATAGTTAACTCATCTCATTTATTGTACAGAAGTTTCAGCTGGGTCATTGCTATCAGGATCTCAAATCGGACAGCCGCAAGTACTTGGCGATCGTGGTAGACACAACAGAGAAGATAAGAATACTTTAACATCAGGCAACTCTAATACTAGGACTGCACCTCAACTATTGCCGTGCTTTCGAAGCATATATACATGTAGTACGACTCTGACAGCAAGACAGTGTGTTTATAAACTTATTCACCTATGTCGCACGATTACTATGTTTTGATGTATATCCATTTGTGAAGATAACTAGCACTGTAGCACACCAGTTATTACTATACCAATGTTGCACCATAGTACTGCTCGCTCATAATTAATCATGTGAGACAGCTATGAATGGTTCAATAGATTAAAATTCTGGAGAACATGTTGTGTAGGATACAAAGTTTTCTATTTTTTTTTAGGAGAGATACAAAGAATTCTATTGCCATGTTTTATATCGCGAGCTTCTGTTCTCTATTCTTTTTAATTTGTTCGTTGTTATTGTGGCTCATGGCAATGTTTTTAGGACATATTAATGCAAACATCTAGGCTTCACATATGTGGTTGCATAGTGCTGATCAGAGTATCTGGTTTTTATGGCAAGGAGTGTGCTAAAACAACTAAATTACATGGCAAGGAGTGTGCAAACTTTAGCCTTAACTTGCTGGGTGTTGTGGATTCTTTCTTCAGGAAGCAGTACCAGCGCCGCAAGAAGTCCCAGGCGTCTGTTAGTGGCTAGAAAAGTGCATTAGTAGTTGCTTTAGTTGTTAGCTGGATAGAGATTGAGTTAGCCGGCAGAATAATAGCACCTGTTGTTTGGTGCAGGTCAGTTAGGCAGGATATATAGTTCAGCGTGGGTGTGTTAGGAGGTTTAGGCAGAGATTGACCAAGACTCAGAGCCTCCTGCGTGAGGGCAAGTAGGTATCTCTCTTTGCTGTAATTCGATCGCTCTTCAGTTGCTAATCCAATTCAGTCAGTGCACATCATTTGGTATCAGAGACTTACATCCTCCGACCTGTGTACACCATTTGCTTATCGCGTCCACTTCCCAATTCCAGATTTCGTTGCCGCTGAACCCATCGCTCCACCGCCACCATGACTGACGACGGCAAGGGCGCCGCCAAACCGGCTGCCGCACCGGCCACCAAACCCAACGACGACGATGGTTACGTCAAGGTCTCTGATCTGGAGACGATCGTCGAGAAGATGATCTCCAAGATGAACGAGCTCGGCGCCAAGATCGACTCCGAGGCCGCCGCCAACAAGCAGGAGACCGGCCGCCTCGCCGCATCCATTGCCAACGTCCAAAACCAAGTCCTCGAACGCCAGGGCCGGTTCGACACGTCGTCCGGGGACTCCAGCCATCCGCCGGCCATCGTCCGCAAACTGCGATTTCCCAAGTACGACGGCGCCGAAGATCCGCTCAGGTGGCTGCACAAGTGCGACCAATACTTCCGGTAGACCAGAAGGTGTGGACGGCCTCCTTCTACCTCGAGTCCGCGGCGAGCCAGTGGTATTACCGGCTGGAGAAGAACCGCGGCGCGGCGCCATCTTGGCCTGAATTCGTCGACGCCGTCAATAAGCGCTTCGGGCCACCGGTGCGCAGCAACGCGCTCGGCGAACTCGTGCACCTCCGGCGCACGGGAACGGTGGATGACTTCCAAGACCAATTCCTCAAGCTGCTAGCGCGCTGCGACAACGTCACCGAGCGACAGCAGATTGATCTCTTCACCGCCGGCCTCCGCAACCCGATGAGCACCGACGTTGAGATGCAAAAGCCCGAGACCCTGGAAGACGCCATGGCGCTGGCTCGCGCATTCGAGCAGCGTCTACAAACGGAGGATGACGAACCACGCCCTGCTGTCCGCAACACACATCGCGCGACGTCCCGGACAACGGCGAGCCACACCACACCGATCACCGTGCCGGCCCCGACCGGTCCGCCGGCGGCGATACCACCATCACCAACTGCCAGAGACAAGCCACCGCCTCCGCGCGACGGCCGATTCGTCCGCCTGTCCCCGGAGGAGATGGCGCGACGGCGTCTCGAGGGCCTCTGCTTCAACTGCCCCGAAAAATTCTCCCGTGAGCACATCAAGGCCTGCACCAAGAAAGGCATCTACTACCTCGAGCTGGCCGACGCCGTCGACACCGACGCCACATCGGAGGATGAAATGCAGATATCCATGTGCGCGCTCACCGGTATCCAATCCGGCTCCACGCTGCAGCTCGCAGCGCGCGTCCTCGACAACAAGCTCGTCAGCCTCGTCGACTCTGGTTCAACCCACTCCTTCGTCGCGGCAGACACGGCGCATCGCATGGGCCTGACTCACGACCAGGCCTCACGGTGGGCGTCGCGAACGGCGAACGCGTGCCTTCCGAGGGGGTCTGCAAGGCCGTGTCCGTCACCATTGGCAAGGAACAATTCGACATCGACCTGTACATCATTCCCTTGGCCGGGTACGAGCTGGTACTGGGCTGCGACTGGCTGCGCACCTTGGGACCCATCGTTTGGGATTTCGAGCGCCTCTCCATGGCATTCTGGCGTCACGATCACCCTGTCAAGTGGAGCGGCCTCAATGCTCCTCCGACGACACGACTGGCCGCTGTCGAGCTCGACGTGTACATGAAGCTGCTGCTCCAAGAATTCGCCGACCTCTTCATTCCACCAACGGGTCTTCCTCCGCCACGCGCGTTCGACCACCGCATCCACCTGTTACCAGGCACGGAACCCGTCGCGGTCCGCCCTACCGCTACGCCCAGCTCCTAAAGGACGAACTGGAGACGCAGTGCAAAGGCATGTTGGAGCAGGGCATCATCCGGCCAAGTACGTCGGCGTTCTCCTCGCCGGTGCTGCTGGTGCGCAAGAAGGACGGGACATGGAGGTTCTGCGTCGACTACCGCGCCTTGAACATGAAGACGGTCCGCGACAAATTCCCGATCCCGATCGTTGAAGAGCTTCTTGACGAGCTAAAAGGTGCACTCTTCTTCACCAAGCTGGACTTGAGGAGCGGCTACCACCAAGTGAGGATGCACCAGGACGATGTGGAGAAGACGGTGTTCCGAACCCACCACGGCCACTTCGAGTTCCTTGTCATGCCTTTCGGCTTGACGAACGCACCGTCCACATTCCAGGCATTGATGAATGAGGTTCTCCGTCCTTTTCTCCGTCGATGTGTTCTCGTATTTTTCGACGACATCTTAATCGACAGCAGATCGTGGACGGAGCATCTCCAGCACGTGCGCGCTGTGTTCACCGTGCTGCGTGAACACGGCTTGGCGCTCAAGCAATCCAAATGCGCCTTTGGGGAACGGCGCATGCACTACCTCGGCCACGTAATCTCCGACGGTGTCGTGGCAATGGATGACGACAAGATCGCGGCCGTGCACGCTTGGCCACAGCCGCGGTCGGTGAAGGCGCTGCGCGGGTTCTTGGGCCTCACCGGCTATTATCGCCGGTTCATCAACAACTACGGCGTAATTGCGGCGCCATTGACGGCGTTGCTAAAGAAGGAGGCATTTCGCTGGTCGCAGGCGGCGACGGATGCGTTCCACAACCTCAAGCGCGCCCTGACAACGGGTTTTGCAGCTGCCCAACTTCGACAAGCCGTTTGTGGTGGACTACGACGCCTCCGGAACGGGCTTTGGCGCGATCCTCCACCAGGGTCAAGGCCCCATTGCCTTCTTCAGCAAGACGGTGGCTCCTCAGCATGCCAAGTTGGCGGCCTACGAGCGCGAGCTCATTGGCCTGGTCCACGCTGTCCGCACTGGCGGCCTTACCTGTGGGCACACGAGTTCATCGTGCGCACAGATCATTGCAGCTTGAAGCACCTCCTCGACTAGCGCTTGTCCACGATCCCTCAACACACGTGGGTAAGCAAGCTTTTTGGGTACAGCTTTCAGGTTAGTACAAACCCGGCAAGCAGAACGCGGCGGCGGATGCGTTGTCGCGCCGCGATGAACATGAGCCAGGCGTGTGCGCGCACACCATCTCGCGGCCGGAGTTCGACCTGTTCGAGGAGTTTCGCACCGAAGCCGAGGCGCTGCCAGAAGTCATCGCCAAGAAGAAGGAAATAGCGGCCGGAACGGCGGGCGACGCATGGACGCTCGCGGACGGCTTTGTGATGCACCGCGGCTGGATCTTCGTCCCGAATTCGTCGATGCTCTGGCCGCAGCTGTTGGACGCGGCCCATGGCGCGGGACATGAGGGCGTCCAGAAAACTCTTCAACGCCTGCGCGCGTCGTTCTTCAGCCCGCACGCTGTACAAAAGGTCCGGGATCATGTCAAGAGCTGCAACGTCTGCCAGCGGAACAAGACAGAACATCTACATCCAGCCGGGTTGCTCCAGCCGCTCGACGTGCCCACGTCGGTCTGGAGCGACATCGCGATGGACTTCGTCGAGGGCTTTCCGCGCGTGGGTGGCAAGTCGGTGGTGTTAACCATCGTCGATCGCTTCTCCAAGATGGCGCATTTCGTCCCCCTCGGCCACCCGTACACGGCACTCACGGTGGCGCAGGCATTCTTCGACAACATCGTCAAGCTGCACGGGTTTCCCTGCTCCATTGTGAGCGACCGTGATGCCGTCTTCACCAGCAACCTGTGGCGCGAGCTGTTCGACTTGTCAGGCGTCAGGCTCCGCATGAGCTCGGCGTTCCGACCTCAAACCGACGGCCAATCCGAGGTGACTAATCGCGTCTTGGGCGTTTATCTCCGATGCTTGGCAGGTGATCGTCCGAAAAGCTGGCTCCGGTGGCTACCTTGGGCGGTACTGCTACAATACGTCATTTCAGTCGTCCCTCAAGACCACGCCGTTCCGAGTGGTTTTCGGCCGCGACACGCCGACGCTCATGTCGTACCAGCTAGGGCTCGCCAAGGTGGTGGCCGTCGACAAACAGCTTCAGCACCGTGACGAGTTCCTGGCTGACATTCGGGAACGCCTTCTTCAAGCTCAAGACTACATGAAGCTCGCTCACGACAAGGCGCATCGTGATCTGGAGTTTCAGGAGGGCGAGTGGGCTTGGCTGCGTCTGCATCAACGATCTGCAGCAGGCATCACCGATAACACCAACGCCAAGCTCGCACCTCGCTTCTACGGGCCGTTCCAAGTAATCGAGCGCATCGGCAAGGTGGCATATCGTCTCCGTCTCCCAGCCAAATCAAAGATTCACGACGTGTTCCATGTTGTCTATCTCAAGAAGCATCAAGGGGGTACTCCAGCAGAGGTGGTGCCACTGCCGCACATTGTTCACAGGCGCGCCGTCGCTACTCCGGCCAAGGTGGTGCGCGCCAAGCCTAATCGTGCGAGCTGGGATATTTTGGTTGAATGGACGGGGCGCAGTGCTGCTGAAGCTACATGGGAACCATTAGAGCAGTTCAAAGAGCGCTATCCAGATTTTGCGCTCGAGGACGAGCTTTTTGGTCAGGAGGGGGGAAGTGTTGTGGATTCTTTCTTCAGGAAGCAGTACCAGCGCCGCAAGAAGTCCCAGGCGTCTGTTAGTGGCTAGAAAAGTGCATTAGTAGTTGCTTTAGTTGTTAGCTGGATAGAGATTGAGTTAGCCGGCAGAATAATAGCACCGGTTGTTTGGTGCAGGTCAGTTAGGCAGGATATATAGTTCAGCGTGGGTGTATTAGGAGGTTTAGGCAGAGATTGACCAAGACTCAGAGCCTCCTGCGTGAGGGCGAGTAGGTATCTCTCTTTGCTGTAATTCGATCGTTCTTCAGTTGCTAATCCAATTCGGTCAGTGCACATCACTGGGTAATGGCAGATTATCCAAAACAATAATATATTTTGCTATTGAACAACATGATCATCTTATGTTTTCACTCTAGTAACAAAAACACAAGATGAGCAAAAAGAACTTACAATCTACGAATATGTTTCAAGATATCTGTGTTTTCACTCTAGTAATAAAAACACAATGTTTGGGCAAGCTTTTACTGAAACTATGGAACTATTATATATGGTATCATCTTAGATATACATATCCTTAATTTCATTACCGAAACAGCGGTTCATGTATCCATCAGCACACATTATGATCGCAATAAAGGTGTAATTGCACATTTTATCAGATGTCCAACAACAAGTTCAATACTTCAATCAAAAGAATACTTTGCAATAAAAGAGGTATGCAGTAACAAGTAACAGCTCACCGAAGATGACTTTGAAAGTTGAAAGAAGGACATGTCCAACAGTTGCTTAATGCAGCTCTCGCCATGTTGTTGCCAAGTGGGGAATTCGTCAGACTGCTTGATAAAACCAAGAGCCGCCCATTGGTAAATCAGTTCATCTTTAGCCATATTGTGGCCCTTTGGGAAGATTGCACAATAGGCAAAGCATAGCCTCAGGTCTGGCGGCATACTGGTGTAGCTCAATTTCAAAGATGCATACACATTATGATACGGTGAAGATCCTGATGAAGATACATTCCAGATACCATTGTCTCTTACTGAAACCCATCCATGGGAATCCCTCTTGGATCTCAATATATACCCAATAGCTCGAGCTGCTAGTGCCACACCTCCACAACTTTTAGCGATCTCCTTCCCTATACCTCTCAACGTTTCTTTGTCAGATCTGTCTTCAAAACCCACTATCTTACTCTTAATTATAGTCCAGCAAACATCAACAGACAGGGCTTCTATATTGTGTGCTTCAATTGTTTGAATTCTCTCAGCAATGCCAGCATCACGTGTAGTTACAATTACATGCACTTTCTGTCCATTCCCGACTATTTTTATTAGGGACTCCTTCATATCATCCAATTTGAAGTCATCTCTCTCCCACAGGTCATCCAGAACAATCAGAACGCTCTTAGGAGCAGATGGACCAGCATCCTGCTCCTGTGTGTTGGCTAGCTGTCCCTGATTCAATTGAAGTTGTGATCTTACAGTCTCCTTAATTTTGTTCAAGTCAAATGTCTGCGAGACATATACCCATGCTTTTTTGTAGTCATTGAAATGGGTATCATTGAAAACAAGCTGTGCCAACGTTGTCTTGCCAATGCCCCCAATGCCATATATGGGAAGGATAATGAACTCCGATGAAGGACTTGCGCTCCTTAAAAGATCCACTATTTTTTGTTTCTCTTGATCCCTCCCTACAATTTTTTCTTCTATCACATCTGGCGTTGTTTCACGTTCATTGATCACTTGTTGACCATTGGAGCTACCGCTTGTCGCAAAACTGTATTTCTGACGTTCGTCTGAGATCTTTTCCAGGTTCTCCCTGACCTTCTTCATCTTACCAGCCATGCGAACCTCAGAAGCAAGAGTGAGACAGGGGTTCAGAACTTTGAACTGCAAAAGATAATAAATAGACACATAAGTTTTGTAGTACATTTTAAAATGAAACATCCAACTGCGCTTATGGTTCTAACTTAGAAAAATAAGTTATGTAGTACATTTTGAAAAGAAACATCCAGCTACATTTATAGTTCACTCATTTGCACAAATTGCTCATTATATGGAACAAAATAGTGCTAAAATAACTCAGAATAGATCCTTGGTTAGTGGTTTACAGTTAACAATAAAAGAACAAGTAACAACTTGTCATAGATAAAATAGAAAATTTCTACTAGAAATAAATATCAACCTCATGTAGAAAAATCTATCTTATCTTAGCTCTTGCCAACTTTAGATTTAGACTTCATCTACAAAATCGAATAAACACAACTATCAATATCGAATGTAAGGCTCCTAGACCATCCGAAAGAAGAAGAGACGGGACATCACTGTGAACTCGGATTTGAGCCAATCTGATGGGAGGTGAGGGGTTGTGAGAAGACTGACTATAGTGGGAGGGGTAGGAGTATATTGTGTCTAACAATTCTGTTTGACACAGAAAAAAGCATGTCTGTTCTGTTAATGCTCACGAAGATCACAAGCTTCGCGGTGCTAAAGTTTCTCCACAGAAGAGGAATACTAGACATCTTTGTTTTTGAACTAAAAAAAGTGTTTACCTTTCGTAAAGCCGATTTCCTTGTAGTATTGACTTCAAACTCATCGAACATGTCGGAGATTTCGTAGGAGGCTCGGGTGAGGCGCTTGAGCCACAGCTGCACCGACTTGTCCTCGATGGACCGCCTCTCCGCGTCCTCCATCACCGCCTCGATAGATTCCATTGTGTCCTTCATGTACTCTAGATCCTTGCTGAACCTCCACTGCAGCATGACCCGATCCCCGGCGGCGGAGGCCACCTTTCCCAACGCCGCCTTGAGGGCACCGGCGGCGAGCATGCCACCGATTCCCGCCATGACCGCTGGCCGTGCTCACACCTTCCGGCGCCGCTACCGAGTTGGTCGCCTTCGATGTGGGAACGAGATCTCCTGTTCCGCCGCAGGCAGCAAGAGACGAAAGGATGCGTGTAGCGCGATAAGGGTCCCAGTTCCTCAGTCAACTGCAAACAAAAAAATTGGTAAAAACGTTGCAAGTGAAGAATAAGGTGGCGGAATCAGGTTGAAACAAACTGTTTCGATTCAGCTTAAAGGGAAAAAAAATGCGTCCAGGAGAAGTTTTGAATGAAAAAGACTCCAAAATCAAAACTTATATTTATTTACCTTTTGAACCCTGTCTCGCACTTTTTCCTTGATGAGAAGTAAGAGTAGTCCGATTTGGACCAAGCTGCTCCGGGGCTGTCGTGCGAACATGCGACACCAGCCCGAGCTCCCCGTCCGGCGATGCTGCTCCTCTTCCGCAGCAGCCAGCAAGACGAAAGGATGGTTGGTGTAGCGCGTTAGGGGTCCGGTGCCTTTCACGCGCCTTGCAGCACGCTGTTATTCTATTGAGTCTTTTACCTGTATGCCATTATGAAAGTTCGCCGTTACGTGTGTGCCATTAAAAAAGTTCCAGGCACCTATATGCCATGACACAAACTTTCTTTTACCTACACGCCACTATCACGCCACTATGGACGATTTTACCCCTTTCCTTCTTCTTCCTCCCGCCACTTCCTCTCATTCTTCTTCCCCGGAGATGTGGCGTGGTGGGAGGCGACTTTGGCAAAATTAGAGGCTTGTTGCCACCTTGGCGCAGCGGAGGAGCACGGGCGGGGCGGGGCGGGGCGGCGCGCGCGGCGCGGGGCCGAAGAGCGCGGCGCGGCGGGGGTGGCGGTGCGGGCGCGCACAAGCGCGACAGGGCGAGCTCGGCGCTCGGCGGCGCGTGGACGCGGCGGGGCGGCGGCGCGGGCGCGCACGAGCATGGCGGGAGGGCGCTGCCCGCGCCCGGCCCCTTTCAGGCCGCGGACCGTCGCCACCGCCCAGATCCTCCGCGCCTCGGGCTACTCAGCCGCGGAGCCGGCCGCCCTCCGCGTCCTCTCCGACATCGCCGGCCGCTACGTCGCTTCCCTGGGCCGCGCCGCCGCGGCCCTCGCTGAGGCCCGCGGCCGCACGGAGCCCAACGTCGTCGACGTCGTCCTCGCGCTCGAGGACCACGCGCCCGGCGGCTTCCCCGGCGCGTCCGACCCCGCGCGCCCCGCCCTCCGCTCCGGCGCGCTCGCGGAGCTCGCCGGATTCGTAGCCTTGGTGCGGGAGGTGCCGTTCACGAAGCCGCTGCCGAGGAGGGAGGCGAGCGGCGGCAAGAGGTGGGACAGCTTCGCGAAGAAGGAGAGAAAGAAGAAGAAAAGGGTAAAATCGTCTATAGTGGCGTGTAGGTAAAAGAAAGTTTGTGTCATGGCATACAGGTGCGTGAAACTTTTTTAATGGCACACACGTAACGGCGAACTTTCATAATGGCATACAGGTAAAAGACTCTATTCTATTTAACGACGCGACCAACATGGCGGTCGGAAACAGCGCGGATCGTTGTCGGGGGACCTATCGCGTGCGCGATACAACTACTAGTACATCAAGCTTGACTTGACTCGCGATTCGAAAAGTTTTTTTTTTGCGATGATTCGAAAAGTTCTCAATACGCGTTTGATAGTCTTTTACACGCTTAACTATAGGATTTGAACATTTGATTCGTCAAAGTACAGTTGGAAAGCAAAACTAATCTTAATACTCCATGCAACTGAAAAGATATTTTATGTTGCTAGTCAGTGGGCAAACGCACAGTGAAGGGAACGGATCACTTGTAATTGTACACAATCAACTGGGCCTAGCCCAGTGCCGTCACGTTGTCGGAAAAAAAGGTAGCCCACAAGAACAGATTCTTTATTTATGCAAGAATAAAGAGTCCTCTAAAAAAATGCAAGAATAAAGAATCCCCTCAAAAAATGCAAGAATAAAGAGAACGCTGTGCTGGACAGCAAGAAATCTATCTTGCTGAACGAAACAAATAAGGCCCTGTTTGGAACGCAGGAATTTCACAGGAATTTTACAGGAATTTCACAGAAAACAGTTCAATTCCCGCAGGAATGAAGAATGATTCCTCTATTCCAAACGGGGCCTAAGCATCTAGATGTCGGAAAGAAAATACAATCAAGTAAGAAAAACAGAGGACCAAAAATGCTCAGATGCTCTAGCACCAGAGTTTGTTATCCTACCACCAGAATCAAAATCCGAAGCTTTGCAGTGGCGAAACAACAGCACAGCTTGTTCAACGACCAGACACGAGCACCAGCGGACAACAATGGACGCAACTTTTAAACACAGAGAGATCCGGCCGCAAAGAGGGAGGGAAGATCCGAAAGTCCATCCGCCGCGTCGAGCGGACCCGTCACCGCCGCCGGCACAGGAGTCGTCATGGGGAAAGATAACAGGCGTGCGATAGGAACATCTATGCAAATAATCAGAGGTTCATATATATGTATATGGGCACAAAATTAGAGACTCTGGGTAAATATTTGAATCACGATTATTAATCACGACTTAAAATTTGATGGCTTCCTGAAAGTGAAAACGTTACAACGGCCGTGGCGTCCATGGTGGGTCATGTCCGGCCATCATTCCCGACGAGCGGAATTCATGACGCGCCGTCCGTTCAGAGTTCTCCTTTGACCGTTCCTTCACCCAAGGTAGAAGACGAGCCGAGAGCTCTCGAGAACGAAGGGGGCGGAGGATGGAGCTCAGAGTGCTGTGCGACGCCACTACTGCAACAGCCAGGCCTAGCCTAAGACTGCGTGATACGGAACCGTGCAGCCATTTGACGGCAGGAGAACGCGTTTACGATGCTTCCTGCTAATTTTTACTGTAGCTACTTGGAGTGAGTCTGTGGGACGAGATCAAATCAGAGAGAGAGAGAGAGATTGAGGTACAAAGAAAGCGAGAGAAATCAGGGAAACCGGGAAAAAGATGAAGTCTGTTGGTGTTGGGTGGCCTTTGCTCCAAGCTGGCGCCACACCTCCCGCCAAGCGGAGCAGAGAGGTCCATGACACTGCGGCCCGTGGTCTGAGCCTCGCAACTCGCGCGCGGTCCGCCAAGATTAATTTTGGCTAGGCCATTATAACATCAAAAAGAGAACGTAGTTCCTCCGATCCGTCCCCAATTCCAATCAATGCACAATCGCTGCTGCAAACAGTTCAAACTCGATCCGCAAAAGAGAGAAACACTTAAATGGAAAGCAAGCAAACACGTTCAACACATTGAGAACGTAGTATGATCCGTCCCATTCCATGCAATGTATCACCCAATTGCCGAAAGCAGCCCAAAGTTGAGCATAGAACATGAAAGACTACTTGACATCCTCATACAGCTCCGGCACCATCGAAAGGCAAGCAAACAGATAGGAGTAGCATTCACACTCAGACAAAACAAACAAACTCGTGCAACACACAGTACAGTAATACAGCGACTGAAGCAAAGTACTAGTAGTACTGATTATGTTTAGTAGGTATAGAAGTCAAACTACATCCAAACATAAAGCCCAAGTGCCGGAGGACGTCAAGAATGACCTGCATTCACTTTCAGTCTCATGTGATTATACAAGATTCATCTCGCTCCGCGCTCATGATTCAAGTCCTCTATTTTGCAACACCGCACCCTCTCAGAAATCTTCTGTAAAACAGACAAAGCCGGCACTTCTGTTAGCATTGCCAAAAAGAAAACTTCAATAACCAGCTTAAGTTCTAGTTCATGTGTAATAGAAACCACATTTGTTGCCAACATAATCTGAGTTAAGCTAACATATATGGAATATTACCCTACTTGTGTTGTATTAACCTTGAACTAAACATTAGCCTAGTCTATTTTCTTTCACTATTTTCCAGTATTCAATAGTATAGAAAGTACCACTACAACGTATAAGACTTCCGTTAGGTTCATGTCACAGTTATGAGATTAGTGAGTAACATACATTAAATGTTTGTATCCTTCTACGTGTAAGACTCCAGAGACACTGAAATGAAACAATTAAGTCCACTGGAGATGGAAAAAGGAACTAGTGATTGCAAATAAAAGCCAAATAGTACTGTAGGGCACACACCTCTCTGATGTGACCCATCCTTGCCTTGTTCTCCTCCAGCTTACACCATTTGCGTAACTCAGGGCAATCTCTTATGAATAGGCATTCTAGATTGACGAGTTGTTGTATGTTTTCCGGTAAAGACATGACTCCACAGGAAATAATGTTCAGGTCCTTGAGAGACACAAGGTCACCCAACCATTCTGGCAGTTCCTGAATGTCCGTCAAACCAAATAATTGTAGCCTCAGGAGAGAGGTGAGGTCTCCCAACCACTGTGGCAGTTCTTGAATCCCAGGACAATTTCCCAGACTTAGTGACTGGAGAGAGTTGAGGACTCGTGTGATCTCTGGTGAGCTACTCAAATCATTGCAATTTCGATAGTTAACCCATTAAGGGCACGAAGGTGGTGAAGCAACTTCCACTGGTGCATAGGCGCTGTGCATGATTCGATCATCAGGCAGGTGGTGGAAAAAACAGTGCGAGGCACACTCTCCTCCCATTGCAGTAGCACACTGTCACTCTCTTTTATTTTCCAGGTGTCTGTCACTCTTGGTGCGCATGGTTTCAACCTCAACTTGCGGCACCTAATTATTGTAAGAATCTCGAGGTTGGGAAAAATGAGCTCCTCCGCAACACCCTCACCATAGGAGTATGTCGTGCTCCACTCTTCCAAGTTTTCCATATCGGATATTGTCAGATATTTCAATCGAGTAAAAGCTTTCACAGCATCACCACAAATGCCTCTGTCAATCTTTGTTATGCGGGGCATATCTTCTATATCAAGATATTCAAGGTTTGGTAACTGACCCAATGGTGGCAGACTACTACACTGGGATAGCCTTTTTAATGTAACTGTTACAAGATTAGGGAGATAAATATCAATGCCCATTAGCCATGTTGGAAAGCTCACACTGTTATATCCTTGTAGCCTAAACGATTTTAGATTGTTAGGTGGCTTTAGCTCTCCCAGCAGTTCCATGTCCTCCACGAATCCCTTGGTTCCACTCGTCCAATCAAGTGTCAGATCTTCCATGCTTGTTTTTCCCCTTAGTTCAATTCTCCGTGCCTCTTCCACAGACGTCACATTTTCAAGGTGACTTATCTCCAACGCGGGAGGATTTACATCCTTAAGCAGGATAAGATTGCATCTTTGTTCACCTTCAGAGGCATGTACCACAAAGTTTGGCAATGGGATCAAGTTTTTGTTGATTGGCAGGGTGGACCTATCCAGAGATATGCACATGTTCACAATCAGAAACTTTAGGTTCTCCATACGGCCCATGTTTCCTGGTAGCCTGCATAGATTATGACAGCGAGTGAGGTCCAGAGTATGTAGCTTTCTGAGGCTACAAATACAATCAGGAATATTTTCCAGCTCATAATTACTGGACAAATCTAGATGCTCCAGATTTGAAAGGGTGCTGATATTGCCAAATAATTCATCAAGATCTATTGATATCAATTTCGTGCACTCTGATACATTCAGATAACGGAGCTCAATGAGTTTTATGAACACCTCAGACAGCCCTTGGAGATTTATTTTTTCTTCTGCATCCCATTTCTGTGATAAATTCAAATACTGCAGTTTGGTTAGGCTACACAAGGCTTCTGGTATACCACTGACCCGACAGCAAAAAGACAAATCCAGATGGACCAAACTTTCAAGCTTTCCAAATGATCTTGGTAGTTTTCTGATTTTTGAACAACCAGATAAATCAAGATACATCAGACCTTCCATTTTTCCAATTGATTCTGGCAGTGCCAAAAGCTCACAAGATCCACGAAGGCTGAGGAAAATTAATTTTGAAAGATTCGTGATACAGCCAGGAATCACTCGATCTTTGATCCTTGGAGCATTAAGATACCTCAGCAGTTTCAGTTGACCAATAGAAGATGGCAACTTCTCTAAGGAGCGTTCTTGCAAATCCAAAACTTTCAGGTACTTAGCAGCAGAAAATCCAGTATAATATCGTCCAGTTTCGCCACCTCCCAGAAAACTAAGGGCTCTTATCTTGTCAGGGTAAGTTAGGAATGAACTCAGTGGCTTGCTGCAATCTGGCAGGAATGCATAGCGGTGATTTCTTCTCCTAATATAATTGCTCTTTGTGGTAGCATCGAGAAGTTCATCTCCCATGATCAATCTTGCAAGGTCATGCACCAGGTCGTGCATTGTGAAAAATTGAACGTCTTTGCTGTATTTCCCATCAATCTGCAACAAAAGCAGCATGTCTTGTCAGCTTTTCTCATTGACAACTAGTACTGTCTATTACTCCTATACAAAACAAAAATAATCAAACATGAGTTGCAACAGATCAGAATAATCACAGCATTTATCCCCTCTGATCTAGCCTATCAGCCCCTCTTATCTCATCGCACACATCCCTAATCCTCCCACAAGACGCCACCGAGCCTTCCGCGCACCCTCGCCTGCAGCACTGTGCTCTGGGAGCCCAAACTCCCGTCCGACCCAGGTTCTAGTCGCTGCACCAACTTCTTAAGACGAAAATCAGGGGGACGTCTCTACTCTTGTCGAGTTTTTTAAGGGTACATATTCCTAAGTGTCTGATATTTCTTTTACCCATGGAACTAAAAGTCCAACTCCCACCTAACTCCCCCTTTCCCCTTCCCCTCTGTTGCCAAACGCACCCAAAAGCAATGTGAATCGTTCAACCAACCAAACAACTGTTGCATTTATCAGTTTTTACTAAAATTCAACTCATAACAGCACGGGTGCACGTAGGCATCAGATTATTTGAGTGCATTAAGGATTACTATCTGACACTTAATAAAGGTTTACTTAAGATTAGCATTTTTCCGTGGAAGTTTATAATGCACTGAAGTGTAGATATGCTACAGAGATCAATCATTATCAAGCGCACCTTGTGGTTTCTCCGGTGCATCAATGGCTCAGCAATCACTAATGGTTTCATCTGATTTATTGAAACGTCTAGGTTGTTGCTAGGATATCGGAGTTTCGAACTGGACAGCTTCATCGAGAACTTGGCCATCGTGGTACAGAGCAGAGAAGATAAATATACTTGAATGTCAAGCAATGTCAGTGCTGGGCTGGACCTCAAATAGTCAAGTATATTACTGTGTTCAGTAACTTATTCACCTATGCTTATCTGTTTGTGAAGCTAATTAGCACAAAAGTGATTATGCCGTACCAATGTTGCACCATATTACTGCTTATAATCACATGAACCTGCTATGGATGGTTCAATAGACAAAAATTCCGGATAATACTCGGTAAGATACAAAGTTTTCTATTGTCCTGTTTAGTATTGCACAGGGATTTTGTTCTCTATTGTATTTTGTTAGCTTGTTCATTGTCTTTACATCGCAGGTTCATGGCAATGTGTAGGACAGTAATGCAAACATAAAGGATTCAGATTGTGGTTACACAACAAAGTGGTGGTTAGAGTGTTTTTCTGGTTTTTATGGCAATGAAGGCATGCTAACGCTGCCAAACAAAGTGCATAGAGACTTTTGTAAAATTAAGGGGTAATGGAATACTATTAAACAAGAATGTTTCTGTTACTAAAAACACAATTATTGTCATGACAACACCCTTATTTTTAAACTCGAAAGAATTCTATCCTCTCCTCTGATTTTGTGAAATGACTCTTCTCTGGTTGAGTATTCAGAATAGGTTCAGTCTCGGGGTTTGATGCCATCAGCTGGCATTGTGGCTTCTCTTAAGAGGCCAGATCCTTCATAAGTTCATTTTGGACAATCTTTCAATCAAACTGTGGAAACCAACAGCATTTCTGAAATATATAGATGGTCTCCTCTTATATATACTTTCTCTTTCATTAACATAAACATTATTTGGATCATTTGTCGATCAGCACACAATGTAATAGCAACAATGGAGTTAATTGCGTATTTTATTAGCTTCCCTACAACAGGTTTGATACTTCTTCAAAGGAAAACACTGCAATCACAGAAGTATGCAGTAAGAAATAACTCACCCAAGGTGGTTTTGAATGTTGAAAGAAGGACATGTCCAACAGTTGCTTGATGCAGTTCTTGCCATTTTGCCAAAACGAGATTTCATCTGATGAATTAACAAAACCAAGAGCAGCCCATTGGTAGATCAGATCATGCTTAGCCATGGAGTGGCCTTTTGGAAAGATTGCACAATAGGCAAAGCATAGCCTTAGGTATGCCGGCATATTGCTGTAGCTTAATTTCAAAGATGCAAGCACATTATCATAAGGTGAAGATCCTGACCTAGATGCATTCCATATGCCACTTTTTTGTACTGAAACCCATCCATTCAAATCCCTGGATTTCAATAAGTAACCTATAGCTCGAGCTGCTAGAGCCACTCCATCACACTTTTCTGCAATTGATATTCCTATTTCCTTCAACATTTCTTTGTGAGTTCTATCTTCAAAGCCAACTATCTGTTTAATTATGGTCCAACATGTAAAAGGTGACAAGGGCTTTATCTTGTATGCTTCATTTCCTTTAATGTTCTCAGCAATGCCAGCATACCGTGTGGTTACAATGGCATGCATCTTGCATCCGTTCCCCACCATTTCGAGGAAATCTTTCAAGTCAGTCAACTTAGAGTCACCTTCCTCCCACAGGTCATCCAAAACGATCAGAATGTTCTTACGAGCAGATGGACCAGCATCTTGCCCCTGTGTGTTACATAGCTGACCCTGATACATTTGAAGTTGTGTGTTTACAGAGTCCTTAATTTTTTTCAAGTCAAACATTTGACCGACATATACCCATGCTTTTTTATAGTCCTTGAAACGGGTATCATTAAAGAGTAGCTGTGCCAAAGTTGTTTTGCCCATGCCTCCAATTCCATATATAGGAAGGATGATAAACTCTGATGAGGTGCTGGTTCTCGTTAAAAGCTTCATGACTTCCTGTTTCTCTTCATCCCTTCCTAGGATATTTGCTTCTATCACCTCTGAGGATGTTGCACGATCATCGATAGCTTGCTGCACATTTGAGCTGCTGCTTGCCATGAAGCTGAATTTGTGATGATGATTTGAGACACTCTCCAGTTTCTCCCTAACCTTTTTCATCTTACTTGCCATGCCAACCTCGGGACCAAGTTTGAGGCATGGGTTCAGCACTTTGATCTGCAATAAACAAATGAAAGTAGAAATTGTAAGTGCATTTAAAAATGAACATTGTATCACACATATTGTCTGCTCATCTGTACCATAAGATGCATGGCTACACAAACATGCCTGCCAGCTTGATTAATGAGACCCAATGGTTTTCAAATAGCAGCTATAAGTAACAATTATGTGTGCAGCTTAGTGTCTGGTGTGTTTTCTTCAGGGATCCTGTGCAATTTGGTGAAGCATCTCGCTAACAGGTTGAACTTTTGGTTGAAACAGGCACATACAGCTCAAAAAGTTTTATAAAACTGACAACCATATTAAGTCTCACCATGATCCAATGTAACTTTAGGGGGTGCAAAATGGTGTCCATAATAATAGTATAGTACCCTGCAATCCTCATCTTTGTGCAGCTAAAATTTATACTTTTAACTGAACCAAAGATTGTTAGAGGGTAAATTTACAGTGCAGTCCCCAATTTCAGTAGAGACTAACTTGGTTGTCGAATCAATCAATCAGGAGGTCACCTTGCGTAAAGCCGAATTCCTGGTTTTGTTGACCTCAAACTCATCAAACATGTCGGAGATGTCGTTGGATGCTCTGGTGAGGCGCTTGAGCCACAGCCGCACCGACGCGTTCACCACGGACTGCCGCTCCGCGTCCTCCAGCACGGCC
The DNA here is from genome assembly GCA_012490785.1 of Eragrostis nindensis. Taxonomy (NCBI): domain Eukaryota; kingdom Viridiplantae; phylum Streptophyta; class Magnoliopsida; order Poales; family Poaceae; genus Eragrostis; species Eragrostis nindensis. Next base: position 73,460 of record JAAXCT010001077.1, read on the forward strand.
TGGATGGACTCCACCGTGTCCTCCATCTCTTCCAGGTCCTCGTCGAACTTCCACTGCAGCATGACCCGATCTCCGGCGGCTTCGGCCATCTTCTCCGCAGCCATCTTGAGGACCGACGCGGCGAGCATGCCCCAATTTCCCCCAGGGCTGCTCCTTCCTGCTGGCCGCGCTGCTCACAGGGTCCACTTCACTTCCGCCCTGCGGCACAACGAATTGAACCTCCGCTCGCTCCCTCCCTCTTCTCCAAGTCCAGCCTCCGGCTCCCCTCCACCGCCGCCACGCCAGAGACAACCACCGGCGGCGCCGCCGGCACAACACCGCCCACCGCCTGGCCTCCCTCCCTCTCGGTTTCTATGTCTTGTGGGAAGAGAGCAGCCCCGGAAACCCAAACCCCCGAACCCTAAACAGCGGCGCGGCGAGGAGCTCGGTGGCCGGCAGCACGACGCGGAATGAAGAAGAAGGTCGGGAGGAGTGGGCGGAAGGCGATTTCCTTTTGCCTGGGCGGAAGGGAAGCTTCCCGGCGCTGCCGAATTGAGGTGTGCGAGGTGAGGGCCGGCCGGTGGTGAGGTGAATGCGTGTGCGTGTGCTGCGTCAATGGCGATGGGTTGTCGCGAGCACCTTAAATACGAGCGCCGGTTGGAGCTCAGGTGCCGTCACCGTGCGTCCCGTCGTGGGGGTCAACTGGGCAGAGACCAAATGCATGTCGGTGTTGCGCTACCTTTTTCTTGGTTTTTTTTTTTTTGACCAACTCATTCTTGATTGATTTGAAGTCTCCTTTTTTCATCTCGAAATGGGTCTGCCGAAAATAGGAAAGCCCATTAGAACACGGCAATGCATAGCTCAGGTGGTAATAAGCCAGGAATCTATCATCTTTAGTGTCGTTATCAGCTCATAATAATAGATATAATCACATTAAGCATACTCCCACTTGAAGTAAGATCAAGAGTAGATTTCCACGAAACAGCACTAGGTCCAGAAGCAAAAGCAGATAGTCTTGTGTTCAAACATGTACGTAGCAAAATGGAGTACTACCTCAAATCTGTCGCATTCCAAGCGCCGGATCATCCAAGCCACCGACCGCAACGCTTAACTCACAACCTAAATGACAGTGAAATAATTGTCGCAAAAAAAATGGCAGTGAAATGCAATGCTCCATGTTGATAAAGGATTCAAATTCGTGCAACAGTGCATCAGAAAATAGAGCAAGAAATGTAGGTAAAATTGTGTTCTTTTTTGCGGCAATGGATGGTATATTTGACCCTGGTAAACCATGGGAAACATCCATGCCAAAAATGATGGTTGGAGTCCTCGACACTAGAGGAATAGAGCACTAGTGTCTTCCGTTTGCAGTATTGAGTTCAACCCACCAAGCTGAGAGAAGCACATAATAACTCAAGACAAACACTACAGAGAAAGGAAACATGTGCCCTGTAACTATAGAAAACTAGTATAGTTGCTCGCGCATTTGCGCGGTTAGAATTATTATATTATTTAAAATATTTTTATATTATTATAGACATTTAACATAGTTTATTATTATAATATTTATTTTATAATAGTAGAAAATAGATTGGAGAATTTCTCACCGTCTCTCAATTTGAGTGTGAGATGAGTCATCATTTATCTTGGATTGTGTCTTATCTGACAATTTATTTGATTTTGTTTTAGAAGTGAGTTCGGTTCAAACGTGTTATGCTAAACAACTAACATATCTCATGCTAAACGTGTCATGCTACAAATAAATATTTTGATGAAAATGTGTCATTCTAATAATAAGAAAATACGCCATGCTAGCTAGACATATGATGATATATTTTTATAACGGTGTATTTAGAAATAGGAATTAAGTGTATATTGGATATTTTATTATAAAAATTTAGCTAATTTTATAGTCTGAATTTAGTTTTTTTGACTTATAACGGCATGGAGGGTAATTTAAAAATAGGTGTAAATAGTATTTTTTGGTTATTTTTATTATTATGAATTTAGCTATTTTTTTACTCATAATGGCATGGTGGGTAATTCAAAAATAGGTGCAAGGGGTATTTTGGTTATTTTTATTATTCTGAATTTAGCTATTTTATATATTTGTAGGGGGTTTTGTGACTAATTTTTTCATAATGGCAGTGGTGGGTCTTCTTATTTTCTCGGAGTAACGCGGGAATTTCTAGCATTTTAGAGTGAACGTGCTGGCTTCTTTTCGTCATCAAATATATATATAATAGATTGGCACTTGCTGTATACCTTGGCATTTATCTTCAGAAGCACATTAGTTAGACATTGATCATTGATATTCTTATTAGGAGGAGCCAAGCATGTGTTCTATACCATATTTCACAAGGCAATTCCACTTCCATGGCCCTGAAACCTTTGGCGGTTGAAGGATTCTAGCACCAACTTGAGCAAACTCTGGAGCTATCGAAACGCCACACTTCTTCAGCATATCATCAGAATTGTAGTTAGCGACATGGCTACGACAGTGTGCTGATACTGATAGGATGTCCATGAGTCGCCACTTACAGTGCATCTCATGTCACTAGACACTGCCTCATTGGTAGTGATTCACACGTCGGAGGGAAAGACCAGCAAGTCATTTTCGGTTTGAGACAAGATCCAACGAAATATTGCAGGCCAGCTATAACATTATCAGTTATTATCACCAGAGCTTGATCATAGTAAACAAAAGAGAAAAGGAAAACGAAAAAAAGAAAAGAAAAGAAAAGAAAAGAGACTAGTGTTGTTTCTCATCGCCGACGATGGAGAAGTGAAAGCTGAACCACCCCAGCACGACAAGTCATAACCTAGCTAGGGAGAGTACTCACAGCATTTGAACCCTTTATTTATTCTTTGCGTCGTCGGAGTGAAACCTTGCACCGGTGGAGCAATAACTCAATATGCCATTTCTTGATAAGAAGCCCCACACGGTCCTCATGGTCAGGCAAAGGTAAGGCAAAGGTGAAGATGATGATGGGCATCCACCGGCAACGCAACGAGGCTGAAATGAACGCACATGCAGCACAGTTTCCGTTATCGTGTCTCTATAGCGGCAGACGCGTCACGAACCTCAGAGGCAGCAGATACAGAACCTCCAGTTTGATCACTCGTCTCCGTCAAAGGCACCGGACTGCATCAATGAGCCATCAACACAGCTGCCTACATTTTTTTTTTTTTGAAGCAAAGCTGCCTGCAAATTGTAAAGTGCATTTCCTAGCTGCCTTTTCTCTCTATATATGCGAGCAGCCGAGCATTGCCGGACTCTGCCTCTGATCCTTGTCCCACGCCTGTAGTAGTGCTGGCTCTCTTTCTGTAGCTAGCCAGAGAAGAGATCCGGCCGGCCCTGCTAGGAGAGGAGCTGCTCGCTCGAGGAGGCGCCGCGATGGCCACCTTCCGCGTCGCCGGCGCGTCGGAGTACCTGGCCATAACTGGTTGGGGCATCGACGACGTCAAGCTCGCCAAGAAGGCGTGGGTCTGGCTCGGCCAGCACTGCACGACCCTCGACGCTGCGCCGGCGAGCTACGAGCTGGAGGCGCACGGCATCACCGCCGAGAAGTTCACCGTGGTCCTCGCCCGTCTGCACCGTCGGCCCCAAGACCGACGCCGGCGGCGGCGACAAGCGGGACGAGGCGGACCCGCTCCTCCTCGACGCCACGATCCTCCTCGGCGCCAACGCCAAGGTCCTCCCCGCGGCGCGCCGCAGCAACAAGAAGCTGGTCGAGGGCGTCGTGGAGGGCCGCGTCCGCGCGCTGGCGGCCGGCATGACCGCGGAGCAGATCTTCGCCAAGGGCGCCGCCGGCTTCGCCAAGGAGGCCCTGGAGAGCGCGCAGCTGGACCTCGGCAAGTACGGGCTCCGCGTCTGCGGCGCCACCGTCGAGAGGATCAGCATCCACGTGCCGGCCACCAACAAGGTGAGCGTCGTCGCCGCCGCCCAGGCGGCGTCGGGCTTATCGGTGCAGGTGCAGGGGCTCGGTGCTGTCAGCTTGTCGTCCAAGGTTGAGGTCGTCAACTTGTCGGTGGCGACCAAGATGGCCGGGGTGCAGATCAAGATGGTCGGGGGGCAGAGCAAGATGGCCGGGGCGCAGGTAAAGATGGCCGAGGGGCAGGGCAAGATGGCCGGGGCGCAGGGCCTGATGGCCGGGGCGCAGGGCATGATGGCCGGGGCGCAGAGCATGATGGCCGGGGCGCATGGCATGATGGCGCATGGCATGATGGCCGGGGCTCATGGCATGATGGCCGGAGCGCAGAGCATGATGGCCGGGGCGCAGAGCAATATGGCCGGGGTGCAGATCAAGACGGCCGGGGTGCAGATCACGATGCTGACGCCGGCGTGAGTGGGCGGCGAGGTGCCCAGCGAGCGCAAGATGATGCAGTAGTCCCCGTATCTTAATTAGTAAGTACTAGCAAAAATACCCGTGCGTTGCCACGGGCTCACCAGAAAAAAAGTACAAATCTTTGTTTAAAAAAATTGAATATGAACCATCCAAGTAAATGTCCGAAAGAGAATTATGAAAACACTTCCGATGTCTCAACAAAAACACATCATGGAGAATTCATTCCCTGAATCTGTATGACAAGGTATAATTTTGGTAATTTATCTAGATTACACGTATCTATTATTACATAATACTTAAATTTTCACAATACACTTTCCCTTGATCAGGTTAAGATAGTGACGTATCTTTGAAGGTATAGTGTCTTGATTTGTACTTCCGCCGTATATCAGCAAGTCGACCAAGAACCTTCTTCGCATTGTGCTCCCATACTGTGTAAACATATGTTAGTTTATATGTACGTTTACAATCAGTAAATTTTAATGATTTTGACTTTAATTCAACAGTCCGCGTTAAGAGCAAAAACATGTTGAAGGATGCCAAGCGGATATCTGAAGAAAGTGATTATACCATCAATCATTGTACTTATAAAAAGATCCACATTAACTTGGCGCAATAAAACATGAGCTGGCAGATCATGCATTGGTGCAGCATTGCAAGATATCTAATTTTTCGATCTATGGATCCTGTGATGAATATTGTACATTGTAAGCATATAACAGCAATGGAAAAATGAAGGAGTCATTTATGTGTGTATTAGTATTTAGGGTCCCTAGTATTTATCACTAAACCAGCATATGAATCAGTTCAAAACTAATAATGAATACAATACATCGCATTTGCAGACCAACTTCATTCCAGTTGTGCAATGAATTACATTAGATAAGGCTCCTCAGTTGACCACACCATGAAGAATGCCATCTCTTCTCGTACTGGGTACAGGCCAGTCTCATGAGGGGTAAGCATAGGCCAACACATTGAATCCTCTTATTTCAGTGGCACTAACTCTGTGCTTCTAGTCTCACTGTCACTCAAACTCCAAAGATTGATTAGAGATAGGCCAGGGCAATGTCAATGCTACTGCAAATCTAATCCACTGGACTTGAAAATTAAATTTTGAAATTCAAATATCACATTCGTTTTTCACTGGAATACGCACTTAAAGGAAGATTCGGCAGTAAAATTCAATACATGGTTAGTAATAGCGAGTCTAGCAACGTGGCACAAACTTGAACTATCATTTATGACCATGGTTCATCATAACTCTTGACAAATATAGTGAGCAGTAGACCTTTTCTTTTTCCACGGAAGATGGGTGTTGCTTATTAAAAAGGACCAGCTGGTTTGCCCGTAAAATGTAAGCCAGCGTGATTGGAACATGTTCTCATATAGGGTAGCAAGAAGCAAAAGAATAATAAATCAGCTATACCTCAAAGGGAGATTGCTGGAGCTGCTCCTAAGCTTAAGCAGCCGTTCAGCATGGTGTTCTTACTCTGCCTCGATTTGCGATAGTTGTCTTTAGTGCTGTTTTCTCATTTGGCATGAACTCTCTTTAGAAAAAGGAGAAACATAGTTAGTCAATCACTGACCGTATAAAATATAAGAAACTAATATTCAACATTGGATATATTTATCGATGCTACTACTCAAGCACTTTCTTGATATCTTTGGCTTAGATTCTTCGCATAAAACAGATATTTGTGCCTAATAAAAAACAGCTATTACGGATATCTGCACAAGCATATAGAATAGGAACTTCTGTATTTGTTATGTACTTCTGCATTTTACAATCTGCTTACAGAGATCTGCAAAAGCATATAGAATAGGAACTTTTGTATTTGTTATGTACTTCTGCATTTTACAATCTGCTTACAGAGATCTGCAAAAGCATATAGAATATGAACTTAGTCCAAGTAAAACTTCCAGTTTGCAGACCAGGCAGCTGGAAGGACTTGATTACACAAATGAGAAACTCCACCTCATGGATTGAATAACGATTTTTCAATTCTCAATATATCGCACCTGATATCCAGATAAAAGACCCCACTAACGCATGGTGAGCAATACGACTTACTCAAGGAAATATAAGATGGGGAAGATAGTAATTGTGAAGATAAATGTAATTCGTTAAAAAGTCAATTTTCTGGATGAAAAGGCAATAAACTAACGGAGATTGCAGAAACAAGTTTATCAAGTGTTTCAGTTTTTTACTTTCAATTCAGAATTTCATTTTTTCTAGTTCATTTTCATTTTCAGTCTCAAAAAAAAAAGGGTTGCTGGTTACGCACTATGACTCACATTCTTTTCTTCGATCATAAAACTGACCATAGGATATGTGCTTCAAATAATCATGCCTGAACAACACTATGACAAATCCCAGTGCAAAATAATGGAAACAAATTGCTAGAGCTAATACCAGGACGTCTCTCTCTCTCATCTATTCTCCTCCCCAAACCGAATTAAGCAGCAGAAAAGGAGGATCAAGCACCTGTGGTGTCCACGGACAATAACGACGACATGTTGTTGGAGCAGCATGAGGTCGTCGCTCGTCGCAGGATCCGCGGACGTGCGCCGGCACATGCTTCTACGGGCAGGGGAGCCGCCCGGGCTAGGGTTTGGGCTCGATTGGCCGTCGCACACGAAGGACGGCTGCTTCGGCGCCCATAGAGAGTGCAGACGGCGGCACCACACGGTGGGGCCGGTAGGATAACGCCGGGAGGGGAATTCCGGGAGTGGTTGGAGCTCATCCGCGGGCGCGGGCTCGGACTGCGGCGGACACGGGCTTATCTAGGGGCTTCCTGAGCGCGGTGAGGGCAGGGACGGCGGAGCGGGAGCAACGGGGCCCACATGTCGACTCCCCAAGCGAGCAGCTCCCAGGACCGCGGGCAGCCAGGTGCAGCGTCGTGCTGCCAGGGAAGTCGTAGGAGCCGGTCGCCGCCAAGCTTGGATCAGGGAGGGGCGAGTAGAAAGTTGGACGGGATGGCGGGGAGGGGGACGGGAGCGCGGAGCGGAGGCGGATCCGGCCGGATTGCACCGCCTCGCCTGGTCCTTTGTCGCCGCCATGCCCACAGAAAGCCGCGACATGGACGGCACCGCGCACGGACTGTGGAGGCGCGCCGTGCGCTCAAGGGCGGGGAGAGCGACAGGGACGGGAGTGCAGCGCGCGATCGATGCAGCGAGGGCGGGGAGGGGAACGGAGACGGGAGCGCATTTGCGGTGGGGGTGGGCAGGCTCGATGGCTGCGCGCGAGGAGGGGAAAGGGAGGCGGCGTCCCATAGCAGGCAGGCCGGCAGGCGTGCGAGAACGATGCGCGAGGGGAAGGGCCCACCTGTCGGCGCCAATTTTTACGTGGTGAGAGGGTTGCGACGCACGGCGCACGGGAGTGGACTCATAGGGCATGTTTGGTTCAGCGCCACAGATGGCCACGCGTAAGGTACGGCGAGTTTGCTGGTTTTCTGCTTGGTTTCCGCCACAGCTTTTCGCTTTGTCGTTTCCTCCTGTACGTATTGTGAGTAGCTGCTAGAAACCTTGGCTGAAACTGTGGCGAGTGTGGCGCCGTTTCTGGGCGCCACGGCCGCGGCGCCGCCACAGCGTGGCGTGGCCAAGTATGGCCCTGAACCAAGCACGCCCATAAGCCAAATAATAAGGAGTAAAGATATAATGTACTAATGCCATTAGTCTCAAGATTATCGACTGTGTGAGATCAGGCTCCCGGTAATAATCATTAGAGTGCAGGTTATCCAGCAAGGTAATTTGGTTGGCTGTTTAATTAGGTGCGTTATTGAGCTTGACTACAAGCACGGACATGATGCTAATGAACTCGGGTTATATATAAATAACTGTGTTGATCGAGTCGTTATACTTCTGAGTGGAGCAACGTTGTGTGAGCGCGCATGCATGAGATGAGAGTGGGCTTCTCGACTAGTAGCAATCTGTACCGCCGCTCTCATAAGCTTGGCCCACTCCTGCTCGTAGACGCGGCAGGCGGCGTGCCAGGCCGCGTTCCCTTCCTGCGCCTACACGCACGACCAAGCAATTCGATCGGTGATAGTAACGAGTCGATAGCGCCGGCCGGTAAGCAAATTATTAAGGATCGATCGCATGTACTAGAGTACGTACGTGGACGTGGACGCTGAGCCTCTCCACGTTGGCGCCGTACACGTGGATCCCGAGCTTGCCGAGGTCCAGCTGCACGCGCTCCAAGACGTCCTCCGCGAACCGCCTGCTGGCCACGCCCTTGCCCAAGATCAGCTCCGCGGCCATGGAAGCGGCGAGCGCGCCGACATGGCGCTCTAGGGCGCCCTGGACGAGCTCCTCGACGCGGCTCGGCGGGGCGACGAGCTTGGCGTAGAGGAGGAGCGGTGGCTCCTCGCCCAGCTTCTTGTCGTCGATCTTGGGGCCGACGGTGTAGACGGCGCGGACGACGAGGGGAAGCCCTCGGAGGTGACGCCTCGCGCCACCAGCTCGTAGCTCGCCGGCGCGACGTCGAGCCTCTTGCAACGCTGGCCGAACCACACCCAGGCCTTCTTGGCGAGCTTGACGTCGTCAACGCCCCAGCCGGTGATGGCCAGGTACTCCGACGCGCCGGCCACGCGGAAGCTGCCCATCGATCGCCTCCTCGAGCAGCTCCCCTCGTAACAGGGCAGGGCCGGACGTGAAAGATGAACTCGTGCGCAATAAGGACAACAAAGGAGAGAGGAGAGCTGCTTGCTGCGAAATTGCCATGCCCCGGCAGAGCCTTCGCTCCTTGGAGCTAGAACTACCACAGAGCGCAGCGTGGCAGAGGAAAAGAACATGCATAAAGCACTGTTCATAGACAAGCTAGCTAGAGTAGCTACCAAGAAGCAAAGCAAGGGCACCCACGTTGAATTCAGGATCGAATTACGCGAGTTCTCCTAATAGAACAAGGCTGATTGCAGCTGGCAAGGGCAGAGGCCAGATACAGCCTACAAGTGCAACAACACCACGTACCAAGGACACCACGGGTTGGGTTTGTGTGTATGCAGTTCATCCTTCAACCATGTTTTTCGGCGTACACAAAGGCCGTCGATCTATCGGCATGAATGAATATAAGTAACTCATAAACAGGTCGATCAATGACATATAAATATACTCATGTTCTTCTGTTGAAATTTGCTGGCTGCACTTCTTGGTGCAGACTGCAGAAGCCAGAACCGAAGTAATATAAGCACTGAAACTGAAGCGTCACTTTCTTCAGACGAGCAATCATTCCACGTTTATTTATGATTCTAAGAACACAAGCCGCAAAGAGCTATATTTTTTATTTTCTGCAGATATATACAACTAGTACTAGGAGATAAGGGATGGAGACGTTTTCATGCTCAGTTTGACAGTAAATCATTAATTGGCTCCCAAGAAAGGCAAGACCGGCTAGCCGTTTTCAGTTTGGCAGAAGAATGAAGCTCCAAAAGAATTATTGCAGGCCAGCTGCAGTAGCATTATTATGAATCAGAGCTTGATCATGCTAGTAACCAAGGAGAAGCGAAAAAGGAGAAGTGAAAGCTGAACCACCACAGCTCGACAAGTCATGACCTATAGCTGAACCACGTACTCTCTCTACTGGTAGCATTTGAACCTGCATTACTCTTCTTTTACTAAAGCATCTAGCTGCCTAGCTTGCTGCAAGTGCCGAGCAAACTCAGGCCTTCATTTCATCCATCGTCATGTTATTTTATCAGAGAAGAACCTTTTGCATTATGAGAGGTATACAGAACAGGAATACCTTGGTGAGGTTGAGTGTCCTTGCAGGGCGCCATGGTAAAGCAAAGGTAAAAGAGAATTGTGTCGAAGATGACGAAGTGAAAGCAGAGATGGTGGCATCCACGTACCGCTTGAATGACGTTGCACCAACCGCAGAGGTACCTAGCCCTAGAAGGGCATCCAGTTTGCGCACTCGTCTCGTCTCTGTCAAAGTGCGCACTGGACTGCACCAATGTTCCATCACCAGCGCCCAATTAATCTTCCTGAAAATTGTAACCTGCATTTCCCAGCTGCCTTTTCTCTCTATATATGAGAGCATTGCCGGACTGCCTCGCCCTCTGATCCTTCTCCCACATTAGTAGTACAGCGACAGCTGCCAGAGAGGAATCCAGCCGGCCCTGCTAGGAGAGGAGCTGCTCCTGCTCGAGGAGGCGATCGATGGCCACCTTCCGCGTCGCCGGCAAGTCGGAGTACCTGGCCGTCAGCGGCTGGGGCGTCGACGACGTCAAGCTCGCCAAGAAGGCGTGGGTGTGGCTCGGCCAGCGCTGCAAGACGCTCGACGTCGCGCCGGCGGGCTACGAGCTGGAGGCGCAAGGCGTCACGTCCGAGAGCTTCCCCGTCGTCCTCCGCGTCGTGTACACCGTCGGCCCCAGGATCGACGACAAGCAGAAGCTGGGGGAGGACCCGCTCCTCCTCTACGCCAAGCTCGTCGCCCCGGGCAAGAAGAAGGACGACCGCTCGAGGCGCGTCAAGGAGCTCGTCCAGGGCGCCCTCGATCGCCACGTCGGCGCGCTCGCCGCCGGCATGACCGCGGAGCAGATCTTGGGCGAGGGCTGGTTCGCGGAGGACGTCTTGGAGCGCGTGCAGCTGGACCTCGGCAAGTTCGGGCTCCGCGTGTACAGCGCCAGCGTCAAGTGGCTCCGCGTCCGCCGGCCGGCCAGCAAGTACCTCTCCGACGTGTACAAGATGAGGCAGCTCGGAGCGGCGCTGAAGCTGGCCAAGGTGATTGAGAGAAACAACGACGTGATATATATATGCTGCGCCTCGATGGGGGTGGATCAATTAAGCTAATTAAGCGCTTTAATTTGTACCTAGCAGGTGGGGGAATGGAACGCGAAGCTGCGCCTCGCCCAGCTCGAGGAGCTGGTGGAGGAGATCATCAGCGACAAGCGCGCGCACAATGAGCGGCTGAAGGAGCTGGCCAGCGACCTGCTAGAGCTGCTAGCGCTCAAGATGAAATCCGACCCGGAAGGGATCGCCGGCTCAGCGAGGAGCTGAAGGAGATCGTCGCCGGCGACCAGCTGCGCGCGTTCACGGACTACCTGGAGAACCGAAACGAGCTGAAAGCCGACACGGAAGGCGTCGTGGACCGCGCGAGGCACGAGGTGCTGCCGCCGGCGTGCGTGGGCGGCCAGGGCCAGCTGCTGCCCACCGAGGGCAACGACAACTGATGACCGTCCGATCAAGTGAGCTAGATGGTGGTCCTGCAGGTATCTTAATTAGTCATTACTACTATTAATGCCGCCATGCATTAGTCTCGAGATTATCGACTGCATGCGTGGGAGGCTCCCGGTAATAATCAGTAGACTAGTGGAGTATTGTTTGGATTGGCTGTTTAATTAGATGTGCTTAACTGATCATGCATGGACGACACGCATGGTGATCAGCTGATCTGGTTATATAAATAATTTGTGCTGATGATCGAGTGGGTATCTCTCTCTCGAACTAGTGTGATCCGTACTGCAACAACGCAAGGACATGTTTGCAATTACATCCATCTGCATCTGCCCCGGCCGGTGTGAAAGATGAACCCGTGTTTCCATATTCGCGAGAGGAGTGCCTAAGTGGGAGCTCAGGCAGCGAAAGCGGCGTAGGGGAAAAGATGGACAAGCATGAAGCACTGTTCCTGCGTACACAAGCTAGCAGTAGCTACCGAGACGCAAAGGAACAGCACTCATGTCTCATCTTTCTTCTGTGGACCGTTGATGCGCAAAGAAAAAAGTAGTACTCCACTTGTCAGCGAAACAATTTAGTGGGAGGCTACGAGTGATGTACTCTCCTCCTCTTTTTTCTCCCATTTTGTTATTTCCTTGTAGTTATCGATCATAAATAAGAAGAAAAAAAGGGGGAGTTTTCCCCCAAAATTGACAACAACACAAAGGGCCGGGGGGAATGTTCTTGTTGGCTTGTTTTTGTGCTCATGCATGAAACTGTAATTTCATCATGCTCTGTGCTGTTCCGAGCTAAGCTATACTTTAGATGTAAAAGCAAGAGCACTCACTTCTCGTCTCTGTTACGCACTATTGAGCCCTGCGTGCGCCTAATGACTAAACTCACCTGTCACCGGATGGATCCAAGTAGCCCGCCCACATCCCCCGCCTTATTTCCTCGCGCAGCAAGCTTTGCCCAGTCCATGGCGAGCCGTTCCAGAAGGGATGCGACGTGGCGAGCTCGCGCGCTCAGCTCACCGTCGACCACCGCCGATGCGCAACGCTCCCAACTCGATCCGATGTAGCAAAGTGGCCATCCATCCGATTGGCCTGGGACGCCATGCCATGCAGAGGTCCTCGAGCTTGACTACGGCCATGACTAGTTATACCACCACACCTATATGGCACTCAGGTGCCACGGAGCCGGTGGATCACCCAACCCACCAGTGGCCCAATAAGCGAGAACAGCTCATTTCCAAATGTTCCAGACAGAAGAAACAAAAATGTTCCGAATGAAGAAAGAATTTGTTCCACACAGACAAAAAAAATTGTTCCAGACCAAGAACTAAATTGTTCTGCGCTAAGAACCAATTTGTTCCAGGCTAAGAATGAATTGTTCTGTGCGAACAACCAATTAATTTGTTCCACGCTAAGAAACAAATTGTTCCAGGCGGGGGCGGATCGGGCGGGGCTAGGCACGAATCTTAAAAGTGAATGCTCTAAGTGCTGTTAGCACTTGAGTGCTATGTAGGAAATCCTCTCGAGCATGGCCGTACGGGCTCGACTGGTGGCTATGGTCGGCGTCGGCAAAGAAAACACGGGCTCGGAAGCTAGGCGAAGCCCAGAGAGCGTTCAACAGCAGCCGTACATTGTAGAACTCGACCAGGGTCGGAGATCGAACCCAAAAACAAAAACCCGACCAGGTGGTCAGTATAGTTAATTGAAATCCCGACCAGCGACCACCCATGTCGCTGCAGTGCGCGCTCGTGGCTCAACACGCCTACGCCTTGTACGATGATGAATCGATGATCGATGGCGCACGACCGCGAACAATCTCGGTCTGGCCATGCATGCAGTCTGTTGGAACATGCCGCCGACCGGCAGCGGCAAGCGGCGACCCCGCCCGTGTTAGATCAAAATGCACGTACGCGGACGCGTGTAGAGAAGCAGCCGGCCGGCAATGTTTGGCGCGCGCGTTCACATCAATCGTCGATGCGCAATGGAGAAGTGAAGGCTGATTGGCTGAACCACCACAACTCGATCGACAAGTCATTGTGTCCTAGCTAGAGAGAGAGAGAGAGAGAGAGAAGAAATCTTTCTACTGGTAGCATTTGATTCCCTTTTACTCCTTTGCATCGTCTGAGCGAAACCTCGCACCGGTGACTCATCTCTGGTGCCATTTCCGTACAAGAAGCCACAGACAATGCAGGGCTAAGCTGGCCCCTCGCTAGCAAGCAGAGAAAAGCAGTCCGTGAACACATGGTGCGCGCGGTGCCAACATGATGCTGCCAAGTGACTAGCTAGCTACGGTTCCCTTCGGCTGGAATGGATAGGTAGTTCCATCCTACTACAAGCGCGTTGGGAAAAAAAAAAAAAACCCATCAGGCCTTCATTACTTTCTTCGTCCTGTCTTTCTTGGAGAGGAGGTGCCACGCAGCTTGCTTCTTGACGATTTAGTTAATTATTTGATGGGCCATGCATGGAGGTAATCAGATCTTTTATGTTTTTTGGCAATTACATGTCACATGTATCTTCCTGTATTAATTTCACTCACAAAGAATTGATCAAGAACGTGTCAGCCTTGTTTGCGACATTCATCAGAGCAGGAATGAAGGCACATGTTGCACCGTGGATTGGTTTCCATTCTCGTGTCTCATATCGCCATCCGCTGCATGGATCTCAGGGGCAACAGAGCCTACAAACTTGAGCATTTGTCCCTGTCAACCATCACTGCACCGCGTCAATGATCCATCAACCTAGGCAGCTTCCTGGCAATTGGAAACCACAAACTGCATTTTGATCTAGCTATACACCTCCATATATACGACGTACGTACACGAGCATTGGTTGGCACATCAACTCCCTCATCGAACTGTTCTCTTCTCCAGTACACCGGCCAATACTAGTAGTCTTGCTACCATCCGGCAAAGCAAAGCTAGCTAGCTAGGAGCTGCCGCGGTGCGCGCGTGCAATGGAGCTCGCCAAGAGGGCGTGTGCGTGGCTCCTCGGCCAGTCGACGCTCGACGACGACGTCGCCGCCCCGGGGCGCTACGAGCTGGAGACGGAAGCCCGGACCTCCGAGAAGTACCTGGTGGTCCTGTACGCCGCCTACACCGTCGGCCCCAAGACCAACGCCGGCGACGACGACGATCACCGCCCGCTCCTCCTCCAACCGCTCCTCGTCCACGACAAGAAGCCCGCCGCCGCCGCCTCGCGCGGCGGCGGCGTCGAGAAGCTCGTCCGGCGCCACGTCCGCGCGCTCGCCGGCGGCATGACCGCGTCGCAGATGCTCACCAAGGGCTACAGGAGCTTCATGGAGGAGGTGCTGGGCCGCGTGCAGCCGGACCTCGCCAAGCTCGGGCTCCGCGTCTGCAGCGCCCAAGTCCAAGAGCTCGAAGTTCACTTGCCGACCGACGTGGTACGTCGACTTGGAGCACGAGCTCGCGCGTTGTCGCGTTTGCAGCTGACTCTTAATTAATTTTCACCGGCCGAATACGAATTGCTTTTGCTTGATTTGTAGCTGCCGGAGGAGATGGTGAAGAAGCTGGAGGCCGTGGACGCGGACATGGCGGCGGTGGACCGCGCGTTGGAGCTGCAGGCGGCCAGCAACAAGGTCCTGGTGGCCGAGCTGCGGGAGCTCGTGGACCGCGTCCGGGCGGACACCAGCCGCACCAAAGAAGACGCCGACAGCGTCGTCGATTCCCTCATGGAAAGCATCCAAGCCCTCACGGTCCACATCGACCGCAGCGATAACCGCGCGGGAGAGCGCAAGGTGCTGCTGGTGGCCGGAGGGCGCAAGGTGGTGCCGCTGCCGGTGCAGGAGAACGGCATGGCGGCGCCAGCAGCAGAGGGCAAGGGCAACGCCGCCGCCAACTGATGATGAACGACGACGCAAGTCCGTACGTCCAGAGCAACAATGTTCCAGATGGTCGATCCTGGTATCGTAATTATAGTACTAGTAGTTACTACTATTGCAAAATTAGTCTCGAGATTATCAATTGTGGGAGACTCCTGGTTGTGCAGTTTGGTTTGGTTGACTGTTAGGTGTGCTTAACTGCATGCACACGTCTCTTTCACGCGCGTACGCGCGTTCCTCTCCACGCGCTGACGCGCGTGTGCTGAGCCAGCGCGTCAGAAACCGGGCGGGGGCAGGTCAGCATGTCGCATGGGTCCCGCATAGGGGGGCCTAATCCGCTGCGCGCGCGCACTGCTTCCTACACCCTCACAACTTTTCTTTTCTGAAAGTTTCATTCTCATCAAATTCCTGTTTCGCGAAAGTTTCGGTGCAACTATTTTGAAAACTTTTGTCTCAAAAAGTTTTAGTGCAACTTTTCTGGTCTTAAAAAGTTTCGGTATAACTTTTCTAGTCTCAAAACTTTCGTTGCAACTTTTCTAAAACCTTTTGTCTTAAAAAGTTTCGATGCAACTTTTCTGAAAACTTTTTGTCTGCTCAAAAGTTTGAACACAAGTCACAGCAAAAAGTCTATCTATAATAATTAGAATAGGAGCATGAGACAGTGTGTGAGCCCTACGACAAGCCAGGCAGAATGCACTGCCCACCGCGCGCATAGGAAGCGAAGAAATGAGGCATGGGGACCACAGGCTGTGTGCATGCTCATAAAGAAAAAACCGGGCCCACCACAACGCACGAATCGGAGCAAAGGAAAGCTGCTGGTGATGTCGCCCGTTTGTCCGTTTCCTGTTCGAATTCGTGCGCGCGTGCAGCTCCACGCGCGCGCGCGCGAATTAGAGGCGCCCATGTGCTTAGATAACTTTGTTGGTCGACTCAACTCGATATATCTGAGTAGTAGTACGTAACGCCGTAGGCGCGCATGATCTGAGCGTTTGAGTATCTCAACGAGTGATCTGATTCCGTGCTGCAGTTAATTAGCTCAGCTGCGCACTCATCAATTGCTTCATCAGGTCCTTATCTTGGAAGAAAAAATATTATTATTCGTGCCAAGATTATTACACATTCACAGTTGTCGCTGTTGGCCATGCCATCTTGTTCTGCGGTCAATCGTGGCAGGGACATTGCTTGTGGCATGCTGCCGACCGCTACGTCTCGCGCCGTGTTAGCTGCACGCAGAAACGACGCAGCCGGCCGGCAAGGTTGAGCGCGTTCACGATGGAGAAGTGAAGGCTGAAAACACCACTGCTCGATCGACAGTCACCATGTCCTAGCTAGAGAGAGAAGAACTCGTCTACTGAGCGATAGCATTTGATTCCCTTTACTCTTCGCATCGTCTGAGGGAAACCTACGCACCCATGACTCATCTCCGGTGCCATTTCTGAACAAGAAGCCACACACGGTGCACTGCTAAGGCTGGCCCCTCATCACTAGCAAGGAAATAAAGCAGTGCGTGAACACATGGCAGCGTGGACATGATACGCAGCCAAGTCTAGCTGGAAAGCAGGATGTACTAAAGCACCTACCTACTCTGCTGCAAGTGTGCTGAGAAAACACGTCATGCCTTCATTTGTTCATCGAGTTTTGTAACTCCAAGATTTTCCATATGTCAGAAGCACTGTTCCTACACTACAAGCTAGCTACACTGAAGATGCAAAGCAAAAGCACGCACGCCTCAACTAAGAGTTGTGCACTGTTGATGCGCGCCAAGTATCTGTCGTTTCAGTTGGATATGTTCAGGGCGAAGCATTGCATACTCCTAGAAGATTTTTTTTTTGTTAATCAGGTTCATGCTTGCAGTTCAGCTTTCAATCTTTACATATACATCTAAAATTTTAACAAAAATATGAATTGATAGATCATGCAACTCTATATCATTATGCAAAAATTGATATGCAATTGATGCTTGAGCAAGGAGAAACAAAAAAGTGAAATCAGTCTGTGAATAGTAACGGCTTGCGAGTTTGTGATGAACAGTTACAATCCGCACTATTCACAAGCTGATTTCTCTCTCTCTCTCTCTCGCTTTTTTGTTTCTGTTCAAACAAATTTGATTTGCACATCATTATTTGCATGGTGGTAGATAATTGCATGTTCTATCTATCCATATTTTTGTTGCAATTTTATATGCACTTGAGAAGACGTTATTATGATTGGTAACACGGTAACACCTAAAGGACTTGTAACACTGAATATTTTGATACAATTAGAATGTTTGGATGCCACAATGCTAGCGATGGTATTTTTCACTGCCGAACCTCGCATGTGTATGTGCTGAATGTGCATTGCCGACATAAATATAATTTATGTTTCAAGTAAATATATATAGGTTAATGTGATACATGCGCAAACAACAGTGCACATACACATTAGACAAAAATTTAGAAATTTACACATTGCACATCATGATAATTTCAATCGAAGTGCATTAAGACTCACGTAGATATCGTCAAGTGAAGTTTTAGGAGCCATATAATATTTTATTTTGCAAGAATTCTTGCAAACCATCTTTATTTTTTTCTCGTCATAATCAATTGTGCTGTAGTATGCATGAACACCATGGAGACTGAGTGAGATATTCATGCGAACCAACCCTTGTTCTCTCTCCTTTGCCAGTGAAGGGATGAGCAAAAAGAAGAGAACAATTATCTCCAGAACCTTCTAGAAAAAAAATCTCCACCATCCTGCCTGTACATCGCTTCTCTTCCGCCGACAGCTAACAGCAAGAATCAAGTGCCTTCATGCCACCTGTCCCATGCGGGCCCGTATGCTTTAGATGTTGATGCACCGTATATGAGGAAAAGAATCACCATTTCGTATGGCTCTGGCCCGCATCCCTATGCACAGCAGGCGTTTAAGTGCAGTCCAGATTTCCGGCGGCATAGCCGCGCGGAGGCATAGCAAACTACCGCTGGGTCACCGGGACTGTCACATTCCAGGCAGGGAATCATCCGCAGCCGCCGCAAAGGTCATCTCAGCAGAAGAACATGGAAGAGCTGACTCTCTCAATGCAGCCGAGGAAGTTATAGGCCAGCGCGAGGCGTCGGAGTACGCTGCTGTGTTGACCCACGCCTTCAATCAGACGAGGCCAGCGCGAGGCAGCAGCAGACGGCCGGGGTGCGGAGCAAGATGCTGCCGCCGGCGTGCGAGGCCCGCGGCGACCTGATGGACCCCGCTTATTTTATTTAGTGCTGTATATATGCTACTGCCATTAGTCTCAAAATTTTATCGACTGTGTGGGATCAGGCTCCCGGTAGTAATCAGTATAGTATTATCCGGCAAGGTTTGGTTGGCAGTTTAATTAGGTTTGTGCTTGAGCTTGACTGCATGTCTGCGTGCATGGACATGCATGATGGTGATGAACTCTGGTTATATAATAACTGTGTTGATCTTGTCGTTATATATATCTGAGTGGAGCACGCTGTGTGAGCGCGCATGCATGAGAGTGGTCTTCTCGACTACTAGTAGTGATCTGTACTGCAAGTGTGCAACTGCATCGATCCGCATCTGCTGGTGTGAAATATGAACTCGATCGTGTTTCCAATTCGCAAGGACAAGAAAGGAGAGAGGAGAACAGCTTGCTGCGAAATTGCCATGCGAGGCGCGTTCGCTCCTTTACTGGTCTACTACCACTTTGGACAAGAAAGGAGAGAGGAGAGCTGCTTGCTGCGAAATTGCCGTGCGAGGCGCGTTCGCTCCTTGGAAGTACTGGTCTACTACCACTGAGCGCAGCGTGGCAGAGGAAAAGACGAACATGCATAAAGCACTGTTCCTACACAAGCTAGCTAGCCACCGAGCCGCAAAGCAAGGGCACCCACGTTGAATTCAGGAATTGCGCAAGTTGTCAAGGAATTCAGGAATTACGCGAGTTCTCCTAATAGAAACAATCCTGAATTCCTTGGCGAGCGGGAACCATGGTTGGCGAGCAAGCCTCCTGGTTCGTCGCCAACCATGGGCCGCATATAGCATCGTGAACCGGGATATAAGCCCAGCCCAAATCAGAATAGTAGCTGGTTTCTTCTCAAAGAAGTACCGATTCTATGTTTATGTTGTTTCTGCCACAAAAATGCATCGATCACACATCCAGCTGCTGCAATCTCTTCCTCCTCAGTTCATGTGTATGCAGTTCATCCGTCAACTATGTTTTTCGGCATACACAAAGGCCGTCGTCTGTGACTATCGCCATGAATATAAATAACTCATAAACAGGCCGATCAATGAGATATGATATAAACATGAGAACTATGGCAACGGAGAGATGAGCACCTGCACCACGCAAATCGCGCAACGGATCGGCACCAGTACGTGTTATGACCTATGGCAACGCTTGCGAAAATTCACTGCCATTTCTCGCAAAAAATTCGTGCTGCCGTCCAGAACGAGTGAGTTTAGTTGGTGGCCGTCGGTCGTAGTCAACAAGCAGTACTACTACCAGTCATTTTCCCGGGGCCGACGTCGAACTGGTTCGCTAAGACGAGACGTGAGTGCTCCTCGCTTTTTACGTCTACACACAGTAGGAACAACACGTACAGAGCTTGTCCATCTGCTACGCTCTCGCTCTGCTAAAGGAGGGCAGCTCTGTCATACGAAATGAAGCACGCAAGTTCTTCTTTCATGTCAGCAGATGCAAAATCGATCTTGGATGACACAACTTTACGCACACATCGACTCGATCAACACAGTTGCTTAATTAATCAGAGTCCAATCAATACCGTTGTGGCATGGAGCAAGCAACACCCATAAAACCAACCGATCGAACCTTTGCTAATTAAACAACCTGGATTAATACCACACAGTCGATATATAATCTTGATACTCCATCAACACAGTTATTTATATAACCAGAGTTCACTAGCATCATGTCCATGCATGCAGTCAAGCTCAAGCACACACCTAATTAAACAGCCAACCAAACCTTGCTGGATGATACTCTACTGAATATATATTACCGTGAGCCTGCCCTGATCCCACACAGTCGATAATCTTGAGACTAATGGCATTAGTACATTACTTACTAACTAGTAAGGTGGCCCGCGCAAATTGCGCGGCTAGGCATATAATTGTAGCTTTAGCTTGTTTTGAAGCAAAGGTTGTGCCATCCCAGTTATCTAAAGATAATAATATAGGCTATTGCTTTTATAATATAATTTTAATTGTATCTTTCATCGAAGTACAAATGTTACAATTTACAAAGTTTTTCATCTGGCTGATTTTGCAAAAGATAATGGTGTAATTCTAGCTGGCTAGAACTTGAAAATCAAGCAAACATCCATTTGTATCCGTTAAACAATTTTTGGCATGCGTAACAAACCTCCTGTAATGATTCTAGTTAATCTACAAAACAATAGACATCTGTTTTCATCATTTTCATACCTAATTTCATCATCTTCCTTCTAATGGAAAACTATTGATCCATGCATGGATTTCTAGCCATTGGTAATTTTTACCCATATATATAAAAAAAACACACCACACTATATTATGAGGGGAATCAGGACACACAAAATATTCATTTAGCAAGCTGAAATTTTAACTGCCAGTTTTCTTCTTGGCTATGGTTTGGGAGGGACGGGAACCTCACCAATAGTGTGACAGATGCGTTCTAATCCTTGTCCACCGCTTAAAGTTCAAACCTTAATTGTTTCTTTCTTCCCCTATGCTATTATGAAAATTGAATCTCTGAGGATGTGCTGAGTGTGGCCATGTGGTTCGTTTATCCTTGGTCATGAGCATGACGTACACAACCTCTCTGCTTTGTGTCTGCCGTCCACTCCGTACTCATATGATCCTTCCCAGCAAGGAGCTTGCGGCATACTATAGTGAACATGCTATTTTGTCTTATCATCATCACCTATTATTTCTTTGACGGACCAGATAATCTTTTAAATATTTTCTCACCATCAGTTCATGCCCGTCTTACCAATTTGCAGTACGTACATGTTTTTGCTTAGTCTCCTCATCTCCATAAGCCTGTAACTATTCTCTCTCTTTTTTTTTTTGAACTTGTGCCGTGACACTATCATGCATCGCCAATGGAAACCGCCTAAATCGAACCCTCATGGCTCATTGCCCAGTAAAGTATACCTTTGTTTCCCCTTTAGCCAAGGCCCGCCAGTGCTCTCAATCTCGGATCCTAGTGCGAAGGTGGAGCAACACCTTAGTCCTCTCCATCCTTCCTTTTCAAGAATCAGATGGAAGCCATGCTTTAGTTCAATACCTCCGTCATGATTCTAATGACCCGCTCTTGGCTTTAAGGCGCCACGCACAGTGACAGTGTGCGCAACACGTTTTTGTGGCTTGTGCTTGCCATGAGCTCAATGTATAGGAGTGCGTCTCGTTGACGGGGAGATGTTCCTCCTTCCAAGAATTCCTTTTGTGTTTCTTACAAATCAGACTCCTAATTGTCCAAATAAATCTTACATAGAAATCACTCTCGTAATTGTCCAAAAAAATCTTACATAAAAATCACTGGCAGGGTCGATCTCATCAGAGTTCATGGCAATCGGCTTTGTTCTACCTTCCTGTACTGCTACATTAACACCCTTTCAACGTGCCTGGAGTTCAATCATGTAGTAGGACGGCGACATGTTTGCTTATGTCTGATTTGTTGCCATTTGATGGAGCTCACGTGCAATCTCGGCAGGTTTTGGTGTTCCGTCAGCCGCGCATCTCGCGACATGTTGAACCTTCCATGGATTCTATATACGTTTCTTCCAAATCAGAATCTTCTTTGTCCAAGTAAAACTTACAGAGAAACCATATATGTTGATAGCACCTGCCTTCCTTCGCATGCATGCATGTATGACTTCGACTCTCACATGGGCACGGCCCTTTGAACTTTGTAGGACTCGCAGGGTCTAGAGTGATTTTGCCGGTCTCGACCAAACGTGTCGAGCTCTTCGATGACCGCTCTCCAAAACCTTACGCATTACTAACACCGAATAGTTAGTGATAATATTCAGTGTGTCGTGCTTCTCGGTCGTTCTTGTACTCGGCCTAGTCTGCCTGGCGCCTGCTTCAGTTATGCGGAAAATCATCGGGGGCTCCGGGCTCGGGGCTCCTCTGCTCCTCTGCCTTGGATGCAGATTGATTAGCACTCAAAAGCCTGAGCCATGAAAGTCTGATTCCGATGCCGAGATCGTACTCTGTGCCGCCAGCCTTTGACTCCGATATTGATGAACCTGTATTATATCCAACATCGAATATTATCTCGTTATATAGTAGACACCTCCTAGTAGTATCGTACCAAATAGAGGCCATCCTTATCAAGATTAACAATTTTTTCCACATATCAGGCATACGTTTGGGCAAGAAAGCTTCCCTTTCCAAATACAATACATTTTATCTAATCTTGATCAGGGGCTATCTAATCAATACTATACGGTGTCCTTTATTTGCTCTGTAGGACTTCCCTTTTCTAGCACCGTGGCATGATTTTCTTTGGAATTATATATATATATATATATTGTGTAGTATATATCATGGACTCTATTACTTAATCTAAGCCGTTCGATCTTCATAAAATCCAACGGTTCACATCTTTCTCTTTTTTCCGATTAACGTGGTAATTTCGTAGTCTTGAGAGCGAACGTGGTGGCTTCTTTTTCTCTTCAAATACTAAGATTAAGATAAGATACGGGGACTGCATCATCTTGCGCTCGCTGGCCACGCACGCCGGCGTCTTAGCTTGATCTGCACCCCGGCCGTCTCGCACTGCACCCCAGCCAGCTTGATCTGCGCCCCGGCCATCTCGCAATTAATGCACCCCGGCCATCTTGATCTGCGCCCCGGCCATCTTGATCTGCACCCCGGCCGTCTCGCACTGCACCACGGCCTTCTTGATCTGCAGCCCGGACGCCTGCTGCCTCGCGCTGGTTGGCGGCTTTCATCTTGGCCACGCTGTCCTTGAGCGCGGTGACGTCGACGGCGACCCCCTCGGCCGTGGCTCTGTAGACGCGGAGCCCGTACTTGCCGAGGTCCAGCTGCGCGCTCTCCAGAGCCTCCTTGGCGAAGCCAGCGGCGCCCTTGGCGAAGATCTCCTCCGCGGTCATGCCGGCCGCGAGCGCGCGGACGTGGCGCTCCACGACGCCCTCGACCAGCTTCTTGTTGCTGCGGCGCGGCGCGGCGAGGACCTTGGCGTTGGCGCGGACGAGGAGGACCGGGTTCCGCTTCTCGCCGCCGCCAATGGCGTCGGTCTTGGGGCCGACGATGCAGACGGCGCGGAGGACCACGGGGAACTTCTCAGACGTCAGAGCGTGCGCCTCCAGCTCGTAGCTCGCCGGCGCGGCGTCGAGCGTCGTGCAGCGCTGGCCGAGCCACACCCACGCCTTCTTGGCGAGCTTGACGTCGTCGACTCCCCAGCCCGTGATGGCCAGGTACTCCGACGCGCCGGCGACGCGGAAGCTGCCCATCGATCGCCTCCTCTCTCCTAGCAGGGCCGGCCGGATCTCTTCTGCGGCTAGCTAGAGCAAAAGTCGCTGCTATGTGACGTCAGGGCTACTGGCATGGGAGAAGGATCAGAGGCAGTCCGGCAATGCTCGGCTGCTCACATATAGTAGAGAGAAGGCAGCTGGGAAATGCAATTTACGATTTGCAGGCAGCCTTTTGCTTCCAATTGATTGATGGCTTTGACAGAGACGAGTGCTCATACCGGGGGTTCTGCCGCCTCAAAGGTTCGTGCCGCGTCTGCGGACAGAGAGACACAAGAATGGAAACTGTGTCGCATGTGCGTTCATTCCAGCCTCGTTGCGTTGCGGTGGGTGCCATCGCCATCTCTTCCCCCAGCTCTGTTTTCACTTTACCATCTTTTACATTTGCCTTACCATGGCACCTGCCTGGCCTGGACGCTCACCACATCACCAAGGCATTAATTCCTGTTCTGAATATCACCATAATGTGAGCAAGGTCGACGCATTGTTGCCTCTTGTCTTGCGAGAGGAATACAGGGAACATGCGTGCGCCATTGCAAATCTTGAAGTTAACGGAAAGAACGGAACGCATGGGTGTTCAACAGCAAATCAAAGGACGGCCCCTCAAAAACTTGGCCAAGCTTGGAGTGCGTGCTGATCAGCAGTGCACCACTCAAGCCTAGGACGACGCACCTGCCTTGTGCTCCTCCCGGTTCGTCGCCGACCATGGGCCGCATATGGCTTCATGAACCGGGAGATAAGCCCAGCCCAGGCAGCGGTCGTGCAGTCTCTAGATCCGACGGACCTCGGCCCGGGTGGGGAAACGAGCATGGCGCTCCCTGCAGTGCGTTCGCGCGCTCGCGGCTGCCGCACGCCTCGCCATAGAGGTGGGCAGGTGGCCTCTCGCAACAATTCGTGCTGCCGTCCTGAACGGACGGGTTCAATTAGTGGTCGTCCGTCGTACTAGTCAACAAGTGGTACTAGTACTACCAGTCATTAGTCCCAGCCGACGTGTCGAACTGGTTCGCTGAGACGAGAAGTGAGTGCTCTGGCTTTTGTTACATCTACAGTAGCTTAATTAGCTCGTGTACAGTACGTAGGAAGTAGGAACAACACAGAGCTTGCCCATCTGCTAAGCTCACGCTCTGTCCTCGTACGAATTAAAACACGCACGCAAGTTCTTATTTCACGTCAGCAGATGAAAATCGGTCGTGGATGAGGATGACACATCTTTACACAGATGTCGACTCGAACAACACAGAGTTGTTTTAATCAATCAATACCGTGTCCATGCCATTGAGCACAACCATATAACCTGGATTCATACCACACGGTCGATAATCTTGATATATAGCAGTATTAATTTTGCAGCAGCAGCAGTAGTAGTAAAAATTGCTAGTAGTAATTACGATATCAGGACCATCTGAAAGGAACACTGGACTGGACGGACTTGCTGCCGGACGTCGTCGATCGGTCATTGTCAGTTGGCGGCGCCGTTGCTCTCTGCCGGCACCGCCACGCCTGTCTGCTGCTCTTGCACCCCGGCCCACTGGGCGTCGCCGGCGACGAAGACCGCGAAGGCTTTGCGCGCGTTGTCGATCGCCGCGCTCGCAATCTTGGGAATCTCCTGCGTGAAGAAGCGGCGGAGCCCCAGCCTCGCCGGCTGGTGTCTTCGTCGCCGGCACAGACGGCCACGAAGGCTTTGCCTGCTTCCTCCATGGCCACGCCAATGAACTTGGCCCGTTCCTGCGTCGCCGCGGTCGCAAACTTGGCCCACTGCTGCTGGAAGAAGCGGTACGCGTACCAGGCCGCGTTCCGTTCCGTCGTCGCCGCGGTCATGATCTTGGCCCACTCCTGCTCGTAGAAGCGGTAAACGTGCCAGACCGCGTTCCGTTCCTGCGCCTACATACACGACCAAGCAATTATTCGGTGGTGAATAATTAATCGATATATATCACGCCGATAAGCAATCGATGATAAATTAAGGATCACTGCATGTAGAGTACTTACGTAGCGTGGCTGCGTGTCGTTGGCCACGGCGGCCTTGCTGTGCTGCTCGTCGGCCTTGAGCTTCTTCTTGCCCTCAACCGCCATCTGCACCGGGAAGCCCGTCGCCGCTCCGAGCTGCGTCGACGTCTTGTGCACGTCGGAGAAGTACTTGCTGGCCGGCACGTCGACGGCGAGCCTCTTGACGTTGGCGCTGTAGACGTGAATCCCGAACTTGCCGAGGTCCAGCTGCACGCGCTCCAAGACCACCTTCGTGAAGCTGGTGCGGCCCTTGACGAAGATCTGCTCCACGGTCATGCCGGCGGCGAGCGCGCCGACGTGGCGCTCGAGGGCGCCCTGGACGAGCTCCTCGACTCGGCTCGAGCGGTCCCCCTCCTCCTTGCTCCGGCGGCGGCGGCGGATCGGCGGGGCGACGACGAGCTTGGCGTAGAGGAGGAGCGGGTCCTTGTCCCGCTTCTCGCCGGCGTCGATCTTGGGGCCGACGGTGTAGGCGGCGCGGACGACGACGGGGAAGCTCTCGGAGGTGACCCCTTGCGCCTCCAGCTCGTAGCTCGCCGGCGCGGCGTCGAGCGTCGTGCAGCGCTGGCCGAGCCAGACCCACGCCTTCTTG
The DNA here is from genome assembly GCA_012490785.1 of Eragrostis nindensis. Taxonomy (NCBI): domain Eukaryota; kingdom Viridiplantae; phylum Streptophyta; class Magnoliopsida; order Poales; family Poaceae; genus Eragrostis; species Eragrostis nindensis. The sequence goes on from JAAXCT010001077.1 coordinate 99,874, forward strand.
GCGAGCTTGACGTCGTCGATGCCCCAGCCGGTGATGGCCAGGTACTCCGACGCGCCGGCGACGCGGAAGGTGGCCCTCACCTCGATCCTCGAGCAGCTCCTCTCCTCTCCTAGCAGGGCCGGGCCGGCCGGATCTCTTCTCTGGCTATCTACAAGAGTAGGACTATGGTGTGGGAGATGGATCAGAGATTCAGAGGCAATGCTCCCCTGCTCGCATATACATATAGAGAAGAGAAAAGGCAGTTTACAATTTGCAGTCAGCCTTGGCAGCTGGGACATTGATGCACACTTTGACAGAGATGACATGAGATGAGACGAGTGCTCAAACTGGAGGCCCTCCTAGCTAGCTGCCTCTGCGATTCGTTCGTTTCCGCGCGTCGTTGTGTTGCGGTGGGGTGCAACGTCATTCAAGCGGTGGATGCCATCATGGCCACGTCTCTCCTCCTCACTTCTGCTTTCACTTTACCATCTTGTCGAAACAACTCCTTTACCTTTGCTTAATCCATGTTCCTCTTTTTTTTTTTTTGATAATGTGACGTATTCCTGTTCTGAATGTCGCCTCAGGCGGAGGGGCGCGTGGCGCACTGGCAAAGGCCACTGGCCTGCAGCGCTCCCGCCCGGGTTCGAAGCCTGGGTGACGCACGGCACTGTAGCGCGAGCTGCAGTGCGAGAAAAAAAATCCCCTCGCTTCTCCGCACGCCAAAGCTCAGTTTAAGAACTCGCGCCGATTCTCACCGGCCAGCTGAGTCCCTGTGTATGGGTGCGGAGGGAGGTTCGGGGGTTTCTCGATCTGTGTGAGAAGATCATTCTCCTTAGAAAATGCCCGGGGGCCGTCATACCCCCCGCAGTTCGAGTTTTTTTTTTTTGAATGTCGCCTCAGCGCTTGCAGCAAGGAAGCTAGATGCTTTATTACAGTCTGCGTTATGTGCACGGCACCATGTTTCATGCACTGCTTTGCTTACTAGCCAGGACCGTGTGGTTCTTTCGTTTCTATCTGGTTACTAGCTAGTATGATCAAGCTATAACAGTGCTATTACGTACAGCTGGCCTGCAATAATTCTTTTGGACCTTCATTCTGCCAAACTGAAAATGGCTCGCCAATGACTTGCTGTCAAACTGAGCATGCATGAGACGTCTCCATCCCATATCTCCTACTAGTTGCACATATCTGCGGAAAAGAAAAGAAAATTAGCATTTTGCTAGTAGAACGTCCTGTGTTTTCTTAAAGCCATAAATAAACGTGGAATGATTGGTCGTCTGAAGAAAGTGACGCTTCAGTTTCAGTGCTTACACTAATAGTAGTTCGGTTCTGCAGCCTGCACCAAGAAGCGCAGTCACGAAAAGTTCAACAGAAGATGATGATGATGAGTATATTCATATGTCATTGACCTGTTTAAAAGTTATTTGTATTCAAAAGTGCCCATAGTCATACATGACGGCAGGTGTACACCAAAAAAAACATGGTTGCTGGGTGAGCTGCATATACATGGACTGAGGAGGAGAATAGGAGATTGCAGCAGCTGGAAGCATTATCGATGCAGTTAAGTACATCTTTTTTTTGGCAGAAAAACTAGATAAATAGTGTTTGTTTGAGTAGAAGCCTCCTGCTGCTATTGTGATTCCTGTTGGTTTGATTTGGAGGGAAGATTCGTTATCTGAAGCTGGTGGAAGAAGGAACTGCTGTTTTTTTTTTTTTTGGGAAAAAGATTCTGCTGCTTAGAGCCACACGATGACCACTTGCTCTATTTTCCGAAAGAGGTGCGCGCCAAACCTCTTGCCGGGCCGGCTGTTGCTCTGCATTGTTAAAAATCTAGGCAATTTTCTAATTAATTTAATCCATAAATTTCTCAACAAGGTGATAGCGATGAATAAACTGAACATAAAGTCAGGAACGTACCCAGCGGAAGATCCTGCGCCGGAGGCGCTGGAAGATCCATTCCCAAGAACCATTGTTCTTGAGTATGTTCGATGTAGTCGATCTTAGTCGATGCAGGACGTTGTACGCAGTGCAGAACCGCCGCGCTCCGGGAGTCGATCGAAAGCGAGCAGTCGCTCCCCAAAAACCTGATCGCCCGCACACCCGGCAGATGTCCCTTGCGGATCGGTGGTTTCGGAGGCCTGCTCTCCCAGATTCTGTGCGCGCAGAAGTCCGGGACGGAGAAGTCTTCGAAGGCAACAGCGAGCGGAAGTATAGAATGCGAGTGCGGGTGAGCGAACGATTCAGGCGTATGGAAGGCGCTATATATAGAGACGGAACAGACGCGACGCCTTCGAACGAACAGACGCGACCCTTCGTAACGAACGAACAGGTGCGACGTCTTCGTAACGAAAAGGTGTCGGTTCATCTGAGATGTGCCGTTTCGATATATCAAAACTTCCATAACGGACGGACGCGACGCGACGCGCCCGCCCGCCCGCCCGCCCGCCACGCCACGCCTCGCCTCGCCTCGGCGGCGGCGGCGGCGCGCGCGTGTGGTTCACCACTAGCCTCTCTCAACTTCTCTAGGGGATCAACCGGAAATCCACCTAATAAGTCGAGTCAATTAATGAGAGGAATCCCATGTGGGACTAAACCATTATTGCATTAATTATAGGCCTAGACTAAATAGAATTATTGCTCTATTATGGGCTTAGAGGCCCATAAATCTCAACAATCCCCACCAAGTCTAGAGCTCATAAGGAATGCACTCAAGTCATCTTCCTCTCGTTTGATATACCGGTGTTTCGATGGAGACTGTTAAGTTGAACTTCCATCTAGAACAGAGGTTACACCTTATTCACAACTGAGCAATGGACTACGCCTTGAATTGTCAGTTTTGTGCGAAAGAGGTTTTGCCTAAGTCCTTTACCGATACTAGGTTCCCAAAAGCATCCCCTCTGTCTTGAAGCATATAAGTCACACTTCTGGCCCATTCATGAGTATCTAGAGATCCTCACCATCTCATAGACTGTAACTAGCAGTCGAACTCATATAGGTGTGTTCCTTAAAGATATCCTATAGGACGATATCTTTGCTTCTCATAAGCCACTAGGAACACATTATGGTTAATAACCAGCCTGCCTTACAGTTCTTTAGGAAAGAAGTACATCTGAGATAGACCAATCAGGGTCTTTCCTCTCAAGCTGTCACTAGCTTGTTTCACCATTCTACTTCACGGGATCTCCGATCGCATAGAACAGGTTACCACTATGACAGCCTATCAAGTGGATCTCAAGCCCATCTCACTCGATGCACTGTTTATCACATTACGTGATAGTCCCTTGGTAAATTGATCTGCCAGATTTTTAGACGTATGGACATAGTCCAACGAAATAACTCTGGAGTTTCTTAATTTTCTGACAGATTTCAATCTCCTTTTTACATGCCTTGTCGACTTCATGTTATCCTTTGAACTGTTCACTTTGACTATCACTGTTTGATTGTCACAGTTCATGGAGATAGACGGTATTGGTTTTTCAACCACCGGTAAATCCATAAGGAAATCACGAAGCCACTCGGCCTCAATGCCGGCAGTATCCAAAGCTGTAAGTTCTGCTTCTATAGTAGACCTCGTTAAGATAGTCTGCTTGCAAGACTTTCAGGAAACAGCGCCACCTTGTTGGCGGTCGTTAAACCCTGTTTTGACCGCCACAATACCGGTAAATAAAAGCATGTCACCAAGATTCTATGCATAGTAGTTAGGATTAATGCTACTCCACAAGTTTTGGTGATATTTGGATGCAGGAGGGAAATATAGAGGAAAGTGGGCCCAGCTGGCACAAAGACAGGCCGGCCGGCCCCACCCATAGGCCGGCCGGCCCCACAAGATGGCTACAGGCCACGGCCTTCCTCCAGTGGGCTGCAAACAGGCCCACAACGTAGAATCAAAAGCCTGTTCAGAAGAATTCCACCGACGTTCTAGAAGGTGGGCTGTTTGGGCCTCAACTTGGCCCTCACTCCTCTTCTGGCGCCCCCACGAAGCCACCGACTGGACAACCGCCATCAGGAGAGCATCAGGACCGTCCAGGACGAAGGCGGTGGCCAACCGCCACAATGGGCGGCCGGCCGGCCCCCCTAGTTGGCCGACCGGAATACCTTGGCGGCACCGCCACTCCATCTTTAGCTATAAAATCCCTCAAGTCCTGAGGAGACTATAAATACCCTCGGCTACCTCAGAAGCAACTCGCACCTCAGTACATCATGGAAGAACACTCCACTTGTGTAGAGTAGGATTAGTATTTTAGTTATGGGAGTTAGAGTAGAAGTGAGAGCTTCGCTCGGAGCTCCGGAGTTCTCTTCGGAGTTTGGGTAAAGTTCTCTTGTATCTTTTCTTTTATTAGATTTTCTTTAATATAATTATTTTCTTATTTATTAAATTTAGTTTTCCTTTTAGTTTATATTTATTTATTTAAGTAATTATTATAGAGAAATTCTTGTGTTGGATCCACGTCTGTGTATGGTAGATACGAATGAGTTGTTTGCTTGAGGACTGGCAGTAGGGACATAATTGCCTTAGTGTCACGTGTCCCGCACAATTTATTTGGATTTATTGTTCATGGGTGGCTTGCTCTTTGGCCAAGAGTAAGTTACTAGGATAGTTGTAAGCAAGGTGCTTGGAATTGTTCTAGCGTGATTTGCCCTCAACCCCACGGGATGATGTGGTAGCCGCGAGTGTAGGTGACAGCTACACCGGTCTCTGTAGTCCACCACGTTCGGGTTGAGTGTGTAGGGGCCTAGACGCGGTCCATTTGACCGGATACGTTGAACCTAGTTCTCGGGTTGCGTGTCTTGGCGGCGGCCGTGCCCCTGATGCACTTGAATGTATCTGTAATGAAAGCTTAAGTAAATAATGGTAGACTATCGTGAAACTAAATGCTAACCCTAGGCTGACTGATACCTTCTTCTCGTTGTCCTCCCAAACTAAATGCTAACTCCTTGTTATCTATATCAATGGATGTTCTCCTGAGTGCCACACATATCAAACATCTGTCCCCCTGCTTTGGTCTAGTTTGCAAGTTATAAATAATAGATGTTTCTTTGTTAATTCATGATATTCTTAGCCCTGCTTCCCTGTGGAAAATATAAATACGATAACCTTGGAATACTCCCGGGTGAAATGCTACAATGGTGTTCCGTGCGCTTGCGGAAATTGAATTTAATCTTTTTGCGTAAGAAACGTCAACACACCTCCAAGTAGAAACACATATCCACTAGTGACGTACATCTCATCAGCATCGGATATCCAGTTTGCATCACAATATCCTTCTAGTACTTTAGGGTACCCAGAATAGTGAATGCCATAGCTCATAGTACCTTTAAGATAGCGCATTACTATCTCAAGAGCTCGCCAGTGATCATCTCCCGGTTTTGACACAAACTGGCTCAATTTGCTCACAGCAAACGAGATATCAGGCCTTGTAGCACTAGCCAGGTACATAAGCGAACCAATGATTTGGGAATATCTCAATTGATCCCTTGCTATTCTTTGATTCTTCCTTAATAGCACGCTAGGATCATAAGGCGTAGGAGCAGATTGAATATCGCTATACCCAAAGCGACTCAAGATCTTCTCCACGTAGTGAGATTGCAAAAGAGTAATCCCACCATTGCCTTCTCTTTGTAGCTTGATGTTAAGAATAACATCTGCTACTCCCAAATCCTTCATCTCAAAGTTGTTGGACAGAAAGCCCTTGACCTCCTTAATCACATTAAGGTTGGTCCCAAAGATCAGTATGTCATCAACTATAGACACAGGATGACTCCCTCGCCCCCACCATACCGATAGTACTCACATTTGTCGGCTTCATTCACAACAAAGCCAGCCGATATCAAAGTCCTTTCAAACTTCTCGTGCCATTGCCTAGGAGCTTGTTTGAGGCCATACAGGGATTTTAACAATTTACACACTAAGCTCTTTTGACCTTCTATCACAAACCCATCAGGCTGATCCATATAGATCTCCTCGTCTAACTCTCCATAAAGGAAAGCTGTCTTAACGTCCATCTGATGGACGAGAAGACCATGTGAGGCTGCCAGGGAAAGTAATACTCGAATCGTGGTCATACGAGCAACAGGTGAGTAGGTGCCGAAATAATCTTCACCTTCTTTTTGTGAATATCCCTTGACCACAAGCCTTGCCTTGTACCTCTCAATCGTACCATCAGGCCTAAACTTTTTCTTAAACACCCATTTGCATCCTATGGGTTTGCACCCGTAAGGACATTCGACCAACTCCCAAGTACCATTAGACATGATTGAATCCATTTCACTCCTTATTGCTTCCTTCCATAGGTCAGCATCAGGAGATGAAAATGCCTCTTCAATGGTTCTGGGAGTGTCATCCACGAGGTACACAATAAAGTCATTTCCAAAAGACTTTGCAGTCCTCTGTCTCTTGCCCTTACGGGTGACTAGATTGTTATCCTCCTCAGGAATGTGCACAGGGGGTTCCTCATTTTGTGTTATCGGAATGAAATGCTCATGGAGTAATGTAAATTCATAACTAGATGTGCTAGGTATATTTTTGGAAGGAAATTCATTCTCAAAGAATGTAGCATCTCTGGACTCCAAAATTGTACCAACCAACATGTCAGGTACTCCAGATTACTACTAAAAATCTATAACACACGCTGTTCATAGCATAACTCAGGAAGATACAATCAACAGTTTTAGGTCCAAGTTTGCGCTTCTTATTGATTGGCACATTCACTATGGCCAAACAACCCCAAGTACGCAAATATGAAAGATTTAATCTTTTCTTATGCCATTCCTCGAATGGTGTGATTTCTGTATCCTTTGTGGGAACTCTATTCAGGACATGACATGCTGTCAGAATCGCCTCACCCCACCATTCCTTAGAAAGACCCGCTGTCTCTAACATAGCGTTAACCAAATAAGTTAGAGTTGGGTTCTTTCTCTCAGCAATCCCATTGGATTGAGGTGAGTAAGGCGGTGTCCTCTCATGAATAATACCATGTTCCACGCAGAATTCAGAAAAATCATTAGAAAAGTACTCTCCACCACGATCAGACCTTAAACGTTTAATCTTCCTCTCTAGTTGGTTTTCTACTTCAGCTTTATAGATTTTAAAGTAATGTAAAGCTTCATCTTTGGATTTCAGCAGATACACATAGCAATATCTAGTACAATCATCTATGAGAGTCATGAAGTATCTTTTATCACCTCTAGTCAATTCGGCATTCATCTCGCATAGATCGGAATGAGGAAGGGATTTGGAAACTATTTCAACTAATCCATGAAAAAGCTTACCCTTTGCACGTTCCTCGCCTCCGCAGCCTTGTGAGGCTTGCGAAGTTGCTTAGATTGCACGCAAGCATGGCACTTAGAATTTTTGACCATGTCAAATTTCGAGATTAAATTCAGTTTTGCTAACCGCGTCATACAACTAAAGTTAATGTGACAAAGTCGTGAATGCCAAACATTCGACTCATTCGAAGTAAGAATATTATTCACAACCTTATTACAAACATTGTCAAGTAAAGAAAAGGGGAACAAGCCTCCGCAATCATAGCCTTTTCCAAGAAATGTCCCATACTTAGAAAGTATACATTTATTAGACTTAATTTATAACCATCTCGACACAATTGAGAGCCACTAACAAGATTCCTTTTGATTGAGGGGACATGCTGCACGTGCTTCAATAGCACCGTCTTTCCCGAAGTAAACTTCAGAATGACCGTACCAACACCAAGAACACGAGCATGTGACCTATTTCCCATCAACAAGTCTCCTGTCACTCCGGCCTGATAAGAAGAAAACAAAGAGATATCAGCACACACATGTACATTAGCCCCAGTGTCAATCCACCACTCAGGTGTTTGACAAACAGAAAGGACAATGGGTGTAGAATTACCGTACCCAGAAGTCCCTCCAGTCTAGCTAATGACCACGTTTGCAGATTTCTTCTCCTGCTTAACTTTGCGGTCTGGGCACGCACTTGCCCAATGCTCAGTGCTCCCGCAAACAAAGCAGCCACCATCTTTGTTCTTTTTCTTCTTAAAAGTGGTTGTTTGCTTAGGCTTCTCAGCCCCCTTCTTCTTCTTCTTTGATGAGGTAACCTTTCGCACCATATTGGCACTAGAAGGTTCTCCTACGCTCTTTCCACGTGTGTCTTTTGCTTTCGCCCTTTCCTCAACATCAAGAGTCCCAATGAGTTCAGACACGCTAAACTCCTGTCTCTTGTGTTTCAGTTGGGTAGCAAAATTCCTCCAAGTAGGTGGCAACTTAACGATAATACCGCCAGCCACAAACTTGTCAGGCAACACACATGAAAACGGTTCGAGTTCTTTTGCCAAAGCCTGAATTTCATGAGCTTGTTCAACTACAGAACGGTTCTCAACCATCTTGTAGTCAAAAAGCTGCTCCATAATATACAGTTCACTACCGGCATCAGAAACACCGAACTTAGCGTCCAGAGCATCCTATAGTTCTTTCGCAGAGGTGCACGTGATATATGAGTCCTTATACTTATCAGCAAGAACGCTAATCACGGCGCCTCTGAACAGATTATCAGCCATATTGAACCGTTCCTTCTCCTCTGGAGTGAACTGTTCTGGCTTACCGTTCGCGGCGTGATAGCAGTTCATTGCTGTAAGCCACAGGACCATCTGAGCACGCCATCTCTTGTAAGAAGACCCATCAAAAGAGTTTGGTTTCAGTGCAGCAGCAAAACCGCTAACAGAAAATTGCCTAATATCAGGTTTTTGGATTGTTAAAAATCTAGGCAATTTTCTAATTAATTTAATCCATAAATTTCCCAACAAGGTGATAGCGATGAATAAACTGAACATAAAGTCAGGAACGTACCCAGCGGAAGATCCTGCGCCGGAGGCGCTGGAAGATCCATTCCCAAGAACCTTTGTTCTTGAGTATGTTCGATGTAGTCGATCTTAGTCGATGCAGGACGTTGTACGCAGTGCAGAACCGCCGCGCTCCGGGAGTCGATTGAAAGCGAGCAGTCGCGTTGTCGCTCCCCAAAAACCTGATCGCCCGCACACCCGGCAGATGTCCCTTGCGGATCGGTGGTCTCGGAGGCCTGCTCTCCCAGATTCTGTGCGCGCAGAAGTCCGGGACGGAGAAGTCTTCGAAGGCAACAGCGAGCGGAAGTATGGAATGCGAGTGCGAGTGAGCGAACGATTCAGGCGTATGGAAGGCGCTATATATAGAGACGGAACAGACGCGACCCTTCGTAAGGGACGAACAGGTGCGACGTCTTCGTAACGAAAAGGTGTCGGTTCATCTGAGATGTGCCGTTTCGATATATCAAAACTTCCATAACGGACGCGACGCGCCCGCCACGGCTCGGCTCGGCTCGGCGGCGGCGGCGACGCGCGCGCGCGTGTGGTTCACCACTAGCCTCTCTCAACTTCTCTAGGGGATCAACCGGAAATCCACCTAATAAGTCGAGTCAATTAATGATAGGAATCCCATATGAGATTAAACTATTATTGCATTAATTATGAGCCTAGACTAAATAGAATTATTACTCTATTATGGGCTTAGAGGCCCATAAATCTCAACATGCATGCCGCGTGCATGGCATGATGGCAATCAGCTCCGCGAGCTTTTGTCTGCGACCAGGCGCTGGCAAATGAAGCAACGACCTGATTCATAGCCGAGCTTTCAAGGACTGGTGGTGGCTCTGGGCCGGCCTCCGCAAACAAGAGGCGGGCTCAGAAGGAGCCCAGAGAGAGAGAGAGAGAGACCGTTCACCATTGAAGCGGTCGGAGCAATCTCGCAGCCTTACGATGTAGATCGATCGGCGACGGACAAGATCACCTCGACACGTGTCGGGAAACGAAATCCCGAGCAACCCGAGACGTGCAGTGCGCGCTCGTGGCTCCTCCCGCACGTCGAAACCAAAAAAAATTCTGTCGCCGCCGTTGCTGATGACTGAAGCCGCCATACGTAGGTGAACGTCCCGTGGCGCTCGTTCCGCTCGATCCAGCCTCCAGATGGGAGGTCGCACGCCTTGTACAGATCTTGTCTCGATCGCTCGTGGCATGGCTCATGCATGGTCGATGGCCCGTGTTAGCTGCACGTACTACACATCGGCACGCGTAGAGAAGCAGACGGCCGGCACGGGTTTGGCGCGTTCGTCGACAGCGACGGCAGCTTGATTTGAGGCGCACGACGCCGGACTCGATTTGATCGAGGCACGCTAAGAAATTATGTAGCTAGTACACGGCGAAGGATCATGCATGAACCACCACAAAGCACGATCGACGACAAGTCATGTCCTAGCTGGTGGCATTTGAATCTTTCTTTGCACCGTCCGAGGGAACCTTGCGCCACCGGCGGCACACTCGGCCATGACTCATCTCTGGTGCCGTTTCTGAACAAGAAGCCACACAGACAGTGCAGTGCTATAATTAAATTAAGGTTGGCCCCTCACTACCAAGCAAATAAATCAGCAGTGCTCGAGAGGAATCCCAAAACATCGTTGGAGTGAAACCTTGCACCTGGGAGTACACATGACTCAGGTTCCATTTCTGAACAAGAAGCCAGCCCCTCACTAGCTAGTAAGCAAAGCAGTGCATGGAACATGACGGTGTGAACATGGTTCCCTTGTACTGGAAAGCACCATGCATCCCCTACTGCAAGCGTGTTGAGCGAAAAATCATCAGGCCTTCATTTCTTCGTCACGTTTTTCTTGGAGAGTATGTTCAATTCCGCGCATTTTTCTTCTTGACGATTTGTTTAGTTGATGAGCCATGCATGCATGGAGGTCATTTATCAGATAGTTCCAAAAAAAAATTTGTCCACAAAAGCTCCAATATTTTACCTGTCACATGTATCATTTTTCCTTTTTGCTGAGTAATTGCCACACATGTATCTTCTTGTATTAAGTTCTCGCACAAAGAATTGATCAAGAACGTGCTGACCTTGTTTGTTAGTATATATCAAGGTTTTAAATCTCCCGCTATAGCTGTTTGAGACAGTGTACCGCTTGTGTTCATGTACAATTTAACCGCTATCTCCAGCTATAGCATGATTTAGCTCCGCTATTAGCTGTTTTAGAGATATGCCGCTAAACTCCTTAGCCCGCTATTTATTTTATATATTCGTTCAGAGCAGGAAAACAACCATTGTTGAAGAAAAAGGTACGTAAATGAGTATTTCAGACAAGAAAGATGGCTGCAGGTAAAGTGAAGGAGTTGGGGGGAAAGAGACAATGGCATCATCTACCACGTGAAATGAAGGCACATGTATGTAGCACCGTGGATTGGTTTCCATTCTCGTGTTCTCTCTCGCCATCCGCTGCATGGATCTCAGAGGCAGCAGAGCGTACAAACTTGAGCACCAGTCTCTGTCAAGCATCACTGCGCGCACCGCGTCAATGATCCATCGACCCAGCTTCCTTGCAATTGCAGACCACAAACTGCATGCATTTGAGATCTCTCTTCAATTCCTCCAGTATATACGAACGACGCGAGCCTCGGCGGCCGGACGGGCTCATCTCCCTCCTCTAATTAACTCTTCTTGCACTCCAGCCAACTTCTGAGTAGTTGTCAGCTTGCTACCAAGCCAGAGATCCATCCATCCGGCCGGCAAAGCTAGCCAGGAGCTGTTGCGGTGCGGGCAATGGAGCTCGCGAAGAAGGCGCGTGCGTGGCTCCTCGGCCAGCGCGGCGGCCAGATGCTTGACGCCGACGACGTCGCCGCTCCGGGGCGCTACGAGTTGGAGACGGAAGCCCGGACCTCCGAGAAGTACGCCGTCGTCCTCCGCGCCGTCTACACCGTCGGCACCAACGCCGGCGTCAGCGGCGACAAGCCGGACGAGGAGGACCACCCGCTCCTCCTCCTCCAACCGCTCCTCGTCCACGCCAAGCCCGCTGCCGCCCCACGCCGCAGCCACGTCGAGAAGCTCGTCCGGCGCCACGTCCGCGCGCTCGCCGGCCGCATGACGGCGTCGCAGATGTTCACCATGGGATCCGGCAGCTTCGCGAGGGAGGTGTTGGGCCGCGTGCAGCCGGAGCTCGCCAAGCTGGGGCTCCGCGTCTGCAGCGCCGTCGTGGAGAGCCTCGAAGTCCACGTGCCGACCGACGCGGTACGACTCACGAGCGTGCGCGTTGTTGCGTTGCGTTGCAGCGAACGATCGATTAGTTGTTCACTCACCGGCGAAGGAATTACTAATTGCTTTTGTTTTGTGTACGTAGCTGCCGGAGGCGGTGGTGAAGAAGCTGGAGGCGGCGGATGCACGCATGGCGGCGGTGGACCGCGCGTTGAAGCAGGAGGCGGCCAAGAGTAAGGTCCTGGTGGCCAAGCTGCGGGAGCAGGTGGACCGCGTCAGGGCGGACACCAGCCGCACCAAAGAAGACGCCGACAGCGAAGTCGATTCCCTCACAGAAAGCATCCAATCTCTCACGGTTTTCATCGACCGCGAGACCAGCGTGGCCGGAGCGCGCCGCAAGGTGCTGCTGGTGGCCGGAGCGCGCAAGGTGGTGCCGCTGGCGGTGCAGGAGCAGCCCGGCGTGGCGGCGCCGGCAGAGGGCAGAGGCGAGCTGCCAACCGAGGGCAACGCCCACGCCAGCTGATGATGACCGACGACGTTCCGGCAGCAAAGTCCGTACGTCCAGACCATGTTCCAGAGATCGATGGTCATGGTACCGTAATTACTAGTAGTTACTACTGCAAAATTAGTCTCAAGATTGTGGATTGTGGGAGACAGAGACTCCTGGTTGTTTAGATTGGTTTGGTTGACTGCATGGACATGGCACAATATCTAGTAGCGTTTAAGCTTGAGGGCTAATTCCGTGCTGCAGTCAGCTCAGCTGCGCACTCAATTGCTTTTGCTTGATCAGGTCCTTAATTATCTTGGAAGAAAAAAATATAGCATTCGTACCAAGAGTATTACACGTTCACAGTTGTCACTCTTGGCCAAAAGCGAACTTCACATTCAGTTCTTGCTCTGTCTTTCTCATTCAGAAATCCAGATTGCTGCTATCTCGTTCTGCTCCAGATTGCTGTCGATCGTGGCAGGGCTCAAGGCCGATGGCGTAGACACTGCTGCGCGCGGCGGAGGGGTTTGGTCTGGTCTGGCCATGCTTGTGGCACATACGGCTGCACCCAGAAACGATGCGGGCGCGTAGAGAAGCAGCCGGCCGGCAAGATCATATCGTCGATGCGATGGAGACGTGCACTGATCGATATACGAATCATCAGGTCCTAGTTAGAGAGAGAAGTCAATCTACTGATGGCATTTGATTCTCTTTGCTCTTTGCATTAACTGAGGGAAACCCCGCACCGGGTGAGCACCCATGGCTCATCTCAGGTGCCATTTCTGAACAAGAAGCCACACACAGTGCAGGGCTATGGCTGGCCCCTCATCACTAGCAAAGCAAATAATGCAGTGCGTGGACACATTGCGGTGTGAACATGATGCAGGCAAATCTAGCTACAGTTCACGTGGAAAGCAGGATGTGCTAAAGCACCTACCTACTCCAGCTATTGCAACTGTGCTGAGCAAAAACATCAGGCCTTCATTTGTTCATCGAGTTTTATAACTCCAAGATTTTCCATATGTAACAAGCACTGTTCCTACACTACAAGCTAGCTACACTGAAGATGCAAAGCAAGAGCACGCACGCCTCAACTCTGTTTGTGCACTGTTGATGCGCGCAAAACATCTCTCGTTTCAATAGGATATGTTCAGGGCGAAACATTACATACTCCTAGTAGATTGTTTTTTTTTTTGGGTGAATCAGGTTCATGCTCAGCTTTCAAACGAAAATATATGTTGGTAGGAGGTAACTGGAAAGGCCGCGGCGGTTCACAATGACAAGGGCAAGGTCCCTAGTTCAACATTGGCACCTGGTTCCTCAAAGAAGAACGCTGCCTGCACAGGACAGCAATCCTGCTTCACAAGGCAAAACCGAGTTCAGTTATCGCCAGCGGCCAGGTTGAAGCATTTGCAGCCCAGGCTACCGCAACTCCGAGCCTATAAGAATTGTGTGCTAGGCTGCTAGCCTGCTGAGCCTAGCAGAAGAACAGAGTCCTTATGGCGAAAACACACTGCCCAGTTGTGTCGCAACAGCCAAACAACAAAAAACTTTGCGACGGACAGAGGCTCAAAGCTTTCTACAAAATGCACAACCCCACACACTCACCATATGTTTGTCAGGGAAACAGGTAAGGGACAGGCAAACAGCACGAAACAAATAAGCAGTTGGAGAAAACAAATAAGAACATAGACGACGTTCTTATTCACTGATACCTCGAGTTCACCAAAAGTAAAGCACATCACAATGCTGAAGCAGCTAGGGCCGCTCAACAGAGGAATATTATTGACTAACTGACGTTATTATTCACTGGGACTGTCGCATTCCAGGCAGGGAATCATCGCCCGCCGCCGTGAAGGTCAGCTCGATCAGCAGAAGAACATGGAAGACCTGACTTTCTCATGCAGCCGAGGAAGCTCTTGGTCCGGCGAGACCGGCGCTGCGCCGCCACTTGCAGACGACTCCGTGTCGGACGTGTGGTCGTGCCTGATGAACTGCCGAGCCTGCGCCGCCGCCAATTGGGCGTAATACACCGGAGCAACTGCAACAGAAACAAAGACAGCGTGCTGATCAGTCATCACTTCACCAGTGGAGCAATGGATGAGCTGGAAGTCTCTTGAGAACTTTTTGCTTTGGCTTACCGACTGATATGGCCGAGGTTCTCCTCTGATGCCTGAAAATTTCACAATTTTTGCACGGTCAGATCAGAGGAATGCGATAGTAGGCAAGACCTTGATCTTACTTTGTTTTTGATGTAGTTTTGGTTCAGTTCAGTGCACATACACGTATGAGAGGGAGTGCAGAAGCTCCTGCAGATCATCAGGAGTGAAGCCGATCTCATCATGCAGTACGTGGTAATGCGTAGGCCTTGTTTTTCCCTGACAGAAACAAGCAAATCATCCCAATTAGATCAGCAAAGACCCTCCTAAGAAAAGAAGAACAGTGAGCGCATCTACTCCGGATGTGCTGTCAAATAAAATACATATGTTTGTTTTCAAATGCCGAGCAATGCACCGGAGGCAGAGTTCCACTTACGGTGATGCCAGCGTGAGCACACATGTAGAAATCGTAGTTCCCGGGATGGCAGACACCCTTGTCCACAACAGTTCCTGCAAATTTCAGAACGAGAATAAACTAAGAAAAATGCTTAAAGGGTACTACTACTAATACAGTTCGCGTTAAGGATCTTGCTTACCAGCAGGGACCTTAGCCACATTATTGTCATCTCTGCTCCCTTTGGGCAGAAAAAACCTTGTGTGATGATTCTTCTGTGCAACAATCACTGTGAACTTGGGGAACCAGCTGTCCTTAATCGACTTGCATGCCTGCATCAATTACAGTCACTCGATCGGTCATCTACGAGCACATCAGAAGATGGTGACCAGGAACTACTAGAGGCATTATACCTCAATAATGTGTGCCAGCTCTATGTTCAGCACCTGAGTAAACTGGCCCTCATTGACTCCAGCCCTAGGAAGCAAAGGCGATAACGTGAAAATAACATGATACATCATTGACATTTCTAGGCGCTACTCTCAGATTTCTGACCTGAAAATGATAATCTGTTCCGGTAGGTGCTTGACTTGGCTCCTGAATTCTTCTATTGACTCCCTGAAAAAGTTTCTCCCCATAGATAAAAAGGAACAAAGATGCTCCGTTCTCCTTCAAACAATCAAGCACTACTGGAGAAGCCAAAAGGAACATCTTACCTAATGATTCCACGATCAGCGTTTCCTTCCGGCTTGAACAAGGAACTGAATGTCTCTTCCTCGGATATCTGAGTGCACACGGAAGCTCTGTATTGAGATACGCGAGGCCACTCCAAAGAACTAACAACCTATATGACAGTGAAGTACAAGGATCCACGTTGATAAATGACTGAACAAAACATGAGTTTGTGATAAGAAATAATGCAAGAAATAAATACAGTCAAATTATTACCGCGGCTACCGGTGGCACATTTGACCCTGGTGAATCGGAAACAGCCAAGCCAAGCTGATTTGAAAAAGAAAAGGACGTCATAAGTCAAGACAAACACATATCAAGAAAGGAAACATGTACTCCTGCAACGAAGGCAATGCCCATTACCTTTGCATTTATCTTCAGCAGCACATTAGTGAGGTACTGATCATTCATCTTCTTAGGAGGAGCCAAGCATTGTGTGACAATACCGTGTTCCGCAAGGCATTTCCGCTTCCATGGCACTGACATGTGTATGAATAAGAAATATTTGAGTAAAGATAAATGCTGTCACAATAATCCTAACATGCTAGGGGTGCAAATTGGTGACCCTTAGGGTCGTCTCCGACCTCTTTAGTTCAACCAAATCAACTAGTTTTTCAAAATAAGAGCTCAGTTTGAAAATTCATTTGGTTGAACTAAAGAGGGTTAGAGGGTACCCTAAGGGGCACCTATTTGCAGCCCTACTAACTGCAGTTTGTAAGGTCAGACTTAGTATAGCAAACCATAAATGTCGCAGTTCTTCTTTTCCGGAAGAATGCACAGTAGGAATGCTGGCCATTGGTGGGGAAACTTTGACGATATCTGTTGAAACATGGCATCCACCCTTGTTTGTGCATCCTCCCGTCGTATCTCATGCTTTTCCTCAATTACCGCATCTTCACGGTCTATTTGCTGCAAATCAACCGGTTAGCGGGTTAGAACAGTGTACAAGAACTTGTCAGAAACGCACACGATTAGATAGATATAGAAAAATGAGCATACCATTCCTTTAGCATTTCCACAATGTATGATTCGTCGAGCAAGTTTCCGAGCATCGTAGGCTGCAGAAAAATTGACAACTGTCCATTTCTTTAATTCAGTGGCCTGAATGACACTCTGTAGACATAGTTGACAGAGTTAGCAACAGCAGAAGGCAACCATGACGACTATTTTTTGATGACTGCAATCAAGGAACTGTGAGCAAGTTCACTTACGTTGTTGTTGAAGTTCCACCGTCCGTTTTCCACAACAAGATCTCGGTCACCCCCGGCTTTCAACTACTTGATTACATTCATCAGATATGCAAATTCTCGTTGCCTCATCAGGAATCAGGGCATCAAATAGTGTCAGAAAAACTGGGAATAGGAAAGTTCTGACTAACCTTTGGCGTTTGAAGGATTCTAGCATCGACTTGCGCAAACTGTGAATCCATCAAATGGCGCACTTCTTCAGCATGCGATCAGAACAGTAGTGTCACATCCCAAATTTTAATAACCGAATAACAAAAAAAAATCACTCCTGGAAAATTTCATAGATTTTAGGATCCATTTTAGAATTTTTGAAAACAAAAGTTCAAACCTTGTTAAGCTCAAGAATGAATAAAAAGGGAATTTATGAAATAGGAATTAAAATGGAACTTGTTAACATGATTGCTAGTTAAAAACCTTGATTTTACAAAATTTACTCGAATTTATTTGAACCGATTTGGGTTTGATTTGGATTTTATTCGAATTTCTGAGTTCAGGAAAATGTTTAAACATTTTCCCCTCCCTCTTCTCTCCTGGGCCGATTTTCTCTGGCCCATTCCTTTTCTTCCTTTCTCGCTGGGCCGCGCACTCCTCTCTTTTCCTTCCCGGCCCGGCCGCGTCCAGCCCAACCCGCCCTGGCCCGCGCGGACGCGCCGTCGTCCACCTCGCGCCGCGCCGCAGCCTTTCCGCGCCGCGTGGCAAGCGCCGCCTGCCGCCGCGCCGAGCCGTCGCGTCGCGCATCTCCGACAGCCGCTCGCGGACGCGCCCCCGCCTCTAAAGCTCGCGCCCGCGTGCCGCCTTGTCGCCTGCGCCGCCGAGCTGCCCTTGTCGCCGACTGGCCGTCGCGGCATCCTGCCGAGCCATCACTTCGCCACTGCCGCAGGCGCCGCCTTGTCCCCCGCCGAATCCCCGACAACTCAAGCGCAGCCAACGTTCACGTTCCGAGGCCCGCCGCCCGCGCCAGGCACTCGAGCGCGCATGCGCGCATGCGCCGAGCGGCATGGCCGCCGTTCCGGCCTCGTTGAGGACCCCCACTCCTATAAAAGGACCTCTCCAGCTCCGCCTCACTCCACTGCCTCCTCCTGCCTGCTCCACGGTGAGCTTCCCCCTCCATCGCCGCCCAATTTCCCATTTCCCCCTTTCTTCCCCAAGTCCGGCCGCCGAGCAGATTCCCTCCGGCGAGCCCCCTCTCACCGCCGAGAGTTCCTCTACCTTCCCCAAACCTCGCTCCACCATGCCCCGGCCCGCGGCAACGCGAATGCCGAGCGCCGCCCATCGCCGCCGCCTCCGCTCATCGCCAGTCGCCGTCGTCACGAATTCGTCGACGACGTGCTGCCGCCCGCACTCGCCACACCCCCGCGCACCTCCCGCGCTAGCACGGAGTCCACCAAACCCACTCCACGCGCACTTCCGCCACCGCGCCGCCGCCGCTCCAACTCCGGCGACCTCGTCACCGTCGCTCCGCCCCTCCTCGCACCTGCGCGACCTGCCGTCCAGCTGCGCCGCGCCGCAAGCCACCTCCACGGCGACTCCTCGCCGTCCCCCGAGCCCTACAGCCGCCGGCGGCGAGCCCTCCGGCGAGCCCCCACCGCTCACAGCCGCGCGCCGCCGCGCGCCCCGCCGCCGCCAACCAGCGCGCGCCACGTCGCCCCGCCACGCCAGCACTCGCGCCCCGCACGCGCCTGCACCCGGTCCACTGGACCGCACGCACACACGCTGCCACGTGGGCCCGGTCCACCGCGGGCCCCAACCGTCAGCCACACACCGAGCAAACTGCTAGAGCCACCCAGCTCAGTGTACACAGAAGCTTATTTCGTACCTTTTCCCAATATAGGAAAAATCCCCAAAAATACCAGAAAATAGGAAATAATTCACAGAACCCAATCCTACCCTTGGTTACTCCAGAAAAATATCTAAACATCGTTTACACTCTATTCCGCCATGATTACCCCGCTAACCTTCATTAAGCCATATCTTCATCGTTCTAACTCCGTTTTCGACGATTCTTGTTCCGTTCATCCCCTCTTAGCTCCCTGCATTCAATATTGTCCTCGGATATCTCTCTCTTATTTCATTTGATTCGTATTTGGTTTTATTTAATTTATTTTGTTTACGCATTAGTATTTATTTTTGGCGTTGATACGTGTAGACTACGAGGAGCACGAGGACAACCCCGAGGACGAGGGATACGAGGAGGATTCAGACCCGAACTTTGAAGGCAAGCTCTATTTTCTCCTTGATCATGATTGATCCTATTATTTTTGCAATGCACCTATGTGGCCATCTTAATTATTATGCATTAATTGTTATTTTACTACTTGAGTAGTTATTATCCTACTTGCTTAGTGATATTGATGCAAATTAATTAGGCATAAATATCTAGTCCTTGTTTACCCCTTGTTTACCGTCGCCTTGATAACCTTAGGGTACACTATCGTTTAGACTTAATTAAATGATAGTGTAATTACCTTGATACTAGTATACCTGCTTAGGACCCCTCGCAATGTTTCTACATTGCTACACCTTTACACACATACTTGCTTTTATAAATGCGTTAAAATGAGTTTGGTGGTGTGTGTACTATATGGGATTGGGAGTAGTACAACTGGTGTTAGGTGATGGTGATGAGCATGGGATGGGTATGGATCGAGGGCGAGGCCAAGTAGTGAAGCTAATGCTTGCGTGATAGTCCACCTTATGTGGAATGTTGGTGCTCGCTCTGGCCGCATAAGGACCGGTTCTTGTGACTGTAAACATAATGATTTCTCGTACAACCATAGAACCTGTCTTGGGCAGGACTTTGTCTTACCTTCTTGGTACTTCTGCAAGTAATTATCACCCGGTGGCCGGTAGTGGCAGCGGACTGGTTAGGGGAACACATCGGGTACTGAACGCCCGTTGCCGGCTTTTGGGAGTGAAATCCCCGCACATTTATGACCACAGTGTCGTGCTTAATCCTCATCTTAAGCCCCTAACCCTCCGTGGTGAGCTTGCGGGACTACTCGGAGAAGATGGCCAAAGCGTTGTGTTGCTCTCTCGCGCAAGAGTGCATAGCCTGTGGGAAAAGTGTACAACCTCTGCAGAGTATAAAATTCAATCGATTGGACGTTGTCACGGCATATGACACATTTATGTTATGAGATCACATTGATTAGCCACCCCCTTTTAACCCTTGACGAGTGAGTGGGTGTATTAGACGCCCGTGTTTTGGAAGTAATGGCAAGTGTGCCGGGTCGGTAAGGCCATTGTGGTCCGAAGGCCCAACTAAAACTTGGGAACTGGCGGGATGGAATTATTCTCCCCCAGGGCCAATCAACTAAAATATGAAAATCAAAACTCCTGTTTTTATCTATGTTTCCTTGAATTGCTAAACCCTGCATATAACTCGCTTTCTGCAAACAAACCTTATGGCCTACTCCCTTGCTAAGACCGAATATGCATGTATTTATACCCTTGAGTAGTATAGGGCTTGCTGAGTACCTTACGTACTCATTCTTGCTGTTATCCCTTCAGAGGAAGAAGAAGAAGAAATCGCAGGAGACGATTATGACGAGTAGGGTCGACGTCTGTTCAAGTTTGCCTGTGGTGTTCCGTAGTGTTTTCTTTAAGTTTGTTGTATCCAGGCTAGTATGCTAGCCTCTGTCTGGTTTGTAACTTAAGACCATGTTCTGAACCCTATGGGATGTAATAATTATTCGTGTATGTGCAATAGAACACTTTGTTTGTGTGTACCAACTACTGATCCAGGGATTGGTATGGTAAGCACGTGGATTCCAGAAATGGGGTCCGACAGAGTGGTATCAGAGCTATACTTGACCGTAGGACGAGACCCTTAGGATTTGATCAACTTAGGATAGCTTATTTTTAGCTATAAAAACTATTTTCACAAAACTATCACTTTATTCTCACCTAAAGCTCAAATTTTATATAAAATCTTTCACTAACTCCCTCTAAAACCTTTTGTTCTAAACAGATGGAAATCGAAGAAGGCCATGTTGATGAAGATGGATGGACCCACACCTGGGCTGAGGACGTGAGTGGTTTTCCAACCACACTCACCCGTATTCTTTGGTACTTCAACATCGACAAGAAGCCCCACTACCGCTGGAAGGAGTACGATGAAGATGGAATTCCCCGCTGCAAGGCGCACATCTGTGTGCATGTTGAAGGCGAAGACCCACCCCTGGAAGCTTTTACCAAGACTACCCTCGGATCCAGATCCGCCGACGCCATACAGGCAGTAGCCAGGATTGCAGCCATAGAAGTTTGTGAGCACCTCATGGGACAGTCAGGAACCACAGCCATCAAGTACCTACCTCCAGACGACACTGACAACCCTATCTGGGAGCATCGCCTGAAGAATCTCTTTGGAGAAACCCGCACTGAGAAGGACAGTTGTCTGGTCGAGACAGCGTTATACCTACAGTCCCTGGACTGCCACCACCAGAACGTCCTTGATCTATGGGAGGAGGATATCCAGCGTGGTCAGCAGTGGAGGAACCAATGGCAAGAAGCCCATCGCCAGGCAGAGATGTACCTAGCTACGCGGAATGAGGCTGACCTCTTGAAGGCACAGTTAGAGGCTTCCCGCTACTACGCTGCACAGTCAGAGCGTGCAAAGGGAACCCTAGAAGACGAGATCGAGTTCCTGAAGAAGACCATGGAGAAGGAGCGCGCTGAAGCAAGTGATGCCAAGTTGGGATATCAGGAAGTTCTAGATGGGATGTCCAAGCTAATGGGTGACAGGACCAAGGCACATGTTGAGCAGTTGGACGCCCTCTACAAGAGAGGCAAGGGTTTGGGAAAGATCGAGCCAAACAGTGGGATTGTCCGTGTCACTGCCTGCCATGGGGAGTACGAGACAGTGATGCCCGCGGTCCCGGACCTGCCACAGGACACCTTTGACACCATTGCCCGAGGGACGCAGATGCCAGAGCCAGAGCCAGAGCTGAGATAATTCGGATACTAGATCAGGAAGGTGGCCAAGAAGAGAGCTTTCACCAAGACTCCCGAGGGACGCCCTGCGTGGCCACCCTCTGCACCGAAGCTTGACCCAGTGACCCGAGCTGCTTTCAGCCAAGAGCTCGTCCAGTCGACCGTCGAGAGTTCTTGCGCCCCGTGCAGAGGCTACATCAACATCAGCGATGACACTGAGACAGAGGAGGACCCAAAGGAGGACCCTTCCGAGCCTATGGAGGACACTACTGACTGACGTACTACAGTTTCGCCAGGCGCCGAGCACTGAGGAGTGCACTTGTACCCCTAGCTTAGTTCTAGTTAGCTTATCAGTCTTAGCAATCAGTTGTATCCCCTAGTTGTATCAGGATCGCAGTAGCACGTTGTATTAATCCCCTATGTACCTTATCTTATGATTGTAATCTAAGACTTGTATGGTGTTTTCGATGTTTTAATTGAATCTTTGCATGAATGATGTTGCGTGCTCTTAAACTCAGATCAGTACACTATAACTAAATATAATAACTTAGTAATTATAATAATCAAGTAACCTGAAGTTTCTACCAAACAATGACAGGATGCCTCCAAAGCGATCTGCACGCATCCGCAACCGCCAAGTTCGTCAGAATAGGCAGCAGGACGATGAAGAACAAGAACAACCTGAAAGGGGCAGAGGACGTGGAAGAGCCCCAGCAAGAGGAAGACAACGTGCCAGACGTGGGCGTATCCCTGAAGCACAAAGAAGGAACAGAAGGGTTGAGCAAGAAGTAAGCCAGCATGGTGAAAATGAACTGAGTGACAACCATGAAGAAGACAACCAAGACGGGAACGACAACCAAGATGTGAACGACAACCAGGACGGGAACAACAACCAAGACGGGAACAACAACCAACAACAGGAGCTGCCGCGCGCACCCGCGACCTTAGCTGACGTGATGGCCGCCCAGACACAGCTTCTGCAAGCAATTGCCGCAAACCAACATCGTGGACAGCCACCTACCAAGATGGGAGAATTCATGAGGCTTAGGCCTCCAGTCTTCGACAGTACACTGGAAGATCCCTTGGCTGCAGATGATTGGCTGAGGAACGTCAACAAGAAATTGGACATTGTAGCAGCAAATGATCAAGAAAGAGTTACACTTGCTTCTCACCAGCTGATTGGAGCCGCTGGCGAATGGTGGGACAATTACCGTGAAGCAGTTGCTGATCCAAGTGCTATCAACTGGCAGGAATTTCAGCAAGCTTTCAGAGATTACCATATCCCAGAGGGAATTATGGAAATGAAAGCTGATGAGTTCCGTGCACTAAAGCAAGGGCCTATGACTGTCAACCAATACATCAAGAAGTTTATGAAGCTAGCACGCTATGCACCTGATGAAGTCAACACTGACAAGAAGAAGCAGGATCGCTTCAGGAAGGGACTGCATACTGAGTTGAAGACCCAGTTAGTCACTCATATCTACCCAGACTTCAACACTCTCATGAATAGAGCCATACTTTTGGAAGATGCCCGCTCCGACCTAACTACTGAGCGCAAGCGCAAGTTTCAAGCTAGGAAGTATAAGCAGCAGGAAAGGTTCCAGAAGCCGAGGTATGATAACTCTCAGAAATCGCGCCGCCAGCCAACAATGCAGTATCGTTCATCCGATTCTGGACCGCAACAAAAGCAGCCTACTCAGTCACACCGCTCCAACAGCAACTCAGCACCTCAGAGGAGTGCTAGCACTGTCAACCAAGCAGCACCACCAGTCCGAGCCTGTTTCCATTGCCGTGACCCTGGTCACATGATTGCCCGGTGCCTCCTGCTACAGAATGCTGGAGGATCACAAGCCAATGCAGGAGCCACAACAACAAGGTCGGGTGCTAGCCGCAACGCACCCCAAGGTTTTGGACAACAGAGGAAGACACCAAGCTATGGAAGAGGACGTGTGAACCACATCGATGCTGCTGATGCTGAAGACTCTCCAAACGTTGTGATCGGTGAGTTTTTAGTAAATGCAACACTTGCCACAGTTTTGTTTGATTCTGGAGCTTCGCATTCGTTTGTTTCTTCAAAGTTTGTTGCCAAGCATGCATTACCTACTGTTTTACTGAGAACCCCTCTTTTAACCAAATCCCCTGGAGCTACCATGAAATGTCATTTTGGTTGTGAAGGAGTTAAAATCCTTTTAAGTGGGGTAGAATTTTTGGCAAACCTAGTAGTGCTGAAATCGGAAGGAATAGATGTGATCCTTGGAATGAATTGGTTAGCACGCCACAAAGGAAATATATCATGTGCTGATCAAAAAGTTACTGCCACCAATCACAAAGGAGTTACTGTAGAATTCCAACCTCGCCGTTTGACAGCCGAGCCTATGATATGCAATCTTCAAGCCATATCTGTAGAAGAAGTACCCGTAGTATGTGAATACCTAGATGTGTTTCCAGAAGAGTTGCCGGGAATGCCACCAGACCGAGATGTCGAGTTCTTGATCAACCTGATCCCTGGAGCAAACCCAATAGCCAAGAGACCATATCGGATGGCTGCCAATGAATTGGCTGAATTAAAGGAACAGATTAGAGATTTACAAGAAAAAGGTTTTATCCGCCCAAGTTCATCACCTTGGGGAGCCCCAGTTCTCTTTGTGAAGAAGAAAGATGGAAGCCTGAGAATGTGCATTGACTATAGGTCGCTGAATGAAGTCACCATCAAGAACAAGTATCCGCTACCCAGGATCGACGATCTTTTCGATCAACTGAAAGGAGCCAAGTACTTCTCCAAGATTGACCTAAGGTCAGGATATTATCAGCTGAAAATCCGACATTGTGACATCATGAAGACAGCGTTTGTGACCCGTTATGGACAGTATGAGTTTACAGTTATGCCATTTGGATTAACCAATGCCCCAGCATACTTCATGAATCTGATGAACAAGATTTTCATGGAAGAGTTGGACAAGTTTGTTGTTGTCTTCATAGACGACATACTTATCTACTCGAAGAGTGCAGCTGAACATGAAGAACACCTAAGATTGGTTTTGGGAAGATTAAGAGAACATGAACTCTATGCAAAGTTCGACAAGTGCGAATTTTGGTTACAAGAAGTTGCCTTCCTTGGACATATCATCACTGCAGAAGGAGTAGCAGTCGATCCCTCAAAAGTTGAAGCAGTTATCAACTGGAAGCAACCTACCAATGCATCAGAAGTCAGAAGTTTTCTTGGATTAGCTGGTTACTACAGAAGATTTATAGAAGGATTCTCAAAGGTAGCCAAGCCAATGACGGAATTGACCAAGAAAGAGAAGAAGTTTCAGTGGACGAAACAGTGTGAAGACAGTTTCAAGAAATTGAAATCGAGCCTCACAACAGCCCCAGTACTTATACTACCAGATATCCACAAGGATTTCGTAGTATATTGTGATGCATCCCGACAAGGACTTGGTTGTGTATTGATGCAAGATGATCGAGTTGTTGCTTATGCATCAAGACAGCTGAAGGTTCATGAGCAGAATTACCCGACTCATGATTTGGAATTAGCAGCCGTAGTACATGCCCTCAAGATATGGAGACATTACCTTATTGGTAATAAATGCAAGATCTTCACTGATCATAAGAGTTTGAAATATATCTTCACTCAACCAGAACTGAACCTGAGACAGAGAAGATGGTTAGAGCTGATCAAGGACTATAACCTTGATGTTCAGTATCACCCAGGAAAAGCCAATGTAGTGGCCGACGCTTTGAGCCGCAAAGCTTATAGCAAGAGTCCGAGAGCAAGAAAAGTGAACCCAAGGCTGACAAAAGAAATGGAAGGGTTGAATCTGCATATTACCACACCAGGACAAGTTTTTGCCTTGTGCGTACAACCAACATTGGAAAATCGCATCCGAGAAGCTCAGGCGAAAGATCCGAAACTGCAAGAAATCAAGGAACTCATGGGTGTGAACAAAGCCCCAGGATTCCGAGTAGATGACCAAGAAACTCTTTGGTATGAAGACCGGATCTGCGTACCGAACGAGGAAGAATTGAGAAAGCTCATTATGGATGAAGCCCACAATTCTGCTTATTCAATCCACCCAGGAACAACGAAGATGTACCAAGATCTAAAACAGAAATATTGGTGGATAGGCATGAAGAGAGATATCGCTGAGTTTGTCGCATACTGTGACACCTGCAGAAGAGTTAAGGCAGAACACAAGAGGCCGGCAGGACTACTGCAACCTTTACATATTCCAGTGTGGAAATGGGATGAGATTACAATGGATTTCATTGTGGGACTGCCACGAACAAAGAAGGGAAATGATTCAATATGGGTCGTGGTTGACCGATTGACCAAAGTAGCTCACTTCGTAGCTGTAAAGAATGCCTATACTGGAGATAAATACGCACAACTGTATGTTGACAATATTCTGAAGTACCATGGAGTACCTAGCAGAATTATAACTGATCGAGGTACCCAATTTACCTCCAAATTCTGGAAAAGCCTACATGCCCTCCTTGGAACCAGGTTGGATTTTAGTTCAGCATACCACCCGCAGACTGATGGACAGACTGAACGAGTAAACCAGATATTGGAAGACATGCTTTGAGCCTGCGTGTTAACATACGGAAAGGATTGGGAGAAAAGTCTCTCGTTTGCTGAGTTCTCCTATAACAACAGTTATCAGGCCAGCTTACAAATGTCACCCTTCGAAGCACTCTACGGCAGGAAATGCAGAACCCCGTTGATGTGGTCAGAGGTTGGAGAACGTTCCTTCTTCGGCCCTGCCATAATCAAAGACGCTGAAGAGCGAGTTGCAGCTATCAGAGAAACACTAAAGGTAGCACAGAGCTGACAAAAGAGTTATGCCGACAAGCGTCGAAGAGACCTCACCTTTGACAAAGGAGACTATGTGTATTTGAAGGTATCTCCGATACGCGGGACTAGACGTTTCCAAATCCGAGGCAAGTTAGCCCCTCGATACATCGGACCTTTTGAAGTTCTCAAGAAGATTGGAGCCGTAGCCTATCGGTTAAAACTGCCAGAAGAGCTATCCGATGTACACCCTGTGTTCCACGTGTCACAACTGAAGAAGTGCCTCAGAGTACCTGATCATCAAGTACCAGTGGAGACTATGGACTTACAACCAGATCTCAGATATCAAGAGCTACCCATTAAAATTCTGGATGTCGTAACGCGACAGACAAGGAGAACCGCAGTAAGATTCTGCAGAGTACAGTGGAGCAATCACACCGAAGCAGAAGCTACTTGGGAACGGGAAGAAGATCTCAAGAAGGAGTTTCCATACCTTTTCGAGGAACCAACCGAATCTCGAGGACGAGATTCCCTTTAAGTGGGGTAGGTTTGTCACATCCCAAATTTTAATAACCGAATAACAAAAATCACTCCTGGAAAATTTCATAGATTTTAGGATCCATTTTAGAATTTTTGAAAACAAAAGTTCAAACCTTGTTAAGCTCAAGAATGAATAAAAAGGGAATTTATGAAATAGGAATTAAAATGGAACTTGTTAACATGATTGCTAGTTAAAAACCTTGATTTTACAAAATTTACTCGAATTTATTTGAACCGATTTGGGTTTGATTTGGATTTTATTCGAATTTCTGAGTTCAGGAAAATGTTTAAACATTTTCCCCTCCCTCTTCTCTCCTGGGCCGATTTTCTCTGGCCCATTCCTTTTCTTCCTTTCTCGCTGGGCCGCGCACTCCTCTCTTTTCCTTCCCGGCCCGGCCGCGTCCAGCCCAACCCGGCCCCGGCCCGCGCGGACGCGCCGTCGTCCACCTCGCGCCGCGCCGCAGCCTTTCCGCGCCGCGTGGCAAGCGCCGCCTGCCGCCGCGCCGAGCCGTCGCGTCGCGCATCTCCGCCAGCCGCTCGCGGACGCGCCCCCGCCTCTAAAGCTCGCGCCCGCGTGCCGCCTTGTCGCCTGCGCCGCCGAGCTGCCCTTGTCGCCGACTGGCCGTCGCGGCATCCCGCCGAGCCATCACTTCGCCACTGCCGCAGGCGCCGCCTTGTCCCCCGCCGAATCCCCGACAACTCAAGCGCAGCCAACGTTCACGTTCCGAGGCCCGCCGCCCGCGCCAGGCACTCGAGCGCGCATGCGCGCATGCGCCGAGCGGCATGGCCGCCGTTCCGGCCTCGTTGAGCACCCCCACTCCTATAAAAGGACCTCTCCAGCTCCGCCTCACTCCACTGCCTCCTCCTGCCTGCTCCACGGTGAGCTTCCCCCTCCATCGCCGCCCAATTTCCCATTTCCCCCTTTCTTCCCCAAGTCCGGCCGCCGAGCAGATTCCCTCCGGCGAGCCCCCTCTCTCTCCGCCTCCTAGCCCAACGCGACCGCCGAGAGTTCCTCTACCTTCCCCAAACCTCGCTCCACCAAGCCCCGGCCCGCGGCAACGCGAATGCCGAGCGCCGCCCATCGCCGCCGCCTCCGCTCATCGCCAGTCGCCGTCGTCACGAATTCGTCGACGACGTGCTGCCGCCCGCACTCGCCACACCCCCGCGCACCTCCCGTGCTAGCACGGAGTCCACCAAACCCACTCCACGCGCACTTCCGCCACCGCGCCGCCGCCGCTCCAACTCCGGCGACCTCGTCGCCGTCGCTCCGCCCCTCCTCGCACCTGCGCGACCTGCCGTCCAGCTGCGCCGCGCCGCAAGCCACCTCCACGGCGACTCCTCGCCGTCCCCCGAGCCCTACAGCCGCCGGCGGCGAGCCCTCCGGCTTGCCCCCACTGCTCACAGCCGCGCGCCGCCGCGCGCCCCGCCGCCGCCAACCAGCGCGCGCCACGTCGCCCCGCCACGCCAGCACTCGCGCCCCGCACGCGCCTGCACCCGGTCCACTGGACCGCACGCACACACGCTGCCACGTGGGCCCGGTCCACCGCGGGCCCCAACCGTCAGCCACACACCGAGCAAACTGCTAGAGCCACCCAGCTCAGTGTACACAGAAGCTTATTTCGTACCTTTTCCCAATATAGGAAAAATCCCCAAAAATACCAGAAAATAGGAAATAATTCACAGAACCCAATCCTACCCTTGGTTACTCCAGAAAAATATCTAAACATCGTTTACACTCTATTCCGCCATGATTACCCCCCTAACCTTCATTAAGCCATATCTTCATCGTTCTAACTCCGTTTTCGACGATTCTTGTTCCGTTCATCCCCTCTTAGCTCCCTGCATTCAATATTGTCCTCGGATATCTCTCTCTTATTTCATTTGATTCGTATTTGGTTTTATTTAATTTATTTTGTTTACGCATTAGTATTTATTTTTGGCGTTGATACGTGTAGACTACGAGGAGCACGAGGACAACCCCGAGGACGAGGGATACGAGGAGGATTCAGACCCGAACTTTGAAGGCAAGCTCTATTTCTCCTTGATCATGATTGATCCTATTATTTTTGCAATGCACCTATGTGGCCATCTTAATTATTATGCATTAATTGTTATTTTACTACTTGAGTAGTTATTATCCTACTTGCTTAGTGATATTGATGCAAATTAATTAGGCATAAATATCTAGTCCTTGTTTACCCCTTGTTTACCGTCGCCTTGATAACCTTAGGGTACACTATCGTTTAGACTTAATTAAATGATAGTGTAATTACCTTGATACTAGTATACCTGCTTAGGACCCCTCGCAATGTTTCTACATTGCTACACCTTTACACACATACTTGCTTTTATAAATGCGTTAAAATGAGTTTGGTGGTGTGTGTACTATATGGGGTTGGGAGTAGTACAACTGGTGTTAGGTGATGGTGATGAGCATGGGATGGGTATGGATCGAGGGCGAGGCCAAGTAGTGAAGCTAATGCTTGCGTGATAGTCCACCTTATGTGGAATGTTGGTGCTCGCCCTGGCCGCATAAGGACCGGTTCTTGTGACTGTAAACATAATGATTTCTCGTACAACCATAGAACCTGTCTTGGGCAGGACTTTGTCTTACCTTCTTGGTACTTCTGCAAGTAATTATCACCCGGTGGCCGGTAGTGGCAGCGGACTGGTTAGGGGAACACATCGGGTACTGAACGCCTGTTGCCGGCTTTTGGGAGTGAAATCCCCGCATATTTATGACCACAGTGTCGTGCTTAATCCTCATCTTAAGCCCCTAACCCTCCGTGGTGAGCTTGCGGGACTACTCGGAGAAGATGACCAAAGCATTGTGTTGCTCT
Source organism: Eragrostis nindensis (assembly GCA_012490785.1). Taxonomy (NCBI): domain Eukaryota; kingdom Viridiplantae; phylum Streptophyta; class Magnoliopsida; order Poales; family Poaceae; genus Eragrostis; species Eragrostis nindensis. Next base: position 129,952 of record JAAXCT010001077.1, read on the forward strand.
CTCGCGCAAGAGTGCATAGCCTGTGGGAAAAGTGTACAACCTCTGCAGAGTATAAAATTCAATCGATTGGACGTTGTCACGGCATATGACACATTTATGTTATGAGATCACATTGATTAGCCACCCCCTTTTAACCCTTGACGAGTGAGTGGGTGTATTAGACGCCCGTGTTTTGGAAGTAATGGCAAGTGTGCCGAGTCGGTAAGGCCATTGTGGTCCGAAGGCCCAACTAAAACTTGGGAACTGGCGGGATGGAATTATTCTCCCCCAGGGCCAATCAACTAAAATATGAAAATCAAAACTCCTGTTTTTATCTATGTTTCCTTGAATTGCTAAACCCTGCATATAACTCGCTTTCTGCAAACAAACCTTATGGCCTACTCCCTTGCTAAGACCGAATATGCATGTATTTATACCTTTGAGTAGTATAGGGCTTGCTGAGTACCTTACGTACTCATTCTTGCTGTTATCCCTTCAGAGGAGGAAGAAGAAGAAATCGCAGGAGACGATTATGACGAGTAGGGTCGACGTCTGTTCAAGTTTGCCTGTGGTGTTCTGTAGTGTTTTCTTTAAGTTTGTTGTATCCAGGCTAGTATGCTAGCCTCTGTCTGGTTTGTAACTTAAGACCATGTTCTGAACCCTATGGGATGTAATAATTATTCGTGTATGTGCAATGGAACACTTTGTTTGTGTGTACCAACTACTGATCCAGGGATTGGTACGGTAAGCACGTGGATTCCAGAAATGGGGTCCGACAAGTAGTAACTGTGTTGCAGACCCTGAAGATGATGATAAATATATGTCAAAAAGTTAATCCAACATGGCGACGACAGTGAGCTGACCAAGTTTCAGAACTTACTGACAAGATCGACTTCGGTCTGCTAGGAACCTGCCTAGTGTTCTGGATGGGCGAGACTCGCTGTGGTACGGTTAGAGCCTTTGTGTACCTTTGAAGCGGCACCAGGTGGCACAGCTGATAATCACAGAAAGATTTACAATGAAAAGAATAAAAACTTTAATGTAAAAATGATAGCACAAATGAGAATGCTAAATTTTTTTGTAAAGTGATTAGGAACCATATTGACAGACCTCTATCGGTATATATGTTGGACGCTTTGGCTTCCCCACATTTAAGCAGGGAAAATTAGCTGACTCTTTCAATCTTATATCCCAGCGCTGCAGGTAGTAATCATAGACAGTTACCTCCACAGAACCGTTACCATTTCTTTGCTCCAATTGGAACCTGGATCAAGAGATTTGTACAAAAATTCAAATTACCATTTCTGCCTAAAAAATAATTCCAATAATACACGGTCTCACATCTGTTCATAGCAGGACTTCTCACTCAAGCCGGCAATTCTAAATTCAAAGTTCGTGTGAGTAGCTTTGATCCGCAAATTCTTCAATGCCCGCTTTGCCTAAAAAAAGTAGTATGACGAGTAACACTTAAGTTTCAAAAGTATGTAGCAGACTAATTGTCTTTTAGCACTGGATAACACGTTAATTAGAAAAAAAACAGTAGCAGCATTAAGGCCTTAACATACTTTGCTCCAGTCAATTTTGCAGTCACTAATATTCTGGTTGGACAACAGGAAGTCAATGACCGGCCCAGGTTGCACCATCATGGGGGTACACACATCTGCACCAATTGAATAATGCACTATCACTTCATCGCACTGTTCAGCAACGATCTGATCTGATCACGAGTAATATCATGGATAATTCAGACTCTAGATGACGAACATACCAACTTCAAGTGTAAGACCACTTCCAATGGGTTGAAATCTGGAATGATTTCCTTGAATGCCCATAATACCGCCACCCAATTCATAGAAATCGGTAGGGTTGTTGTGGAAGAAGGACTGTCGAACAAGAAGACTCCCCCTGCAGATGACAACGACAAGAACAATATTGTCAAATTGATTAAGCAGAGCAGGGAATTCCTGAATTTTTTTCACAAAAGTCGGTATTGGTAAAAAAAGGATGGATTATGTATTTTCCTTAAAAAGTTATTCAGATAACTAAAAACATCTCACTTAGGTGATTGAAATATTGATTGCCTCAGTCAATATTTAACCGAAAAAACCTATTCAAGCGACAGTAAATCTGATTTTTTTTTCCCGTAAAACTTATACAGTTGTGGTTTTTTTTTCTTGCTACCAATGCTATGACGATAAAACTAATAATATTTTATGGTTATGTGAAAGTACTTTTATGATCAAAATGTGACTGAGATGAGAATCTCAGACGACTGAGATCTAGTGATGCATAAAAGTAATTACTCACTGGTTTGCGAAGTTTTGTCTCAATATGATGTCAAAAACACGTAGAGCCTCCTGACAGTTATCAGATCCTTGACCTCTCAGGACTTTGAAAATGGCACTCATCGGAACCCTTCCAACAAAGGATAACTCCACTTTGACGGTCTTTGGCTGCATCTGCAGTTTCATTATTTTCAAGTCACTTCCCTCGGGACTTCCAATTGCTCCCTGGGTCCTACTTGTGGCAATCCTGAAATCTATTATCTTAGTATTTGAAGAGAAAAAGAAGCCACCACGTTCGCTCTCAAGGTCACGAAATTACCATGTTAATCGGAAAAAAGAAAAGCTACGAACCGTTGGATTTTATGAAGATCTAACGGTCTAGATTAAAGAAAGAGTCCACATTATAATCATAGAAAAAGATACTGTCGGAACACAACTTGGTGTTGGCGAAATAAAAAAAAGGAAAGTATTGACGTTTTGTTTCTCTAGCACGCACGGCTTGATGCAACTGTTGTCCCTCACGTTAGCTACCCTTAGGTTGTTCCACTTGCCGTCGAGTGGAGCGTGATCATACTGCCGTCCGTCGACATCCAGTCGCGTCGCCGCAAACAAGCCTAGCTAGCTCGCTGTTCGTCTCCGTGACAGGCAATGATATAGGTGAGGACGGGTCTGGAGGAGTTTCGCGCTTTTAGAAGTCTCGCCGTCGTTGTGATCATGTGGAGCCCTGCTATCGTAATTCATCGCCAAGGATGCCGGCGGCAACGCAGCTATCATGATCTGCAGAACGACACCGTTGTGGGCCTACCACAACCATCTTCTTGCTTTTTTGGCCTAAGGTATGCACGATGTGGTGTTTCATGCTGATTGATCATGTGCATGATTATTCTGTATACTTATCACGGGTAGCATCAATGAAATCGCGTCTCGCACTGGATGGGCAGCAGAGCACCGCGTACCTGTTTGGTTTGGATACAGGAAAAAAAGAAGTAACAAAAATTGATTGGGAAAGCAGTAACAAAATAGCTGATAACTTGAGTCAAATATTCAGCTCTTGAGTTGTTTCGGTTGATATATGCTAATGTTTTTTTTATTCACTGAAAAAAATTATTTCACAGTTAACAAGTGACATTGTGAAGTCATGGAGCTAACACAAATGAAGGCAAGCTTGGTTCAGTTTTTTTTTAAAAAAAAAGATTTGTATTATGTAACGTGAGGCATAAAGTGTCTCAAAGAGGCATATACAAAGTGACGCAGTGTATCGCGCACCATTGGCACGCGCCCTGGGAGGTCAAGGGTTATGTATTAATAACCCTAGGATGTCAACAGCTCCAATACGACGTTGACGGATACCTCGCTGTTGCCAATGGTAATGGTAGCTGGTGCCGGCTGTGCTGGACTTCAAAGCAACCCCGCAAAAAGGCCTCGGCTTTGGAGGTTGAAGGGAGAGGATAGCAAGGTGGCGTGAGGTGAACAGGATGTGGTAACAACATCCGAGGGCATGTCCCCTTCTATTGCAAGTCTAGGACAACCAGATCCAACGAGGTGGCGTGCGGTTCGTGGGATGAAGGTTACGATGGAAAACCAAGAAAGTCAATTTTATCCAAACTCTTTGGTGGATCATTATAGGCGACCACAATGACAATCTCGAGGAAGGCTAGAAGCTCAACACCGAAGAACATGAAGAATGACAATAGGAGAGGATTGCACATTCGGACCACAACTAATCTCAATCAAACAAAATATTAGCCTAAACTACAACTAGGATGGCTACTCTCCGGCCGCTGGCCTCCAATGAGGGTACCGGAGGCAAAGTGTGAGGGGGCATGAGATGTTTGATAAATATGTTGGTAAAATGACAATATGCTGACATCAACAAGTGAGATTTACAAAGATGCAAATCTGGATGATGAGGGTAGGCGGACTTGAATCGCGGTCACAATTAAAAAAAAAAGCAAAAACATGTTATGAATCTTTGTACAATGAATTTAACATACCTATATGAACAATTGACTAAATATTTATCAGGAAAAAAAGTTATATGTATGTATATAAATTACAGAAAACAAAGCATAAAAAATATGAAATGTGTCTAGCTGCGCTATGAGCGCGGGCCATCTTGCTAGTTGAGATAATTTGTGCAGCCAAGAGCATAAGCGTTCAATATCATAAAAAATATGAAAAAAAATGTAAGTAGGTGGAGTAGTCACTTGGAAGATGAAGCATCCTCCACTATTACAAAAAACACGTCTCTGACATTCGGAAGGGCGCCAATGGTGAACAGTCTTTTTTCACCATCATAGGCAAAGTTCATATTTGCTAGATCATGGGCATATGCTTTCTGAAACGTATCCATCACTTTCCTTCTGATACCTTTTTGACCAACAGGTTGATCGTCTTCATACGTCAGATTAACCTGCATGTAACAAAACATAACAGTGTGTGAGAAATTATTTGATGAAAATTGGGGACCAACAAAATTAACTACAAGATGAGGTTGTGTACATGGTAGTGGTAGAACGTAGCATCTGTATTGCGAACTGAGGATATGGAATGGTTTGTACGAAGCAGAATTTGCCTCCCTTTGGTGCCAACTCCTGGTCTGGAGATCGGGAGTCTCTGACCAAGTTCGGACTTGCTCAGGTCACCCTTGCTACTGTTGGACTCCATCTAAGCGATGTAACTGCAGTGAAAGCACAACGAAAAAAAAAAGTACTAATAACTATCTTCTGAATGAAAACTTTTTTCTTCGCAATTTGTAAATGAGTTAGCGCCTAAATCTTCTACCAAGAAGGTTTACAGGTTATATTGGGATTTGGTGGTTTCTACATGACACGTTTGCTCTTGCATCTTGGCAAGAAAACATTCAGACAAACACACAAGCACCAGCAGGGACTTACTCTGGCGTGAGAAATGGGGGAGCGCAACAGCAGAAAGAATGCGATCGAGCTCGTAGATGCGGGAGGCAGTGCGCATTTGTAGACTTCTCCACATTGGCAGTGAACTGCTTGCTGGATAACTCCAGAATTCGTTGGCATGACGAAGTTTTGGTAGAAAACAAATGCCGGTCAAATTTGACAAGTTATTTGTTGGTGCCAACCGAACATTTGTTTTGCATATAAACACTAGTAAAAATGCACGTGCGCCACGCACGTGTCCGTCTAAATGACATGATTTGGCAGGACTTTAAAAGACATGACACATCATAAAAAAACACACTTCTGAGACATCGTTGCATTTAAGTACCATAACGTCATTAACAGGACAAGCACAAAAATATGATAAAATAATGACACTGTTTGAATTTAAAGACACTAATTGACTTTGAGACATAAAAGACATGACATGACGCATAGTTCTTATTCATTGTCGGTAACGATAACGACCATGTTTATTTGAGAGTCTTCATTTTCATGCAACCTCAAAGCACATTCATATCTTTCAGACGGTCACGGCCAAGCTGACGTGCTTGATTAGGTGCATTTCTTAGACGTGCTTGATTAGGTGCATTTCTTAGACTTCTCCACATTGGCAGTGAACTGCTTGCTGGATAACTCCAGAATTCGTTGGCATGACGAAGTTTTGGTAGAAAACAAATGCCGGTCAAATTTGACAAGTTATTTGTTGGTGCCAAACGAACATTTGTTTTGCATATAAACAATAATCAGGCTTAAATGACTTCTTGATGTTGTATGCGATCAATAATGAGGCTTGAATGAAGTCTTAATTTTCTTCCCAATAGGTTGCATCGCTTGTCCAAATATTGCCGCGACCAGGCAAAAGAATTGTGCTGGCGAGAAGTGAAAAAACACAACACGCTAGAGTAAGGGAGAAAAAAAAAGGTTTAGACCTACAGATCCGCCAAGTTTGTGAGCCCAAATACGAGTGTAGAACTCAAGAGAAAACACTTGCTCACCTTCTTGGGGAGGCCAGAATCTAAAACCTTTTCTTTGCAGGGATATATGTCCCCTCTTTCATATTACAATATACATGTATACCCAAAAGTATTTCTCTTCTATACATACGCCAATGAGGGAAAACTAACATCCTGGTTTGCTTGGTGAGCAATAAGCAAAACAGTAGTAACGACTAGCGAGAAGGTGACTTGAGGGTTCAAAGAACACGTGCTTCCTCCTTTTCTCGGTCACTCTCCTTGTTTGCTTCGTGGCGTGACATATGCCACAGCGAGCGGAGGACCTGTGAAAGGTAAGAGAAAGTGCTTCCTCCTCTACTTGACAACGCTCTCTTGTTACATGGGCAACAAAGGGCAAAACGAGCTACTCCCTCTGTCAACAAATGTTAGTTTTGACTAGTTTTATCACTAAATATACTTTACTCTCTCCGTTTTTAAATTGTTGTTGTCAATAAATTTTTTAGTTACGTCTGACCATTCATCTTACTTAATTTTTTTAAAAAATCTATCATATATTTTGTTATGATTTGTTTTATCACTAAAGAAACTTGAAACATAACCTATAATTTTGCATATTTGATATAATATTTTGAATAAGAAGAACGGTCCAACGCAACTCAAAAAATCAACGACGACAACAACAATTTTAAAACGGAGAGAGTAAGTATAACTTATTTGTTTTTATATTTTCATAACTTTTTAAATAAGACGAAAGATCAAAGATGATGTTTAAAAGTAAACAACGAGGGAGTATCGCAAGAAAAAATGTCGAGGTAAAAAGGCGAACCTATGTGTGCCCCACTTAATTTTATACTACATTACGATATATTTGTTCTTCATATATAGTAGCACTGCCCTCCCCCCTCCCACTAAACACAGGATTGACGAAGACATTACACGATTCTAGTTGTCGACGGATACTCACATATTACTGAAAGAATAATTAGCTATGATACTTGCATCCATGCTAACTCGAGCAATATACGCAGAATCCGCAGCAAGGAACTATCCATGTGCACAGTGGTGAAAGCAAATAATTCTTAGATGTATCTTTGCCCCTCCAGAAGCAGCCTGAACCTCAAAGGCTGCACAGCCTCCAATTTGAGCACTCATCCTCAAGTGTGAACAAATTACCTGGCCATTGCCGGCTCGAGCGTCGACGTCGAGCTGACCAAGAAGGCATGGGTGTGGCTTGGCTAGCGCTACAAGACGCTCGACGTCACTATGTAAGAATCCCTTTTTACAGACGCGTCCAGATGGTAATAGCAGACGAAAATAAAAATTTCGCCTCCAAAATCGCATCTGCGATATGCATACATTGCAGACGACGATTTGGTACAAAACGCGTCTCCAAATAACCTCTGATTGGATACGCGTTTTGGTAAAGCGCGTCTCCAATGACTATGGAGGAGCACGCTTGAAAGAGGCTAGTGGGGGCAGCTTGTAAGTGGGTTCCATATGTCAGTGGCATTTTCTATCCCTGACACATGGGCCCATATGCTGACTTGATCAAAATCGTTAGCTAAAACCGGCCAGGGAGGGGAAAAAACCGGTTTTATGAATTGAGGGAGTCAACTTAGCCGGTTTTGTAATAGAGGGAGGAAAATCGGATTCCATGAAAAGTTGGGAGAGGCATAATAGACTTTTTCCTTTTGAGAATGATACATCAATTTCAAAATATTAAAATAAAAAATATTGGCAGATATATCTATCCGTGGATTAATAAATCTGTGGTTTAATTACTGTGATTAAAAAATAAAACAAAAAAAGAAAAAAATTTAAAACCGTACCTAATTTGTAGGCTGGCCCATGGACCATTAGTGGGCTGATCTACAACTCCTTATTCGTAGATCAATCTACATATAGGGGGTTTCCTTTTCAGTTTTCACCTCTATTTAATTAAGGGAAAATCAATAGGAAAGGCAAGTAATTAGTGGGTTGAAACCCTAAAATTTTCTCTCCCCCAACTCTCCGCCGCTGCCCCTGCGCCCGCGCGCCACCGCCCTCGCCGTAACACACCCTGCCGCCGCATCTCCCTTGCGTGGTCGTGCCTGGCCACGCTGTCCGCACCATGGGCGCCGTCCCTCACTGTTCTCGCCCCTCGCGAGTCGCACGACCCTCGTGCCATCACCGCCGTGCATCGTCATCCCTTTCATGGTGATATGTCTAAATTAGTTTTTTTTAATTGGTAGGATTTGCTTGTGGGTGCTGCTTTGATTGAAGGGAAAAAGGAAAGGTTTTGGTCGGATCTTCTTCTTTGTTTCATTGTTGTCGGACATCTCGAGGTAATGAGGATTTTCCCCTCCCAGCCCCGCCCTCCTTTTTTATTTTAATATTTTGAAATTGATGTATTATTTTCAAAAGGAAATAGTCTATTAATGTATCTGTGGTTTAATTACTGTGATTAAAAAATAAAACAGAAAATAAAAAAATAAAACATACCTAATTTATAGGCTGGCCCATGGACCATTTTGGGCTGATCTACAACTCCTTATTCGTAGATCAATCTACATATAGGAGGTCTCCTTTTCAGTTTTCACCTCTATTTAAATAGGGGAAAATCAATAGGAAAGGCAAGTAATTAGTGGGTTGAAACCCTAAAATTTTCTCTCCCCCAACTCTCCGCCGCAGCCCCTGCGCCCGCGCGTCGCCGCCCTCGCCATACCACACTCTGCCGCCGCATCTCCCTTGCGTGGTCGTGCCCGGCCCCGCTGTCCGCACCATGGGCGCCGCCTCTCACTGTCCTCGCCCCTCGCTAGCCGCACGGCCCTCTTGAGATCACCGCCGTGCATCGTCATCCCTTTCATGGTGATATGTGTAAATTAGTTTTTTTTAATTGGTAGGATTTGCTTGTGGGTCCTGCTTTGATTGAAGGCAAAAAGGAAAGGTTTTGGTCGAATATTCTTCTTTGTTTCATTCTTGTCGGAGATCTCAAGGTAATGAGGATTTTCCCCTCCCGACCCCCCTCCATCCGTTGAGTTTCATGTCATGCTTTGTGATGTGACAATTTTGTTGTTTCATAGTCATATTTTTTTGTGTGTGGTTGATGAAATATTTTTTTGCGAATGTGTGGTTGATGAAATGAACACGCTCTGATACTTATACTTGACTTTGGACACCCATAGTTACACTTAGTATAACTAGTAGAGTTAGTCGTCGCCTACTTACTAATGTTTTTTGCGAGTGACGTATCTACTAATGTTTTGAGAAAAATTCTACCTAGTTGATGTCGGCTATGCATGTCGGACATGATCCTCCTCCTTTATCAAACCACCCACTAGACACCACCTACAAGAATATAGTGGAAGAAACTAGTGCCCAACAAATGCTAAAGAGTTATTCAACCAGATTATGATCTGACGGTTCAGTCTTAGGTTACAGTAATGACTATATTTAAAGTCATGTATTATTACTGTATCCTTAGCCACCTGAAAGATTCAGTTTAAGGGTGACAGTTGAGAGGGCATTTGTGCATTGAAGAATGGATTCCGGATTCTAGAGAACAATACAGTTTATCGCTGCTGGTGAAAAGGTAGGCACGTACTGGCGGGCGAGGTCGCCAGCGATCCTCCCTTTTTTTTTTTGGGACACCGGTTGCTAGCAGTTAGGGATGGCAATGGGTACCTGATACCCGACATCCGATAGGTAAATACCCTATATAGGATAGGTATGGGATCTTTTTTATACCCATGGGTACAAAAATGGGTAAAAGTTTGTACCCATCGGGTATGGCGGGTTTGGGCATGGGCAGTTGTAACCCATACCCGTTCCACCCGCATACCCGAATATATGGTATGGACATGTATAAACTTAACTTGAATGTGGGATGTGGATATATCTATGGCTTGAACCTATGATAGATTTGTGGATTTGTACTATTTACGTGTGTTAAAGCTCTATAATGGTTATTTACATATGTTTGTGCTAGCTATAACTTGTTTGACATTTGTTCAAATTTTGGCGGGTATGGGGCACCCATAGGTATCCGTTACCCGCATGGGGTCGGGTATGGGGACGACTTCCTACCCAGGAGCGGATATGGGTATGGGGATGGGTATAGTTTTCATAGGTGGGTATGGGTGTGGGAATACAAAACCCGTGGGAATTTTACCCATTGCCACCCCTACTACTAGCGGTTCTCGTAGTGAACAGGCTTGTTTGCCGCAGTCTGCCTCGCAATCCGGCGTGGCCCTCTGCATCCACCTCCCAACACGGGTCCGATCGAACAGCCGCAGTGACGCCGTGTGCCCGTCTCTCTTCCCCATTAGGTGCATCAGGTTCCAATTTCAGCTGTGAAAGGGGTCTTGGCCTAGTGGTTAAGACATCCAAGTAGCACCTCTCAGGTCTTAGGTTCGACTCCCTGTGGGAGCGAATTTTCAAGAATTTAACGACATTTGTTCTTTCAGTGGTAGGCGACGCTCCCGTCGACAGCGAGGCGCCAGTGGTGACTTCGTATCTCTAGATTTGCCGGCTCAGTCTTCGAAGATGCTCATAGGGGTAGGGTTTGCGTACGTGTGTTCATAGGGGTGAGTGTGCGTGCGTTCTGAGTGTCTGAGTTGTACTGTGTAATCTCAAAAAAAAAAAGTTCCAATTTCAGCTTTCAAACAGAAATCTGTTAGCAGCAGGTGACGGAAAGGCAGGGCAGGCCAAGACAACAAGGGCAGGCTGTAAGCAAAGAAGAATCGCTGCGCACGATAGCAATCCTTATGAACAAAGGAAATTCTCAAAACAAAGCTTGCCATAGGCCAGGGTTGAGGCTCGCGTTTTGCAGGACAGGCTACTGCATCTCAAGAGTAGCGAACCAACTCCCTAAACATAGATAGACATTCAAGCATACTACAACTGCTAGCCTAATACATCCTAGCAGGACAGAAGCTTTGAAGTTCCAAATGGCAAGGTGGCAACAACGCAGAAAGCAGTTCTGATTGTGATCAGACACAGTTCCAGCCTGTGTCGCAACAGCCAAAAACCCAGAGCTTTTGCGATAGCGAACTAGAACAAGCAATTCCATCAATCAAGTGCAAAAAGGAATAGGCAAACCCAAACTAAAGCAGCCATTGTATGAAAAGCACAGCGCAACACTGACCATCTCAAGGAAAAGAACAGTGCCACACTGATCATCTCAATTGGCAGGGCAACAGGTAGCAACCACCATGCAAGAAGAACAGACACAAAAACAGCAATGGCAAGCCAGATTGCCACCACCATGCAAGAACAACAGACACAAAAACAGCAATGGCTGGCTAACAGGACAATCACCATGCAAGGAGAATAGACACAAAACCAGCAAGAATTAAATAAGCAACTGGAGCAAAGTGCTGCTGAATACTGATACCACGAAGCCTAAAAGTCGAGCAACATCCTAAGAGTTCCAATATTAAGAGAGGTACCAAGTGCGGTAACCAGTTTAGGGACACACATCCCAGACTAACGGAGCCTAACATGCTACCATCGAAGGCTAACGACCAGACATGGTTCGCCAAAAGTACAGCATATCAACTGAAGTAGCTAGGTTCGCTCAGCAGAAGAACATGGAAGAACTGACGTTCTTATGCAGGCGAGGCAGCTCTTGCACCGGGACACTGCCTGCTGATGTGTGGCCACCCTGGCTGGAGGAAGTCTCCGACAACTCGTCAAACTTTATGAACTGGCCGACCTGAGCAGCAGCAAGATGGGCATAGCAGATCGGAGCAACTGCAATTAAACGGCAAAGAAATGAATTCCCACTTTACGCAAGTTCAACAGATGAGTTCACAAATGAAAACATATGCACAGGTGACTTACCAACTGAAATGGCTGTTGTGCTCCTCTGGTATCTGGAAAATCACAAAAGTCCAAGCCAGGAAAGTTCAGATTCAAAGTTTCACGGAAAAAAATCTCAAAAATGCAAGTCAGGAAAGATTTTCTCAAGTTACAGGGGACAAATTAACAGTGTCTACTTAGTACTTACACATAAGAGAGCGAATGCACCAACTCCTGCAGGTCATCAGGGGTGAAGCCTATCTCATCATGCAGGATGTGGTAATGCGTTGGCCTAGTGGTCCCCTGATAGACATAGGCACACATGCTTAGCTCAAGGATAATAAGGTTTCTGATAATAAGGATATCAAAGGTAGATGGAGAAACTGGAATGACAAAAATAAGGTTCCTTGGTCAAAATTTGAGAATTACAAACTAAAGAGGGGTGCATTTTGAGACCAACTTAAACACAGAAAACAGGTAGTAATCCGTTAGAGAACCCCAGGATGAATGGTTTTTTAGCTAGCAAGATTATTATTACCTAGCAGCTGTCACCAGTGGTTCCAGAGGTACAAGCAAAGCATGACAATTCATCAAATTAAGCATGTACTCGAACAAACAAAAACAAGAATGTTCCTACTAACAACATGGAAGCTCATTCAATTTACATTTGTGATGCAGGGCATTCAACTTACAATGCACATGGCCTAAACCAAAAAAACGGCAGACAAACTGAATCACAAAGCAGAGAATGTTTACTATCAATCCTTCATACGCACATGCAGACCCTAAACCAAAAGAACTGAAGACAAACTAAATCACAATGTGTGAGAATACTTACTATCATTCCTGCATGCGCACACATGTAGAAGTCATAATTCCTAGGATGGCAGACTCCATTGTCCACGACAGTACCTACAGAAACAAGCCACTCATGAAAACATATAGCCACCAAATATGAATCTATTCAGTACAACAGCACACTGGTGTAGATGAGGGATACCAGGAGGAACATTATCTGGTGCCCCAGGCAAGAAAAACTTGGTATGATGATTCTTCTGGGCAACAATCAGTGTGAACTTGGGGCACCAAGTTTCATCAAGAAACTTGCATGCCTGAAAAGTAATAGAATAGAAACACAAAAACATGGGTTAGCAGTACAAGATGCTATGATAAAAGGAACCCATGAACACGAAGTACAACCAAGCAATTAAAGTTGTTCACGAACAGTACCTCAATTATTTGATCCAGCTCAATGTTCAGCACCTGGTTAAACTGACTTTCGCTAACACCATCCCTATACAACATAGAGAAAATATATCAGCAAAGTGAGACATTGAAACTAAGTGCAGATAACTGGAGATAAGCAAAGAGATTTCACAATAGAAACACCAGACAGTTTGAGAAAAATACACTATTTGCAAGCAAGCAATTTTTATTGTAGCCAACCTGAAGATGATGATTTGTTCAGGTTTTCTTTTCCCAGAACTGGTGTAGAAGTCAATTAGGCACTCCCTGAAACAAATTCAAGTTCCAAAAAGTTCATTAGGGGTACACAATTTGAGCATACAGCGTATATTCATCAAAGCATAACAGAAAATTGCAGATTGAACAACAGCGAGAAATTTTCTTACCGAATGAGACCATCATCCTCAGTTCCTTGTGGCTTAAACAGGGAATCAATCATTTCCATCTTAGGTGATTGGGCACGCACCGAAGCTCTGTACCTTGAGATAAGAGGCCACTGACGAGAACTGACAACCTATATGAAAATAAAGACATTGCCACATTAGCTATTTGCTCAAACTTTCCAAAAAAAAAACTCTCTATCAGAATATAGCATGGGAAATGAGTAAAGCATAGTTACAGCAGCAATGGAGGGCACATCAGACTGTCCAGGTGAACCATGGGACACATCCATTCCCAGAATGATAGTTGGTTCCTTGGATACAAGAGGAATAGAAGGGGATGCTTCAACTTGTAGCATCGAGTTTAATCCACCAAGCTGATTAGAACAGGGAAACATATCAAACTTTGCCAGTAAAAAAAATGCTAACCATGCTCTCCAGTCAGGGCAAAATGGAACATACCTTAGCATTTATTTTTAGCAGGACATTGGTCAGATACTGATCATTTACTCTTGTAGGGGCCACACATTGTGTAACAATTCCAAATTCTGCGAGGCATTTCTTCTTCCAAGGCCCTGTTTCAGAAGATGTATGATGTATGAAATCAATGCTATAAAAGGCAAAATAAGCTAGAGGCTAACAGAAAGTAGTTATTATAACCAACCATAAACATCAGAATTTTTCCTCTCAGCGAGGATGCACAAGAGAAACTTTGGTGCTCCAGGGAGCTTCGTCTTCACTTGTTCAAACATGTCCTCAACCCTTCTTATGGCAGGTGCCCGTCTCATTGCAGGATTCTCTTCAAATACATCAAAAGGGTTTTCTACTTTCTGCGATATCAAACCAGTGAGTTAATGAACTTGCAATTCCCTTCACGCACCCACATTTGATGTGCAGTATCAAACAAGTTAACGAACATAGAAGTGGAAATAAACTTACAATTCCCTTCATGCCCCCACACTTGATTAGATCACGGACAAGATCCCTGACATTGCATCGTGCAGAAAAGTTCACAACAGCCCATTTCTCGACACAGCTGGTTTGAATTAGCCTCTGGAAGAAAAATTCAAATATAAGGTACCATAACATGAAATACTGCATACAACCAAACAGCAACATACTCAATACAGTCTGACCTTATTGTTGAAGTTCCACCTCCCATTTCTAGTGAAAATATCTTCTCCATTTCCAGCCTTAAGCTGCAAAAAGAAGATATAATCAGATTATACTACATTTTAACCACAATGAATAACAGGAAAAAGAAGATACAAAAAAAAAACAGTTATAACCAACCTTGGGGGGCTGCAGTACCCTACCATCAACTTCAGTGAAATTTTTAGCAATTGATATGCCACATGACATGAGCATAGGCTCTGAGTCATAGTTGCTTCGTTGAAGGACCTACAAATTGACCATTTGGCAAAAAGTTAAGAAAGCACACATAGGAACTACTAAGGTGAAGCTAAGGAAAAACTCACCTCAGACAAAACTTTCATCCTTTCTTGTGGTTTCTGCCTAGACTTCTCAACAAGCGCAGACCTTTGAAGTGTACTCAGAGACTTGGTGTATCTTTGTAAAGGCACCAAGCTACAAAGCTGGAAAAGATGAAAACATCACCAAAGAATTAGCGAAGGAACTTTTCAGCTAGGGAAAATAATGAGAGAGTAGCAAGTACCTCCACAGGGAAATACGTTGGACGCTTTGGCTTCCCCACATTTATACAGGGAAACTCACCAGAGTATCTCAAATCTATGCCACGGTTCTTGACGAAGTAATCATAAACAGTAACATCTGTTGTTTCAGGCTCACCATTTTCACCATTTCTATTCTTTAGCGTGAATCTACAAGCATGGCAATCAATAAGTATAGATAAGTTCAAATCCACAGCAAAAGTCCACAACAAAGGCCACAGCAAAAGTCCAGCATAAAAAAAAGAACTTCAAATTCAAATCATTGTGCTACTTACATCTGCTCATAGCAAGTCCTGTCGCTCAAACCAACAATCTTATATTCAGAATTTGCAGGACTTGTCTTTATCCTTAGATTCTTCAGAGCACGCTTGGCCTGCAGTTGTTAACATCAGATTTGGTTACTGGTTTAAAAGAATACAATGCCACTTGAGCTTCAATTCTTGTTATGTTACGATTTCAAACATGATGACAATACCTTTGCCCAGTCAATCTTGTTTGGATGATCCACCTTCTGGTTGGCAAGCAGAAAATCAATAACAGGGCCAGGTTTCACTATCATTGTTGTGGACACATCTGCATAAATCAAAAGGTAGATGTAAACAGCTGCATCCAAAGAGCTGATCACATACTGTGTACATATGAACATTAAAAGACATAACACACCAATATTGAGTGAAAGACCACTCTGTGTGGCACGGAAACTAGTATGAAATCCTCTACAGCCCATTACACCACCGCCCAGGTCAACAAAGTTGGATGGGTTATTGTGGAAGAAAGATTGCCGGACCAAAAGGCAACCCCTGCAAATAAAAGAAAAATGTCAAGATACTTAATATCGATGTTATATACTGAACTTTGCTAGTAAATAAAAAATATTTGCAAAATTCTTGTTCAGAAAGGTACAAAGGACACATACTGTTTTGCAGAGTGCTGTCTCAAGATGATGTCAATTACTCGGATAGCTTCCTGAGTATGCTCAGACTCCTGACCTCTCAAAGCCTGTGCAATTGCACTCATAGGAATTTTTGCTGCAAAACAGAGTTCAACTTTGAATGTCTTCGTCTGGTAGGGCCTCCTAACCCTTTTCCTGTCACTTCCAGAAGGACTATCATTGCCAGGGCTGCCATTTCCATTTGCAGCCGTCCTACAAGCAAGAAAATTAAGTTAGGATGAAGGAATAGTTATCACAGTACAAGACAAGGACAAAACAACTGAACTATTCGAGTCTTACTTTCCAGTTGATACATCTTCCAGGACAACGGTGAACTCGTTGTTAACCTGAGGAAGAGCACCAATTGTGAACAGGCTCTTCTCACCATCGTATGCAAAGTCTTTATTTGCCAGCTCAGTTGCATAAGTTTGCTGGAGCTTTTCAATAACTTTTCTCCCTACTCCCTTTCCATCAACAGGCCTATCATCTTCATACTTGAGATTCACCTGTATATAATAAAAAATATCGGTATCAGATTTCAGATCTGCACACAAAGACAAAATAATAACTCTAAATAAGGGTGTGAGACTCACGTAGTAGTGATGGAAGAATTCATCAGCTGTCTTCAGAGAAACTTTGAAATGGTTTGTGTAAAGCTTTATCTGCTGCCCTTTTCTGCCCAAACCTTTCCTAGGGACCAGCGTCCTCTTAGGTTTCACCACCTTCTTAGTTTCCTCAGCTTTGATAGGCTCACAATCTGGAGCCAAAGGAGGTGGAGGGGGCAATTCATCGGCCCCATCATTGTGGGACTCCATGCAGCGAGCCCCTCTACATAAGTTCATGAAAAGCAATCAATCAGAGGTATGCAACAGAAACCAGGCAAGGAAAAAGGCAATTGTAATGGAGGAATAAATACACCATCCAATCAGCATTCAACAAGCAACCCCTCTATTTCAGAAACATTGTAGCTAAACCACAAAGCTTCATTGGGAAAATCATCGAGCAAGAAACTTAGAACTGATATTTAAATTCTTTACAGTAGATATAATAGAAAATTTTCAAACATAAGATGAACAAGAATTTAGTAAATGTAAAGTCCACACTACAAAAAATGTTCCTAGAGTTTGGCCAGATGCCAGTTAGAATCTTTCCAGAATAGCTGTGAATATTCATTGATTGACATCATGTAACATTCTATTCATCCAAAGTCCGATTCAGCATAATGTATTCTGAACTGGAGAAGCAGTTGTCGCAAGGTCAACTATTCTATATGGTGCAGATATGTAATTTTAGTGAACGACACCCACTCCCAAGTCCCATCAACAGCTGTTTGCATCAGGGTGTTTTTTTTATTTATGTTATGACCAGTACTGATTCACAACTTAAGAGTCCTTAATCCTAATATTCCACAAACAAATGAAGTTTGTAAAATTATATTTTTCCCCGACAACTGGTGCTTTGTTTTCTAATATATACAGCTATCAATATACAAAAAAAAAGGCTGAAACAAAAAGCACAGACCGATAAACAATATGCCAGCACGAGTCATAACTTCTATGGATTAATGGTATCAACAAAATCATAAATTAACGAATTGTATTCATTTCACAACGACGGCAATAACTTAGTAATAGAAGACCACGTAGGCTCGGACACACAGAAAACATTCCCACTAAACGTTCACTAGTGACAGCACTCATACAGAAAAATCATACACAATAAGAAAATGAAAACATATGACCACGGGCAAAACATCTCACCAGATGCCTGGAGTCCAAAGTTGCCAAGCCGCTCCCCAATCCTGCACATGGACAAATCATACAACAAAAATATGATATATAAACGTGAAAGGAAGTTTACTCAAGAACAAAAGAAAAATGTGATAGTAAGTAAAGTACAATCGACTATATCGCTAAAATAAAACAAGAGGGAGAGCTTTGTCAAAAGGTAACAAATCTAGAAAGTAAGGCACCAACAAAGAGGCCCCTTTTCCTTTGTAACTCGTGAAGAAATTTCCAAAGACTCCATGAAACCCCAAGCACAGAAACCTGGACCTCCCACCAAAAATAAGAACATGACACACATTGCCTAATAATAATAGAGGTACATTTACCAAATAGCAAACGAAATGACCCCCCAAAACGATCCCTTCTGAAGCCTTAAACTTCCACAAAACCCTACCAGGAAAGGCAAAATCAGACCTCTAACGCGAAAGGAAGCAAAATCAGAAAACCCTCCATTACAAGGTGCGCCTAAATCCGTACGGAAAAGATACATACGAATTAACACTGACCCAGGGGTCTCTTTGGAGACATCAGATAAAATTTGAACAGCATCGAAAAGACTCAGGCACCAGAGCAGTTGGGGTTGTTCTTCATCAACTAAAAAGAAAAGAAGGCAAATTTTCGACCAAAAACCCCCAGAACAGGGCCCCTTTTTCCTTCGAAAACGAAATGCTGGGGAAAAGAACAATTTTTTTCACCAAGAAACCCAGAACAGGGCTTTTGTTCCTATGGGAAAAAGGCTGAAATTTTCCGAGACTAAAGAAACCTTAACAGTCGTGAACCCGCAGAACAAAATGCTGGAAATGACGATCTTTCCAAAGAAATCTCAACCAACTACCACAAAACAAGAGGATGCCGGCCAAAGAAGATACCTTTCTGCAAAGAAATGAACAGTGCCGGCATAAACCACTCTAAAACCCAAAAAGACAGGGTGAAATCAGACCCCCAACTCAAAACCAGAAAACCCTCAAACGTACACCACGGACCGTATCTGTGGGTTGTTTCATCGCCAATCAAAGAAAAAGCAATCTTTTTCTCCAGAATCACAGAACAGGGGCCAAAAAACCCACCAAAAATCAGCCAAAAACCTAGGCAACCCGAAACAAACCTCGAATCCGACACCATCGCAGACAAGCACCGAAATGCAGCGATTTTGGACCAAAAATCAAGGAAACGAACAACAAAACGCCCCAAGAAAAACAGAGCCCAAAACCCCTCACCGAAACAAACCCCCCAATCCGCGAGACACGAACAGCCGCGCCAAGAACAGAGGACCTAAATCCCGGCCTAGAACCCTAGATTTCCACCTACAGGGATGAGCGGGGGAGTGATGAGTGGGGTTTTCCGTTACCGAGGGGAGTGTGGTGGTGGAGGTGGAAGGCGAAGGCGACCTATGCCGAGAAATTCACCCCCTTCCTCTGTTCTGGACACCGGTCTCTGTTCTCCCCAATCCCAGCCTTCTTGTACCCGAGGGGAGGGGCGCGAGTGCAGGTCCGTAATTCTGACCTCGTCAGCGCCGGGTTCGCGCCGCGCGGCCGTCCGTGGTTCCGATCGTCCGATCCGGGCCGTCCATGTGGACCAGGAGAGGCCGCCGCTCGCATGTGACACGTGGCGCGGAGGCCGCTAACGGCGGTGACCGGTGAGAGTCACCCAGGATGGATGGGCCGGAGGCGTTTGGTTTGTCACGCCCCGTGCTCTCCACTTCCTCGGTGCACGCTAAAGCAACATCGTACTTCACAGTACTGTCCATGACGGATGGGACCACAAAAATCGTGCCCCACCGGTCGTGAAAGACGTGGGTTTACGGATGGTCAGAGGGCGTATATCCGCCGGTAGGAGAATCACCATCTCTTGATGTGGATGGCCGTGCGCCCAAAGATACGATACTTTCGGGCCCACAGATCAGCGACACGACGCCCCCAAGAAGCGGTCAGTGCACGGCGTCCCATCCGGTCTGGTACGGCGTTAGCGTCACGGAGGCGAGGAGGCCGAAGCTTCCGCCGATCCAACGGTCCGAAGACGAGACCCCTGCGCGCACTGGAGAATCTCAGCCGTCACAGCGCGCCGCCGTCTCCAAGCCGTTACCGCCTCCTCGGATATCCACGCCCACTCCACACGAACCGGAAGCGCAAAGGCTGGGCTCGTGCCAGCACAAGAAAACAACGAGCTAGACGCGGTCTGTTCTTCTCGCTAACGGACAGGTGGGCCCACGGATGACTAACGGACCCGCGCGTCGTTACTTCGGTGCATCGTGGACGCGGAGCATTCAACGAATCTGGGGTGGGAACCGCGACGCAGGCTGGCAGCTTTTGTACTGGCTGCCTCGCCGCTGCCTCCCTGTATTGCTTCCATTTTTGCGAAAGGGCTGGGTCTGGCTCATGAAAGCCGGGCCGCTGCATTTCCTTCTCTGCAACTGCTCCAGCTGCGAGTGCGGAGGCAGTACTCGGTCCGCTTGCCACCTGCCGCTGCAGGGGCTCCTTTCGCGCGCCTCGCATGGACGCCGGCTGGAACCGGGTCATCACGCATGTGCTGCTCGCCTACTGCCAGTCCTTTCCAGTTCTTTTCTTTGAGCCGGTTTGGGAAAGAAATTTGAAAAGATTTGAAAATTTAGTGCTGGGAAGGTGGCAAAGGTGGTGAAAGAGGAGATCAATTATTGACAGCTAAAGATGGATGGATGAGTACAGAATCTATTTATCGAAAGGTTGGCAGTAATTTAACTTACTGCGTTAATGCACTTTATGAAAGACATTCTAAAATGATCTGGATATTTATTGTAGAAAAATTTTTTGTTCAAATTGATTTGTGACGCCTCGTTAACTCGTAAGCGCGACTGGGTGCATAGGAGATTTACATGATGATTTTGTTTAGAAAACAATTCACGTAAAAAATTAAGTGAAACTCGAAAATACAGGGAGAAGGGAAGATGCATATAACCTTAAGCGGGCGCCTGTAGTTACATGGGAATATTTTTTATTGATATAAAAGATCTTATAAAAATTCCAAGATCGAAAAGAAAAATATTTTTCATATGTTGACAAGGTTTAAACTTACTGTGTTAAGGCACTTCATGATAGGAATTTTGCTTCAAATTCATTTGTGAGATGGAGGGCTTTAGTTTTGTGAGACAGATTAGAAAATTTTCACACAAAATCAGAATAAAGTGCAAAAAATAAAGAGAGAAGGCAGGATGGATACCCTTTTGTGTCGCGTCTGCGGTGCCATGTGAATTCTTTTTGGTCAATTTCTGTAGAGAATGTTCACATAAAATACATTATTAAAAACACAAATGAAATGATCAGCGGGGGAGAAAGAAATAGAAATGAATTTACATGCTAAAGTTCGCCTTCGGACGGACTCCATCGTCCCTCCTCCTCTTTGCATCCCCTCATGTATGATTCTAAAGAGATTAGGGGATTATTGTGGTTGAGACACTTTAGCATCGGCATCCCACCTCTCTCTAGTAGCGCACACATAGTTACTAGTCATAAGATATGTTCTTTTCGTTTATCGAGAAACGAAGGATGGTACGCGGCTCGGGACGGGAAGGGGTCAAATATATAGGAGGAGCGAGAGAGATGGCGTGTATCGAGTCTTGTGAAGAGGGACATGCCGCGCTCACGCGATATGCCCCTCGCATGTGTGGGGAACAAACCAAAGTCTTGTGTGGTTGACACGTGTATGACATGCACATGCTAACATGGATTTTCAATTAGGATACCACCTCGTATACCTTAAAAATATGGCTACTTTCCTAGAATAAGCCATTTAACAATTTATCTTGTAACTTTTCATGAAGAAATGGAAAGGGTTTAACAAGTCTCAACTTCGCACACACACACACCAACTTGATATGTCATTTTTTAATTCTTGACATTTTTTCATTCTTAAGCGTGAAAGAAAGTTTGCGATATAGAGAAGAGGCCATCTCTCACGTGAAGGATGTAGCGAGAGATGGCACGTATCGAAGGATGGTACGATAAACTTAAACCTTAAATATCTCATTAGTCGTGCTAATCCCAACATGGGGTAGATTTACTTCGTCTACATGGAGGAGGGCTGGAACCGGATCATCAGTTCATCAGTCATCACGCATGTATTTCTCTCTGGTGCTGGTCTTTTTCAGCTCTTTTCTTTGAGCTGATTTGGGAAACAAATTTCAAATGATTTGAAAATTTAATGTTGGGGAGGCGGCAAGGTGGTGAGAAACGGGTGAGAAATTACTAGATAGCTAAAGATGGGTGGATCAGTAAAGAATATTTTTCAATGAAATGTTGGAAGTAATTTAAACTTATTATGTTTAATTGTGTTTAAGACATTTTATGAAAGTCATTCTGAAATGATCTGGATATTGAATGTTTAAGACATTTTATGAAAGACATTCTGAAATGATCTGGATATTGAATGTGAAAGAGTTTTGATTCAAATTGACTTGTGAGCGGGATCATTGATAAGGCCTTGCTAATTTGTAAGCACGACTCGGTCTATGGGAGATTTACATGATTAAATTCTCCCATAGGCCCAGTCACGCTTACGAATTAGCAAGGCCCTATTGTAACCCTTCTCACATGGTATCAACTTGAACCAAAACTCTTCCACAATCAATATCCAGATTTTTCAGAATTTCTCCCATGAAGTGCCTTAACGCAATAAGCTTAAACGACTGCCAACCTTTGATGAATTGCTTCCATAAAGTGCATATACGCGGTAAGTTTAAACAATTGCCAACCTTTCAATGAATTGCTTCCATAAAGTGCATTAACGCAGTAATTTTAAACCACTGCCAACCTTTCAATGAATTGATTCCATAAAGTGCGTTAACGCAGTAAGTTTAAACCAGTGCCAACCTTTCAATCAATTGCTTCCATAAAGTGCATTAACATAGTAAGTTTAACCACTACCAACCTTTTCAATGAATTGCCTCCATAAAATGCATGCCCTAACGCAGTAAGCATAAACCACTGCCAACATTTCAATGAATTTCTTCCATAAAGAGCCTTAATGCAGTAAGTTTAAATCACCACCAAGCTTCCAACGGAAAAGATTCTTTGTTGACCTTGCCAATTTTTATGTGAATTATTTTCTTGAAAATTACAAAACAAATTCCATGTCACTCCCACATAAGGGTATATCCATCATTGTTTTGCGTTTATTTATATTTTACATGAAAAATTTCTAAACAAACAAAATTTGAAGGATGGCCACGGGGCCGAGAAAGAAGAAGGTAAGATTTGTAGGGACAGCGAGAGAGATTGTGCGAACCAAGCCTCGTGAAGAGGGACATGATGCCTCACGTGTGTTAAGCTCACTCGCATGTAAGTTGGGGACAAACCAAAGTCGTGCGCTTCGCACATGACACACATATCTTGACAGAGATTTTCAATTAGGATGCCACCTCCTATATCTAAAATTGTGACTAATTTCATCGAGTAAGACATTCCATGATTTACACTGTACGGTTTCATGAATAAATAGAAAAGGATTAAAAATCCTCAACTTCTCACATACACCATCGTTACATATCATCTTAAACCTTGACATTTTTGTTTCATTTTTAAGTGTGAAAGTTTTGCGATATAATGAAGAAACCATTCTTCCTTACGTGCGATTGATAAAACTTAAACCCTTGACGAGGACATCACCAGCTCGAATACGACCACGTTAATGGCGGCTTTTGAACAAAAGTTGAATCAGTCATATGCCATGATTATGTCTAATACATTTGATGAAATGATGCCGCACCATGATTTTTAGCCATGATGTGTGTTTAATTGCATTTGATTGGTCCTCCATTCCATCAATGTGTGTTCAACACTTTCCTCAATTCATGTAAGCACTTTCCGAAAATTATTATGTGCATTTGTTGGTGCACATTTTTGAGACATAATCGAAAAGGAAAAAGATCAACACAACTTTAATGCAGTGCAAATTTCATTTCTGGTCAAGGACTGGAAGCAGTGCTCGCATGATTGCCTTGTTGGTACCTTTAACTTGGATAATAGTCCAGTATACAAGAAGACTAAATTTTCATCGTTGAGCTTGAAAGCTTCTGAAAATTAGCTTCATTGTACATGTTGGTACAATGCAAATTGGATGAAAGCACGGATTGGTATGCTGTCATACCAATCGGATTGCTTACTGGGATAGACACAAATTAGTACAACATAACTTGACAGCACGGATTGCACTAACTTGGTAGTACCATTTATCAATACATATATCTCTGTCTACAGCTTTGCTATTTTAGTTTTTTTTTGAAGTGAAATATTTTAGTATCTTAATTTAGTAACTATTCTTTTGCCACGAAATCTCAAACTTCAGCAAGCATTTATGAAAAAGAAATCATTTCTGTCTATTAGGACAGAGATAATGAATAGCAGCACCTGACGACAATATCTGAAAATTCTAGAAAAAAATTATATCTGTTTCAAATGGGGCGAAAATTTTAGATACAGATTTTTTTTCTACCATGATAAATGATGGAAATTTAGGAGGACACAATTATGTGGTTGCTGCTTCTAAAACGGCACCTACTAAGATTGTAGGAAACAATACTGCATTTGGAGGGCATCATGTGAATGGAGTGAATCAACAATGCAAATCCATTAGTTGGAGAACTATTTGCATGCAGGTAAATGGCCACCGAAGTAGATTTGATGTTCAATTTCAGCTTACGAGTTTATTTGACGTGTTCCCACGGCCAATATGAGATGCAATGTGACAAGATACAACCCCGTAAATCTATGAACTTTTCTCGTGTACACCATGCTCTTGTTTATTGACGTGCAACAAAGTGTAGCTGAATATATCAATTTCCATCGCAAGGTGAGTATACCTGAATTTATTTCTCGAGCGGTAACGCAAGTATGTAAAACTATTGCTGATTAACTTTCGTCGCAAGGTGAGGTTCAAAGGTAGGCGGCATGACCATACATAAACTGAATTGTGAAGGTTACCAGCCATTAACTGTCCATTCAGTCTGCTGTTGATCTCCCTTTCTGCTATATTTATCCTGGCTATCCCTGAATCTACTCATCAAGTCATCGTTCCCCACTACTCTGCCAATGACTCTGTTCCTAGTTACCGTCTCTCTGTTTTACACTGTGCAGTATTGTGCGATACTAGTGTCACTGCATGCCGAGCCAGCGTTCGAAATGTTCGTTTCAAGTTTCAAAGCCCCCCTCGCTCTGAACCACAGGCGTGCCAGCCCAGCCAAGTAAGCGAGTGGCCAACCGCTTCGCGCCGGACGGTGCGGCGCCCGCGCGCGCACGGGCGGCGGCTACGTGGCGACGGCGGTCCAGTAGCTGGTCATGCAGGCGCTTGCCGGCGTTCCGATGATGCGTGTCCACTCCCAATCGCCGCAGTCCTCCGCCGGCCGCCGCAGCTCCGCCAGCTGCACGACGCAAACGGCCCAAACCAAGCGCACAACGTAAGCAGAGTAATCAATTCAAACGGAGGTCATGCGCACTCTCTTGATGCAATGCGACGCTGTCAGGCGGAGCAGGATCAGATTGATTTGGTTGCTTACCCGGCCGTCTCGCAGCTCGAAGACCACCGCGTGCTCCGAGAAGGGCACCGGCCGCGCGGCCGCCACCTGTTCGCCGAAATGCCACACCGGCGTCAGCACACCTCACCACAACGGCACAACGCAGGTCAAGGCCAAGGAACAAAAATGCTGCAAACCTTTCCGTCGCAGCTCCCCCTGAAGCCTTCCGCGGAGTGCTCGCCAGCGGCGTCGCAGCTCTGGTCGTGCGCGACCGCGGCGGCCGCCGGCTCCGACGGCGGGTGCCCGTGGCACGTCCACCGCCACGTCCGCCACCCGTCCAGGTGGCGCCGGTACACGCGCCCGTCGGACCCGACCACGAACAGCTGCGTGCCGTCGAAGCACGGGCCCGGGGCGCCGACGAGGGCCACCTCGCGGTGGGGCGTCCCGTGCTCCACCCACTCCCACCCGTCCTGCGGGCTGAAGTGGTACTCCACCAGGCCCCCGTGCTCCGACACCATGAAGAGGGACCCCGCCAGGGACTGCGCCGATGGCCGAACCGCCGTGCCCGGGGACCGCGAGAGGACCAGGTGAGGAGACTGGTAATGCCGGTGCCATAGCTCTGTGATTCTGTTGTACTGGTATAGGCGGCCGTTGCGGCCGATCACGAAGATGATGTTCCGTCTGAACACCTCCTGGTCCACTATGAATGCAATCTTGGTGTCAGGAGGGCTGTGGCAGTCCTTCCACTTGAATTTCCGAAACGCAACCTACACAAGTTTAAAATGATGATATTAAGCATTGGTGATATATTATGAAGTGCTGCTAAATTGTTTTCAGTTTTCTGTTTTTGTCTGTTTGGACTGCCAAATTGTAGTTAGTTGAATAGGTGCTGCTAGGAGTAGGAACTAGGAACACAAATTTGAAATATGGTAATATTGAGACAGCATTTGATAAATATCATTAGCCTGTATTTCAGAAGTGCGAGAAGAAGAAAAATTGGAGGAGGTACATTAGATAAATATCATTAGCCCGTACAATCTCTATTAGCTTGTTCCTGCAAAGTTCATTATTTTTTATACAGCAGTTTGCTACTAGTGGCACAAATCATATTTCTTCTAAAATCTGCTGACACTTCATCTTATTTTCGATGAGAAAGAAAGGAAACGATCGCTAGTTTCTGTCCACTAATGCCCCTGTAATATATCTGAATCAAGATGTTTAGACTTCTAAAATTGCCTGAATTTGTGTTCTTAGCTATTCCATTGCCTGCATCACAAAAGCATAGAAAGAGTGGGATGGCAGAATAAAACCAAGTCAGCTTACAAATAGACTCCTCCACAGATGCATTTATGATTTAGTGACACGTCTGCTTTGAAGTACTAAAGTATACTATACCAGAATAATTTTCTATAATTTTCATGTCACCAACCTTTTTTGTTCTTTGTTTCTATTCTTTATTTTGTGAAATCCTGCAAGCAGATTATCAACTACCTTGTAATCTTTATTAAAGAGCAATGTACACACGCTTTCATGTGACAAGGGCTAACATTACTCTAAACTAAAATGTGTTTGAGCTTGTACCGTGAACTGTAGCAGCCTGCCTCTCTTGTTAACAAAGAAAAGCGCATCATCGGTTGTTACTCTGCGAGATAGACCAGGGATGCCATCCCAAGGAGATCCACTTGCAACATGTCTTCCTCTCCTCATTGCTGTGCAGTTAATCCATGATAGTTCATCTCCGTTTCTTTCTCTAATGTGTAAGTTCCCATGCACATCAACAAGATACAAGCTGCCATTGTAACTTCCCAGTGCGGCTTTCATGGCTGTAACATGCTCATGTCTTAGCCACAACCAAATACCATTGCTGTTTAGATATTCAAAAGTCAAGCCACTATCTGTTATAAGGAAAAGTGATCTATCTTCATGCATCACTCGCATATGGAAATTCAGGTCAATACTTCTTGATAAAAAGTTGTATGGTTCAGTTTCATAGCTTTCATGGGTATTAACATGTAGGTAGTGTCGTTTCTCTTCTGCTTTTCGTCTCCTCGGAGGTATGTTATTGCTCAAGTCATTCGGTTCATTGTCCGTGGCTATGTTCTTTGCTCCACTAATACAATTTGTCGGACCATGCTCTTCGGTGCAATATTCGGCATTCCAGCCTTCTGTTTCTGGTGCATCTAGGATGGACCACTCATACTTGTTTGATGGTTTCCTTCTTGTGGTACTTTGTGGATTTGGACCAAAATCATCACCTCCCATACCAGGGAAATGCAGCTCACCAAGCCTACCATCATCTAGTGAGAATATCATTCTGCCAGCTTGAACCTGTACGCCTGGGACGTTTCTTGCGACCTTTGCATCCTCAGGAGACATGTGATTTGCCCATTGTCCTCTTATCTTACTGCTTTGAGATCCACCTTGTCCATTGAAAAAAAAGCACCATGTTAACACTATGGACCATGTCAGAATATTATATCGTTTGATCTGCTTGTTTTTCAGTGTGCTACTGTTTCAACTTTTTTTTTTGGTTTCAAGTCAAATTTAGTATGGCCTATATCACACCCTTATTCAGTATGCACTTGTATATCATATGTCCATAGACTGAAATTTATGTGTGCCATTCTTCTTTTTAATAAAAAAAAATAGCTCCCGCTCATTCTGAAAAAAAAAAAAATTACTTGATTAACATCTAACACAAATAAATAAAAATTTTACTGAGTTCATACCTGCATATTTTGGAATTTGATACTCAAATACTTTTCCTGTAGTTGTCGTAAAGAACATAGAAGTTGTATCACTGAATTCATCCTGCTGAATTTCTGTAATTGAACTCAGTCTGTAACCCACAGGCGCTCCGTGATTATCCCACTTCCACTTCCTTCTATGCAAGCGTCGCTCCACTAAAAGACCATCCTGCCAATCTATAACTTACTTTAACAAACAAAAGAAGCACTATTATTCAGTAGCTAGCAAATTTTATCGTTTGGAAATCGTTGCTTTTTCTTGATGAAGCTTAGGTATTTATTATGTTGAATTGCCTAGTAAATAGTAACATCCATAATGTTATGGTTGACACGTGACACCATACTTTCACTGTTGCAAGTACTAGTTACTACACAGATGCATGTTCTTTTTTCTTTGTTAAGCACCTTCAATAGCTTAATAAATCATGTCAGGAACACATCATATAATTGTTCTTATTGTATATGAGTCAACATGACTGAGAGAATTAGTACTTATAAGATGTATTGTAAGCAGGCTCTCA
Organism: Eragrostis nindensis; assembly: GCA_012490785.1. NCBI lineage: Eukaryota > Viridiplantae > Streptophyta > Magnoliopsida > Poales > Poaceae > Eragrostis > Eragrostis nindensis. The sequence continues at coordinate 158,650 of JAAXCT010001077.1, forward strand.
AACATATTTTTGTTCTCGGTATGATAAAATGAAAGTCTTACATACCTTGGTTATAAGGAAAAGTGACACTGAGTTAGGTCCTAACAAACCATGCAAAGCACAGCCTGCAGATGAGCTTATTGAAATGTTATCTGACATTTCTTCACTCAATATGTGCTTTTTCCATGATGGCTTTGATTCTTTGTCAAACTCGTATAGGTCTCCGCTGGAACTGCACTGCATCATCCAATCTTAGCATTGGAGTAAACCAAAAAATATATCTCACTGATTGTAAACAAAAGACTCATAAAAGAATGCCAAATTGTGGATAAACAACATAAACGAGCACAGCATTGATCTGTCTAATAAGGTTGATCATTTTCACTGTTCAATCTATCAGTGATTTTTTATGCCTAATACACCCACATATGAAGGTGCAGAAATAATTCTATGTGGGAAGCCCTCTTTTGAATTGTCCTCCCCTTCCCTTTTAGTTCCCCTGTTTATGCATAGTTGGTATTTGAGTGATTGAGTCTTTGGTCAGGACTGGAGTCGATCACACCTAGATGTTCTAAAACCACTAGTCTGAAACGAAACCATCCCTCTAATCCTTGATAAAAACACATGCTTGGCGTACCTCACTGTGAACAAGGTCCCTGGCCTTGCATTTCCAGCATCAGATATATATGATACATCACCACCTGGAGGACGGCCATGGTAATTCCACCTGTGCATCAGTAATGTTGGGCTGTTAATATTGTGTTTGAGTAGACCATGGAAATGGTGACAAAAAATGTGTGAACTGTTGGATCTCATTAAATATTCACTCTGCACAGTGGGAGCCTCTCCTACCGTTTTTGCGTAAGGAAAATTATTTTCACTCTAGTAAATAAAACTAGTTGTTAAACTCAGTCCTCTTCATGTAACGCCAGAGTTCTTTTAGTCAATGAAAAGTATAAATAAAGGTCAGTGCAATTTACTCTACGTGTCATCTGTGTGATTTTCCATTTGAATTTGAACTAGATACTACAATCATGCAAACTTGCAAAGAACTAAAGAAGATGTGGTTCTATATTACATTTTCTTACCTGAGAGGCTGAAGTTCTGTGACTTCAAGAAGGGACCCATTCATGGTAGAGAGGAAAAGTTTGCTGGTTGACAAGAAAGCAATATGCTGATCAATGCATGTTGGTTGATTCCAGATCAACTAGTCAATCCCTATTTCAAACGACTGTTACTTAGAACCAAGCATTTGGATAGACTCACCTTCCATCAGTTGAAACAATCCCGTTTCGTATACGCATACCTTGATTTGCTGTTTTTTCTCCAAGGTTTGTGAATGGTGGACCAGAGTTGAAAATCATTTCTATCCAGACCGGCTGAGCATTTTCATTTAGCTGTAGCTGAATATGTAGAGATATAACAGTCAATCATTGATAGCAACTAAGTAAATCCATTCAACAGTCAATTTCATTTGAATGTGTTTACTTCACTGACAAGTATTTCTGACTTTATACGGCATCTTCAATTCTTCATCTTATGTTTCAGAAAAAAAAAGCCAATAGCATGATCTGAACATTTTTTTTTGTTAAAAAAGAAGTATTACATTCATCTTCCTTGAGGTTAATCAGTTTACGTCGTACTCAAGAATTATCGTGATCCAATTATGTTTCCTTTTTTAATGTAATAAGCTGGAGTCAGCTGTTTTTTCTCTCCGGCTATTTCTGCTTTTGTGTGACTTCTTCTGCAATATTTCCTCTTCTCTTGATGATTACCACTGCTGATCTTTTGTTAAGTTACGTAAATTCTAAGCACATGTAAATACTAAAAACTCTCCAAAAGCGAAATCAAATTGAACAGGTATTTTGACTTAAAAGGGTCAAATAAACTACTGCCCCATCATAACTCAAGACGGTCCAAGAAAAGATACTAGCTAGACATCGTAAGATCAGTGGTAGGAGCTAATACTAGAACACAAGTCTGAATAAGCTGGGACTGCTCTTACTCCTTTTTTACTTTTGCTTTTGCAACTTCTTCCTCTGCTCTTGATAACTACTGCTCTTTGATCAACATCTTAATTATTAAGCACATGAAGGTACTGAATCCATTAGAAGAAAAAAAAAAGACACAGAAGTGAACCAGAATCCTTTTTTTTTTGTTGTTGGATTTAAAGCTTAAGCAGGGTAACAGACCACTGGCTATTCCTCCCCAAAAAAACATTGTTCTGTATCAACTCAGAACAGTTGATAAAAAAGCTGAAAGGGCTGCAGACTACAAGAGTAGAGTCACAAGATTGAATAGGCTGGAATCTTGACTGTTAGATCATGGAGTTGCAACTTACATGGTTAAGGATTCCATCCTCTGAGAGAGCGAGAATAGTTGCATTCACAATGAAAGTTGCCATCGCGTAGCCAGCTGAAGTTGGGAGCTCATGAGGAGCAATCACCCACATCACCCCATTCCAGAACCTCTCGTAGATCGATCCACTTTGGCCTGTCACCCAAACTGATGATTCCGACATTCTTGTCAAGGAAATTCTTTTTCTTATGGGCAAGGCTGGATCATTTCTTTCTTCTGAATCATCTCCACCAAGCCTTGAATCCTTCTCTTGCTGACTGTGAACTGAATCTCGTCCAGGTTTCCTTTCCGGTTGCTTGATTGACCCTACCTTTGTGCAGGTACCGTTGATACAGGACATCAAGTTGAAAGGCATGCTTATTTCCACCCAGGTATTACTCTGTTCCTTGTACTCCCAGAACCTATTTGTCTTCTGCTCAAACCTTGCTTCTTGCCTCGGGCTTGGATGTGGAGGGCACCATGAATGAGCAGAAACCATGAACTCAAGAAGAACGCAAGCTACAAAACATATAAACCACGGGAGGAATTGGAAATACCGGCCATACATGGCCATCTGATAGATCTTTATCCCTGATACCGATGCATGCCAGCGAGGTTTTCTCTATAGCTGCGCAGTCGTCGAGGACGAAGCCTCAAAAGCTGGAAGCTAGAGATCACGAGCTTCTGTCTCGGGAGGATGATATATTGGAAGGACCCCCCGTACTGGGCTGTCCTGCAGTTTGGAATTGGTAGCCGCTGATGCAAATTAATATATCAGTTAGGGGTATCGATATGCTATCAACTGTTATTTGGTGAAGGCTATAAAGTCACATGGATGGTGCCTTGGTGGTTTTCTTTCCTTTTCAATTGCTTTTCATCTACAACTTTCTCACCTGTCATTGTTAATCTTTGTAAAATTATTATTTGTTTTAGTAGATAGTTGTTGCACCTTCACACCTCCCGCACATTTCAGCCCTTTTTAAGTGATGCTGATCTCTTACTGAATAACTTTTATGCCTATATGGTAGGGAGGGAAAGCCGTGAGAATCTTTGATATTTTATTAGACAGGGTTGTGGAATCTGATGTTAAATTCACCGGGTCGAATAAAACCATATCTTCATTATATCAATGTCGTGCAATAGTCCTTTTCTCCATCTATTCCTGAGGTTGATGGTTGCTTAAGAGTTCAAACGTCTATGTGTGCAACTTGCCAACGCTAACCACCGCTGATGACCCATGGCTGCAGGCATTGGAAAACAGGTGAAAGGAACTTCTTTGCTGATATCAGACTGAAGAAAACTTTTCCACGCTGCTTGTCATCACTTGCCGATGGAATATCAGGTCTGGTTGATTGATCTCCCGAAGTCAGCTGGAACCTTGCAGCCGGTGTGGGGTTAAGTGCAAAGGTGAGTCCTGTTCTGCGTCACTTCCATTAGCGATGGCAAGGGGTCCACTAGCAGTAAGTAATTCAGTGTCCAAGTTTAGCATCTTGTTTATGTCTAGTAATTTGTGTAGTCAAACGGGATGGTCTCCTCTTCCTCCACACATTATAATAGAAGGACAGGTCACAGCGTTATAGTATGTTAATCTGTGTTTTCCAAAGGCCACTAATTGCACTGTCACATGTCCCTAACATGTACCAGTACTTGCTCACCTCAAATCGTTTTCCAAATACTGCCCACTTTTCTTTCAGTTGGAAAGCTGGAGTCTGCTTCAACTTCTTCCAATCTTTGGGCTGGTGATGATTCCTTCCTATACCTGATTTGTAGGTTCCTAGAGTACCACAACCGGTTAGCACCGGATGATCCTTGGTCCCTGCCCTCGCAAAGATGGCCGAGCTGAACCTTTTGGTTTGACAACCGTGGTAGCATGGAGCAGGAGGAACTGGTGGAGCGTCGATAGTACGGTGTCCTGATGTACAGCACACCATTTCTAGAGTTCTGGTGCGCTGAAGTCGCAAGCCATTTTTGCAGCATCATCTTGTCATATTGTAGGAAAGCGTACAGGCACGGTACGCATCGTGCAGTAGCTTGTAAAGGCTAGTGAAGCTTGGGCTCGCTCGTTAGCACGCTACTAAGCTTCTATATTATGAGAGGTTCCTTTCATATATTTATCACTGCAACATTGACAAAGCTGTTTCCACTCTGTACATCAACAACAACCAGGAGGCCAACGTTACACGGCGCCATCGACTGACGACGGTATTGCAGCACGCGACGGCTGGTGTTCGGCCACGTGTAAGGTCAGAACTGACGAGGCATATGGGGGGCTTATTGCCAGAAGGCTTGAGAATCACGAGGAATCTGGATCACTGGTTAAATAAAATCGAATCTTGGCCCCATTCTGAAATAAGATTCCACCTTCCACTGATGGCGTTTGTTTGCATTTAAGATCTACAATAATTGCATATAATTGATCAGAGCAGTGTCCCTGTTATAATTGCAGCTGTTAGTGTACCTAACAGTGGGGATTTGTGTTTTCCAAAGGGCGTGTGACAGATGCAACACGTTTCTGTTTTCTTTTCAAACCCCAAGTTGAATTGGACATGAACATCCAAATATAGATTTTATCAGTATAGTACCAGAGACCGTTTAGATCAGGTAAGAAGACGCCGTGAGCCCATGACGATAGCTTCGAGAAAAGAGAACTTTTACGGATTCAACCAACTTTCGTGTAGATAAGATTGTGACTCAAGAGTAACACGTGAAAGGGGGCCATCAGATAAGATAGTGACTCGTGCAAGTTTTGCAGCTTGGGATAGTAGATTGCGGCTCAACTCTACGCAAACAGACCCTCGTGTACAGTTTGCAACGGCAACAGCACTCGTGACTCGGCCATGTGGCACTCGGTCCATGTCAGCTCATTAGGTCATTAGAAGAAACGCGCACGGCCCGCTTCGTTCCTACAGAACGTTCCAACTATTTTCCCAAATTGTTCCAGCCTTTCCCTGATTGTTCCAGCCGCTTTCCTCACGGTGTTCCGCGCGGAACTTGGGAGCGGTGCCCTTCGGCGTGTGACGGCCAAGAGAGACACGGGCCGTCGAATGCTTGTTGCGTTAATCTCCAGCAGTATAGCCTCGAATTTTTTTAATATTTTAAACCTTTTTTAATTAATATTTTAATAATAGACCGATTCAAACTAAATTTGCAAATCTAGCCCATTTAGCCGCGCCAATCCGATTGGCGTGACTAACTCATCAGTCGCGCCAATTTAGTTGGCATGACCGATTATCACGTAAGCGTCGGCTGATACGTCAGTTGTGGGATGACTCAGCTCGAGATGGGTCGCGCCCATCGGCCTGGCGTGACCGATAGCCCTGTCGCGCCCATCGGCCTGGCGTGACCGCATGACCGCTGGGTCACTTTAACTGTGCCGGCCTCTCGACTCTGGAGCTGACTGACGATTCCACGTGACTGCCTCTGTGGCTTGCGCAACGGTGATGCGGGAAATAAAGAAGTAGTACTTCTGATTGGCTGCTTTTTATAGTACTGTAATCGTACTTCGCTTCGGTAGGAGCACATGAGAAACTAGCACTAAACTCAATCAAAATAATCTTTTTCGTTAATAGTCTAATATAATTTTAACTATACAATGTGTGCACATAAAATACATGATTAATAATTGTCCAATACTTTCACATCAGTGATTAAAGAGCCTGTAGCTTAATGGTTACAAGTGCCTCAATAGCATTTGAGGTCTTGGAATTGACTTCCTGTGAGAGCGAATTTTTATGATTTAACGACGTTGTAATGTTTTCAGTGGTAGTTGACGTTTTCGCCGTCAGCGAGGCGTCAGTGGTGACTTCGTCAATCTCGAAAATTTGTCGGCTCAGTTTTCAAAAATGCTTATAGAAATAAGGTTTGCATATGTGTGAGTGTCAGAGTTGCACTGTGTAATCAAAATAAAATTGCATACTAAGAATGAACAATAGGTTTTTCGGTTAATTCCGTCCGTCAATTCGGTTAAGAGAAACTTCGGTCAATAAAAATAATAATCAATTTAGTAAAAAATCAATTTATTGGACAAATTATGCAACAAACGCCATAAATATGATGTTTTGGGATGGGCGGATTGAAAGGAGTGAGGATTGATAAGCCTAGTGGTCTACTAGGTTAAAATGGTAATATCGGTTAATCACATTAATAACTGCAAATTGTAAGAAACGAGACAAGTAATTGTGATGATTTCTCTGTTTCTTTTCTCTCTTTTACTTTTTCTCCATGCGCTCTCTCCCTACTCTCCTGTCACCCCAGCACGAAAGCTCTACTACATGTTACAAGTAAGGTTGTAAAAATTATTCGAGCTCGACAAGCTACTCAGGCTTGGCTCGTCACGGGCTCGATTCGAGCTTGGCTCGACTGGAAAACGAGCCAAGCTCGAGCTGGTTCCCAAGCTCGCGAGCCTGATCGAACCGAGCTCGAATAGCTCGTCAAGATTCATCAAAGTTTCAGCTCATCTGCTCATGTGCAGCGAAGGCACTCCTGGACACGCTGGACTTGATTGAGCCCAGCTCAGCCCAATAACCTCCTCGGCCCAAATAACCTTCTGTCTAATGAATCAGGTGAACCCTATCCGCCGGCCGCCGCAATCGCTATCGCACGCAACGCACAGTCGAGAGCTGTCGCCCGTCGGCCTCTGTTCCTCCCTCCTCTAGCTGCGACACTTGACCTCTGCATCTTCTGCCTCTGATCCCTTCTCGCCTCTGATCCCTTCTCGACTACCTTCGTTCCTCGCTTCCACCTCATACCCTGCCGATCTTCTACCGCTCTCAATCCGCTTCCTCCCATCCCTTCCAAGTCTGAAGTCTGTTGTGTTTTCTTTTCTCACTTACCCGATCTCTTCTCCTACAAGCACGGCAGTAAGAATGCCACCATGGATTTGAATCTTCGGCCAAGGTGATTCATGGAGTGAGACTTCCTAGCTACTTCCTACTGGCGACGAGATGCTACTACACTGCCTTCAACGAGCTCCGTCGAGCCTAATCGAGCTTGTCGAGCCGAGCTCGAGCTCATGTATAGGCTCGGCCAGATTTCAAGCTCGGCTCGAGCTCGGCTCGATATTCCGCCGAGCTCGAGCTTGAGGTGCCAGGCTCGCTCGAGCTCGGCTCGTTTACAGCCTTAGGGTGCGTTCGTTGCACCCCCTCTAAAGTTTAGACCTGTTACATCAAAGAGAGTCTTACTATTTAAAAATATTTTCATTCATTTAATGACAAAACCTATGTCACGACCCCCCTGTAAATCGCGAGACGAATCTAATAAGCCTAATTAATCTAAGTTTCGCTACGGTGATGCTACAGTAACTATCGTCTAATCACTGCTTAATTATCCTCATTAGATTCGTCTCGCGAATTCGAGCGGAGTCCTGAAATTAGTTTGTAATTAAACTTTATTTGTAATCACAATATTCGTTGCAAAAACCCTCTAAAGTTTAGACCCCATGCAACGAACGCATCCCTAGTTACAAGTAGTAGCAGTACTGTTTGCTAAAATTACTCTCATATGAGGGCCCCGCCACATGATGTTGAGAGAGGTAAAAGTTGCTACTTTTTTTTTTTGAGGTAAAAGTTGCTACCTGTGTGACTGTGTGCGCCTCCACTCCCATTAGCCCATACTCACACGATCTAGAATAAATTAGGGTGTGTTTGGCAGCTGCTTTTTTAGCAGCTTCACTGTCAGCTTATAGAAAAAAGAAGAGAAGCCGTGCCAAACATCTTTGAGAAGAAGCGCTTATGAGCTTCTGAAGGGAGAAGCGCTTCTGCAAAATGAACTAGCAACAGAAGCCCAAAATAGTGGCTCATTCGGCTTATTTTTCTGACACATACCTCCTTGTTCCGATTTGCCCCTCGCGCGTCGCCCTCTCGGCACCCCGCGCTGCTGCCGCCCCTCTTCCCCGAGCCACCACCGAGCAGCCATGGCCGCCGGCCTCCGTGCCCGTCGCAGCCGTTGTTTCCCATGGCCCCTCCTCAAATTAATGCCTTAAATGGATACGCTCTAGCCTATTCCTTTGATTCCCTTAACTCCTAGCCGCCCTACTGCCCTTTCCCCTTGTGGATTTGAGAGCTCCTGAAGCTCATCCATGGAGTCTGGAACAAAGGAGCACGAACAGCCTTCTATTCTATCTCTCTCACGTTGTTGGGCCAATAAACTCCACCGTGTCTCAGTGTTTTAGGCTTGGGCTGCGTGGGATTTTGGGCCTGGGATTTTGGCCTTTTGGCAAGATTAGTTTTCATTTTGAAATATATGTATATGTCAAATGATGTGCTAGAACAAATAGTGTATATGTTTGGAACATTTTATTTATAAGCTGGAACAATTGGATTCATGTGTACAGCCATGTTAATGGACAAGGGCACTAGAGACATTTTAGCAGGATAAGCTGTTTTCAGAAAAGACAGAATAAGCTGTTTTGCCAAACACTTCGATAAGATAAGCTGTTTTCACAGATAAACCAGAATGAGCCAAAAAAATCTGTTTTCACAGATAAGCCACAGAATAAACTGTTTTCAGAATAAGCCGAAGCTCTGTCAAACACACCCTTAGTAGTACTCCTCTATCCACGGTCATGCAAGCGGCGGGATTGCAGGAACGGCACGAAACCTAGCGCGCTCAAGGAAAAAAAAATCCAGCGTCAGTACATGTACCGAACCGGGGGCTTGGAAGGACGTCAGTCCAAAGGGTAATAGCCGGATGGTTGAGATTTTAGGAGGACCTAGATGTAATCTTTATTTTCATTTGTGTCCTTGGTTTGTTGCTTAAGGACCCATCTTTATGTATCAATCTTTGTAAAGGTCTTTTTGCATTTGTACTGAACCTTCCAGAGTAACTAAGGTCCCTAGCCCTTTTGGGCGTATTTCCTTAAAAAAAAAGGTAATAGCCGGGGGCACTTGCCTAACTCACGCTTCGATACATGTACCTGAGGACCTGATCAGAGGATACTCACGTATAGAAGTCTCAGTCGCGCCGAACCACATGCCGTGAGCCCGTGACTGAACCTTGGGTCACGCCAAACAACTTGACGCGACTAAAATGTGACCTGGCAATTTATACTGACATGGTAATCGGTCATGATGAGTTAGTCACATCAATCGGTTTGGCGCGACTAAATAGGCTAGATTTGCAAATTAATTTTGAGTCGGTTTATTATTAAAATATAAATTAAGAAAGGATAAAAAAATTAAAAAAAAATCCTCCTTTGATCAAAGGATTTTCATAGGAAAAATGTAAGATTCTAGTTTCCATAGGAATTGGCACTGTAGCATCATTTGGAATGAAGGAATGAAGCATAGGAAAAACAAAGGAAAAATTCCTTTGCATTTCACAGGAAAAGTAACAATCCACCCAGACCTCTTTTTCCCAATTCCTTTGCTAGGAACGGGCAAATCATGGCTTTTCGGTTGTAGCAGATGAGGCAAATCAACAACTAATGCAAATCACACCATTGACACGTAGGACCAATATCCTAGTTAGCCCACCGGCAGTGTTTGCACATGAGTTTGATAAAATATAGAGTACTTGTGTAGATGATTACGAAGGTGATTTTCTTTAGGCCTGAAGGTTAGCCACAAAGTATTAGCGGTGGAAGCCATGCTTATCGGTGGCTTAGCAATAACAAGAGCTAAAAAAATAACTGAAGTGATTAACTCCTTTGATTAAGGAAGTAAATATAAGATTAAGGTTCGGTAAAATTCCTATATTTTTTCTGCGACCTAGCCAAACACTCCTTCCAACAAAAATCCTGTGTTTTCTAATCCTTTGTTTTGCATATACATTTCTATCATATTCCTGTGTTTTTTCTAGTCCTGCGGTTTTTCATGCCTGCATTCCAAAGGAGCGCTCAGCAGCTCAAAACACCCGAATGCTGCATAAAAAATTCTGCAATCTTCGAATTTCAGCACGCTCAATATATTTCAATGTCAGGCCCAACAAATCTAGCTCTTGCCAGGCCCAACCAACCTCTTTTGCAAAGATTTGGTAGCCCACAATGTTGTCCAGTAATTAAACGGCCCAGTGGCATTTGGAGAATATCGTTGGTTAACAATGTTTTCTCATTGTGGACCACATATATTCGTCAATTACCAATAATTTTCCTGTATATTTGAAAGACGAAATTTGCAACCCTAACTCCAATTTGGAACCTCACCTTTCGCGCTGTGAACGATTTACCCTACTTTCTAATGTACATGGACGAATCAAATTTCTGAAGCAACCGCGACACAAATTGGGCTGCAATTTATTTATTTATTTTGTTAAAAATTTAGCAGTTTGAATACAATGTAGAATTTGACAGTAACTACATATGCTAACTCCAAATATTACAGCAACAAACAACCAAAAATGCTTACTCCATATGCTTACTCCAAATGTCACAGTAACAAACAACCAAAAATGCTTAGAGGATCAGAGTTCTGGCTTGGTTTTCTCAAAGAGAAATAATAGCGCTCAGTATGTTCACTGTCGATCATCTGGGGAAAGGGTCATCATATCCTCTATAGAAAACATCTAAACTAGCTTCCATAAGAAGAGGAATCAAGGAAATATAAACAGCAGATTTACAATAGTCAGATGGTGAAAAGTATGCATCTATGTTAAACTCTGGAGGATCAGAATTCTGGCTTGATTCTCAAATGAGAAAAAATAGCGCACAGAATGTTCACTGTCGATCATCTGGGGAAAGGGTCATCATATCCTCCATCCCTAACATAACGTTATATAAAAAAGCTAAGTTGACCAGAGAGCATGTCAAATAATACGTTGTCCAGAGAATACATGGACGAATCAAATTTCTGAAGCAACTGCGACACAATGGCGATTTGGCTATGTAATAGTAGATAGCTGCTAGAGCTTTTGTTGGATTGTCCAAAACGAGTCTGTCGCCGTTTCAAGATATGAAACGAATGAGCTCAAATTAAGCAAAAATGTACTAAAAACGAAGCCAAAACTAAAAACGAAAGAACCAAGGAAACACGAACAAGAAATAGTGGAGATGATCAGATAGAGCTAATACAGATTTAGCCATCATGGCGGCCAATCAAACCAATAGGGAAACAATTTCGTCATCACATCATCTCCACAAATTCTAAGGACGCAGTCCACAACGCCAAGCTTCAATGGGAGAGCGAAGAAGAAAAATCGAAACAGAAAAGGGCAAAACAAAAGAGCACTTGGGGGGATGAACGGGGGCAAGGTTGAGTGATGCATCAGATCTCCAAGGTGATAAAGGTTGTTACATCACAGAAGGCTCAGATGCAAATTACCCATAACTTGTGACTCCTCATCTGCATCAGAAATCAATCCTGCTCCCGGGTCCCCCAAGCACCACAACCAAAAAAATTCAGATGCGAAAAGCAAAAGAAATCAAAGCAGCGAAAGAGAAGACGGAAGACGAAAGCCAGATGCAGAACGCAACTTCCAAGCAACTCACGGCAAAAAAGAAGCGTTGCGACGAGCTACTCCACGAACGAACAGAACCGCGATGCCGGCGATGATTAGACGGCGGAGGGGCGCCTGGGTGTTATATAGAGCGGGCAGAAACTTGTGGAGGCGGCGGCGGCCTAGGGTTTTCTGAGGGTTTGGTTCGTTCCCTCGGGGTGGCATAACCATCGGACGGTTCAGGAGGCACTGGGCCCTCATCACGCATGTACAGCCCAGATGACACGCCTACACGAATTTCTCCTCATCCGGCCTGGCACGGTCCAGCTGGCTCGCTCTGGGCGGAAAAGAAGGGGAGATACAGAACGAGGCCCAACTGCTCTTTCTGTTGTGTCTTTGTCTCTCTCTCTCAAAAAAAAAAAAAAAACTCCTTCTGTTTCTTCAGGTAGAAAGGGTTTTGATTCGAGGCTTTTGCTAGAGGAAAATAATTCGACCTCTCTCCTGTTTATGAGTAGAGAGCTGAAGAGGCATTTTTTTGGGCTTCATTGCTCCTTCTATATGTTGAACTATAAGTGAGTTGGTTGGTACATGCAACTCAATATAGTATCAGGGCCAGAGGTCTCGAGTTCGAATTCTGGCTTGCAGCCCACTCCAATATTCCACGTTTGCAGCCTGAGGGAGCCTGCACGTGAGGAGAAGTGTTGGAGTATAAGTGAATTGTCCACCTTTCCCCAATTAGCTTAGGCTTTTGGGTGAACTGGTTGGTGCATGCAACTTAACATGGTATCGAGCCAGAGGTCTTGAGTTCAAGTCTTGGTGACCGTATATTCTGCTGCGCTGCTTCTATTTCCACATCTGAGACCTAAGGGAGCCTCCACGTGAGAGGGAGTGTTGAAACATAAGTGAATTGCCCACCTTTCCCCATCAGCTTAGGTTTTTGGATGAGTTGGTTGGTGCATACAACTCAACATGGTATCGAGCCAGAGGTCTTGAGTTCAAGTCCTGGTGACCGCATATTCCGCTGCGCCGCTTCAATTTTCACATTTGCGCCCACGAGAGCTGCACGTGAGAGGGAATGTTGAACCATAAGTGAATTGCCAATCTCTTCTCATCAGCTTAGTCTTTTAGGTGAGTTGGTTGGTGCATGCAACTCAACACTGTATTGTACTAATGAAAGAGCCACAACGGCAAAAAACTTTGCCAAGCCGAAGCCATGTCAAATGCACCCTGAAAGGGATATTATGACAACAACGCTGGTAGGTGATCCTTGATCTGTTAGCATCAGGCGGCACGGCTCCATTTTGTCCAGATAACTAGGATTCAACTTCCCTAGTGTTAGACTCCTAGGCGTGATCCTTCAACTGTTTTGGTTTTAAGTGGAAAATAATTCCATTACTCAATGGCTAACAAATCGTTAGCAACAATCCAACCAATCCATGCAAGGAGAACATCCACAATTGGACTGTCAGGGATTCACACTCACAACCTAGGGCCGCGAATGAATGTGCGGCTTTGTTACAGTCACTCTATATATGAACGACAAGAAATTCAGCGATGATTGGCTGGTTACTTTTGAGTTTTGACTATCAAGGCTCCTGCCGGCGATAAATCGTATTCCTCTGAGAGTAGAGCCTGTCTCACGAGGAATGCATTAGTTTCCAACACCGTATGGCCAATCTCGTGATCAATAGCTGGCTGCCTGAACACCTTGCATACAAGCTATGACTTCTGCATGGAAAGCATTCAGCAAGAAATCAATTCTTCCACGCGCAGCAGCCACATCGTCATAAGAGTAACGGATAATGTATCCCCATCCCCCATCTCCGATTATATGGTTGAAAGCAACATCAAAATTTACCTCTATCTTCCCTTCCCCCGGCGTTTCCCAGCGTAACTTGGCTTTGCACTTCTCGTCTTGCTAAAGATTTTGAGTATTTCACCAGTATAGAGATGTACGTTGGTCGCTTCCCAGATTTTCTTTCTTCCGTTCCACTATGTCCCCAAAGCCACAATGCACTTCAGTCTTGTTTCTTCTTTCAGAGACAGAGTAAACTCGACTTGTTCCTTTGTTGTTTGCTGCTTCCATATACTCTTCCATAAATCTCATGTAGAGCTCGTCTGGCTTGGAGTTACCGAGTTAGTGTTGCTCCAACGGCATAGATCATCTCTACACACCTTATAGGCGCTCTTGACAAGAACAGTCCCCGGGCCTCATAACGTCACGCAAGAATATTGTCTACGCCCTAACGCACTGACAGGGCCAAGATCAACTTCACGCTTATTCCTCCCCCAAAAAAATCTCTCGCACTAACGCTTCATCCCACGAGCCAGTAGTTGGTCGATAACTTCTATCGAGCCACGCGGAGTGATCGGCTGCCCATCGCCTACTACCCACATATGGTGCCCTTCTCCAACAACTTGCCCCTCAAAATACTGCGCATGTGTATGACATTCCACTCTTCGGTCGTGCTAACAAAGGTGTTTGGGAAGTACCAAATCGAAGGTACAAATCCTCCCTCGTTGGATGAATCATTGCCTCCAACTCAAAAAACAATGCTACTTGAACTGGTAAACCTTAGACAGCACGAGTACTGTTTCTCCAGTTAGCCAGGGTACCACATAAGAGAGTTTATTAGCAAGACATGTTCCCAGTTCTCGCCTGCGGTTTGGCAGTAAAACATTTGATCCAGTATAAGCCGCCATGATTTCGTCAGGGCTTTGCCTGTACCTTACAACAGTATTGAGCAATCTACGTTACAATCATACTGGAAACAAACGATCAATCAACAGAACCGCTTGCATATTGACCATTCAGTCTAACAGGCCGTTGACATTGTGGTCATATACGAATTCGGAAGAACAATATGCACAAAGAATTGAGTTGAGCATCATAAAGTTTAAATTAAAGCCAGGAACAAAACTTCAATTCAAAATATGTTCCCACAAACTCAGTTTACTGGTAATGCTGTTTGTTCAACACAGTAAGACCAACAAATAAGTCCAGCAAGATCTACTACAGCAGAGAAACTCGAAGACAGATCCGGGGAGGTACTGGCACTGCTTCTTACTGGTCACCCGGTGTGGTCTTGATGATATCAGAGTCACCTGAACCAAACGGAAACACAATGAGATGGTCTGAACTTTATTTCTCAACATGCCAAATCAGTCTATTAAAGATAAAGGGAAGAGTTACCGGGATCAATAATGCTGAGGCAGCAGACACGGAAGTATTTACCACAAGCTGTTCCCAAGTCAACATTGTCTGGACACCGAGCACAAAATGCAATTACAATATGAACTATTTTTTTAACAACTCCAGAGTTTTGGGATGGTAACTTACTTCCATGGAAGTGGTGGACAGTGACCTTCGCCAACATAGCATAGTACTCAATCTCGGACTTCCGAAGGGGAGGGCAGTTGTTAGCAATGATCACTAGCTTCGCTGAAAAAGGTATATGGAATCAGACTTGTGCTATCCAATGGCAGTGTCAAAAAAAATATTAGAACTCATTAATGTACAGATTAAATCTGGCTGTCATACCACATATCATAACATGAAAAAGAGTGTCCCTCGACAGACAAAACAAAATAGATGAGACAGTTAAAACTCGACAAGATTAATTGAAAAATCATCAGTCGCAGAGGATATCCACACTCCTGCTAGTAACCAGTGATAATACGCAGGTACACTATGCAGGATATGGGAGTTACTATGGCGTTGACTCATACGCAATGGACATCTGATCACATCCATTGGTAATCAGTTTTTTCAACGCTAAAAAATTTGAAAAACTGTTGTATGAAACAATTGAAACAAAGTGACAAGAATATAGGAGTAAATACAACATTAATTGGCCATGAAACTATAACAAGATTAACTACATATGTCTACTTCAAATATTACAGCAACAAAAAAACAAAAAATGCTTAGAGGATCAGAGTTCTGGCTTGGTTTTCTCAAAGAGAAATAATAGCGCTCAGTATGTTCACTGTCGATCATCTGGGGAAAGGGTCATCATATCCTCTATAGAAAACATCAAAACTAGCTTCCATAAGAAGAGGCATCAAGGAAATATAAACAGTAGATTTACAATAGTCAGATGGTGAAAAGTATGCATCTATGTTAAACTTTGGAGGATCAGAATTCTGGCTTGATTCTCAAATGAGAAAAAATAGCGCACAGAATGTTCACTGTCGATCATCTGGGGAAAGGGTCATCATATCCTCCATCCCTAACTTAATGTTATATAAAAAAGCTAAGTTGACCAGAGAGCATGTCGAATAATACGTTGTCCAGAGAATAAAACGGGGTGTCCATGCAGCCCAGAGCAAGGCTGAGTTAATGGGTTCAAGCCCCTATTCTCCTTCTTTCAAACTCGTATTCACAAATTGACATGTAAAAGGTTCACTTGGTTCAGCACTAATGAAAAAAACGTATGATACAGCTACTGCTGACATTTAATAGCAAACAGGACACATACTCAGGATAATAACATTATATCAGATCACCACGTGCCACTGAAATGTTTTAGGTATCTACCACAGATCTATGAAAATGGAAATAGGAGTTGTCAGTATATGCCACCACCGGCTACGGACCCACAAAAGCGAGCCCATAAGAACAAACAGCAGCGAAGCAAATTGCTATCGCATCTGACTCATACACGGCAGCAATGAGATCCACCGGTAATCAGTTTCTACGATGCGTATGTAGACGATACGACATGACAGCATCCATTAATTCTACTGAACGCTCACAGCAACATACTTGGCTACAAATCTAGCACGAGGCATGTATTTACTCTACTACGACAGGTTATCCCACAATATAACAAGTACAAGCATACGAAACCACATGGTTCTAGCAAGCCTACACATCACAGAGCAAGGCGAGGCACCGTTTGCTTACACTTTGAGTTCCTGAGGGTCCTGAGGACGGTCTTGTAGCCGAGCGTGTACTTGCCGCTCTTCATCACAAGCTGCAGCTTGTTGTTGATGTTGTCCGTGGACTTCTTCTGCAGAAAGCCAGAGAACAACCAGGAATTAGCACCTTACAACCTCGAGAAGAGAAATGCAAGATCCCATTCGTCCAAGGATCCAGCCGCGACGGGAGAGAGAGACGGGAGAAGGGATCGTTACCGTCTTCTTTGTGGCCACCATGGTTGCGCCCCGAGGAGGAGTGGCGGCGGCAAGGCCTGTTAGGGTTTTGCGCGGCGGCGGCTGCTCCTTCTCGGGGGTGACTGCAAGGTAGAAGGGGGAGGATGCTAGGGTTTGGTCCTTTTATAGACTAGGAAGGAAGGGTTTGCCCGGTATGGGCTTGGTTCACTTGGGCTTTCTATTGATGGGCTTTATTAGGCCGAATCGGGTTAAGCAGTTAATCCATTTATGCTTCTTTTCACCTCGCTTGTGGATTCATCGTCGTTCTAAAAAAAAAAAACATCATCAAGTAGAACGATGTATGGTATAATTTTGATGACATTCTTATGAGTTTCTCGTGGATGTAATTCATTATTCACTTGCGACTATTGATGTAAAGAAAAGAATATGATTAACAACGTAAATGGATGCATTGTGCATGAGAGCCAAGGAGTACAGTACTTCAGAGCTACGATAGACAAGTCAAATGGCGACGAAAGTGAAAAAATTCAACTGTGATCGTGTTTTAATAACAGAGCACCACAAAAAATGGTTTAATAATCGAGCCACATTGGCAAATGGATGATAATTAGTCATACTGTAGCATTATGTACGGCAGTACATATCGTGCCTTTGACCTTTGTGAGCACACATCTTCGGTACACAAACAAAGAAACACGAAATAGTTCACCTTGGCAACATGTCAGAGTGTACTTTTTTTTTTAGACGAGTGGTTGTGAGCCGCGGATGATACCTGCACAGACAGAAAAAAAGGCACGGTGTGATGTGTGCGATTGGCCCAACGCAGTTCATCTACCCTTCATCTCAACCAGAGCGTCTGATCCAATCATACACAAAAAAAAAAAAAAACCCGGCTCATCATGACAAGAGGTCGAGAGACATTAGGTTTGTTCAAATTGATTGTCAACCCTGAGGAAGAGTGTCTCGACCTGGGGCATTTATCAATGAACTTTAGACTTTCATCCGGTCATCCATTTGACGAAGTCTGTCCCTAGTTATTTCATCAGATACCTCCTTTATTATATTTTTATACCAATGTTAGCCAATTAGAAATTTCAATCAAAGCATTGGCCGAGGGTGATGTTTCAGTGATTTAAATCAGATACATACTTCTTCTTTTTTTGCGAATGGGATACATATTTTTATGTTAATGTACTGCATAATACTCTTAGTGATTCTCTATGATAAACTCTTAGTTTATCTCAAAAAATCACTTCACCAGGATCAGCCGAACACCACCTTTCCTGAAACACAACGTTTGACGCAACTATTGATTCTGATTGAGAATCAGTTTTGTGGAGCTATATCACACTGGCTGACATGATAAACTTAGCAAAAACGTATTCATGACAGATCAACTTGGAGTAAAAAGTGGATCGAAAAGAAATATTGGAATAAAATTTGGGCCCAAGGCAACTTCGAAACAATCTTTTTTTGACTGGAACTTCGAAACAATCTTTTCTTCTGCTTCCGCAAGAAAGAAAAAATAAACAGAGGATTACGAGATTCCCCCGCCGATGATCATCACCCTCAAATCGTGGTGGGCCCGGCGAATCCCAGCCGACCGATACAGATCGACGGCCAGATAAATCGGAGGAAGCCCGGAACAAGTCTCCTCCTCCTTCGCCCACCAGGCCACCACCCTCCTCCTTCCCTTTGCCCATTCTCTTCCCCTTCGTCCATCTCCTCGTCGCCGCCGCGCACCGCAGCCGCCGCCGGGAACCCTCGCGAATCCTCGTCCTACGGTACATTCTCCCCTCCGATCTCACTGCCCCGCAATCTCTCCCCTCCTTGGGTCGCCTCCCTTTCTATCGGGGATCGGCCACCTCTCGCGCTCTCGCGCGATCGAATTCCGCGCGAATCTGTAGGGTTTCGCGCGATCGAATTTCGCGCGCGGGGATGGATGGTTTCTCGGATCGGTTGGGTTGTTAGGCGTGTCCAATTTGCGGTGGCTGTTAGGGTTGACGTGCGTAATTTGGCTGTGGCAGGGTTGTGGGGGGAGGCATGGCTCTCCGGAGGCTGCTGCAGCAGGGAGGCGTCCTGCCGCGGATGTCAAGGCTGGCCGCGGCGCCGTTCTCCACGGCGTCGGGGGAGACCGTCCGCGCCACGCTCTTCCCTGGCGATGGCATCGGGCCAGAGATCGCTGAGTCCGTCAAGCAGGTACGGAACTGCTTCTGTTGTGCGCTATAATTTTCGTAGCTGGGTCTTCTTAATTAAGGCATCGTTCCTGTGTTCCACAGATTGGTTTGATTGATTAGCACAATTTGAGCTAGGTTTGATGATAAGCCAATAGGGACATTGTCCATGCCAAGTAGGGCAGTACTACCTTTTTATATCCACAAATCATTGGATTCTTATTCCTCAAGTTCAGGCTACAAAATAGCCTAAAATTTGTTACGCTGTGTTACATGAATACACATGCCTGTCAGCCGATTCAGACACGGTGATATAAACACGGATACACTTATATTGTGTGTATATGCGTGCCATCGTTAGACTGCAAACCTAGAAGCTGAATTGTACGCACATAAATATTACAGTGATGAGGTGAGGTGGTCACAAAATGTAATGATAGGAATACTGAAGGGTTGGCTTCTGTGCTTCACCCAAACTGAGAGGAAAATGATGATTCACTGGTTCACGGATCACTACATTTTTGGTTGTTAAAAGGCAAACCTCAATCCTGAAGTGTGAAGAAATCACCTTTGGACTCTGTAGATTTGTAGTTCTAGGATAAATGAAAACTCCAGCATTTGTGCTAATGTATGCAACATTTTATATGAATATTTCATTTAAGTGTGTATCTTCAGCAGAAAGGATCACAACACATGCTGCTTCATTGTGCGGTTGTGCCCAGGCACATGCTAGACAGTATATCAACAGTACTAGCTAGCTTAGAGTTTGTTATATCTGTTTTACCCATTCCTTTCAGATTAAAATGATGATGATATATTTTGTTAGTTGAAAAGATATTTAAGCTGATACTGCCATGAGATGTGCTCGCGGAAGAGCATAAATTCTATGCTGATGCTTTATTAGTAATTGATCCCTATAAACTTTTGTACGGATATAGTTTGGAAAAGATCTCTTAACAAGTTCCTGAATTCTGCTACCTTTGTTTTGATGGCTCACTTCATCGTTTTTTATGTTAAAGTATGATTAAGGCAGTTCTTGACGCATTTTAGTATCGAGGAACTATCTTGGATGTGTCCAGTGAAACAATTGCTAGCTTGATCTGAACAGGGGTGGAAATGATTGACCACCTTGATCTCATAATGTGAAAGGATGCATATGGTCCATATTGAGTTCAACATGTTTCTCAAATTTTGATCTGAAATGGAACTTTGCAGTGATAGGATAGTTTGTTGGTTAATGAAGCGCCAAATTCGGTTTTTGATGCGCAAAGCAGAGTACTATAATAGTGAAACTATAATTATGCGTCTGATTTCCGCAGCACCATAGTTTATATTACTCTTGTTTATTATTGTATAACATTCATTGGTATATGATACCTGAGAAGGTAACTTGTTTTCACAGTATCTTAGGTTTAAGTTTAATGTTTTTGTTTCGCCATTTCAGGTATTCAATGTTGCAGGGGTACCCATAGAATGGGAAGAGCATTATGTTGGTACAGAAGTTGATCCCAGAACAGAGAGCTTTTTAACGTGGGAAAGCCTGGAGTCGGTGCGTAGAAACAAAGTTGGCTTGAAAGGTCCTATGGCTACACCTATTGGAAAGGGTCACCGATCATTGAATCTTACATTGCGGAAAGAACTTGGACTTTACGCCAATGTCAGACCTTGCAACAGCCTTCCTGGCTATAAGACTAGATATGATGATGTTAACCTGGTGACAATTCGTGAAAATACTGAAGGAGAATATAGCGGTCTTGAGCATCAGGTAATGAGAATACATATATGGTACTTTCGCTTTATGATTCTCATTACTACTTTTCACTACATGCTAGTTTCTTTCCAGGTTGTGAGAGGTGTTGTGGAAAGTCTGAAAATTATTACCCGCCAAGCAAGTTTAAGAGTGGCAGAGTATGCTTTCCATTATGCCAAGGCCAATGGTCGGGAAAGGGTCTCTGCAATTCACAAAGCCAATATCATGAGGAAGACCGACGGTCTTTTCCTCAAGGTTTGTAAGCGAATGTTTCTTCTTTCTAATTCTTGGAACAGGTTCCTAACAAAAATATTCTTGAGAGCTTAAGTTCCTTTTCTTTTATTTTTGTAACTGTAGTGTTGCCGTGAAGTCGCTGAGAAGTACCCGGAAATTCAGTACGAGGAGGTCATCATCGACAATTGCTGTATGACGGTATGCTCCTCTCAACTCGATCTACTCATAGTTTGACGCGTACTTGATAAAGATGCCCTGCCTGAAAGCATTGATTTTTATAACTTCTGTTGATATAACTGATTTTAAACTGCATCTGCTTGCAGCTTGTCAAAAATCCAGGACTCTTTGATGTTCTTGTGATGCCAAATCTTTATGGTGACATTATTAGTGATCTATGTGCTGGTTTAATTGGCGGATTGGGCCTGACACCCAGGTAGACTTGTTTCTATTTGTCTAATATTTTTTGGGGGTTATTTAGTACAACATCAACTTACTCGTTGGTTTCCAGTTGCAACATTGGTGAAGGTGGCATTTGTCTGGCAGAAGCTGTTCATGGCTCTGCCCCAGATATCGCTGGCAAGGTGAGTGTCATGATAGTGTACTTTAAATGTTTCACATAACTAGTCACATGTTTTACTTCCGTCATTATTGTGTGTTATGGAATCCAATATGAAGGCAGTGGGATTATTTTTCTATTTGAATTTATTTGTTTCATTGGATACCCAAATGCTGTGGGTTTACTTTAACCCCATGACTTCACCTTTTTCATTTTAATTATCGTAGATTTTCTGGTCATGTTCCCCTGTTAAGATTCCTATGATTCCTATGTCTACCCTAATTGATTTTTTTTTTCCAGAACCTTGCGAATCCTACTGCTCTGATGCTGAGTGCTGTTATGATGTTGCGGCACTTGCAATTTACTGACCAAGCAGACCGGATCCATAATGCGATCCTCCAGACCATCGCAGAGGGGAAGTTCAGGACTGCTGATCTTGGCGGAAAGGCATCCACATCAGAGTTTACCAATGCAGTTTGCGATCACATCTGAGGACCAGAAGTGGATATTTTCTTCTGATTGTTTTTGCCCCTCTAATTTTTGTTGCATACCAATTGGAGCTTTAGCTTTAAGAGGATAACTGGCAGCACCTCAAAACATCGTTGGGCTCATGACACGGTTAAGACCGTATAATAAGTTTTTGTCACATTCTTGCTCTTCAGTAATTCTTTCAACGTTGTGATCAAGTCGGAAAGAATGGTGTGTAATAACCAATGACAGCATTGTAGGATAGATTATTTTTTTTAATGTTCTTGATTGAAATTTCAGGCCAACTGGTTGGAAAGCCAGATACATATTCACCCGGTCATGCCCTTAGCATTTTCTCATCAAACATTAGGAATTTTCTTATGCTAACTGCCTCAGAACGTGAATTTTCTGATGCAGACTGCAGATCAAGGACATTTTTGCTCTATTGAAGTATGATACACAGCTGTTATTAACAGAACGTGAACTTATACTATGCCCACATTGCAAAAATATATAGGGAAGTAGATGTAGCATCAACAACATTCTTCGATGCAAAATTGGTTCAGAAATTGGAGATATCAAGCGAATAATAATGTCTGCCAGTTCCAGTTTTCTTCCTGCAGAGCTCAAAAGAGATCTCCTGACGGCGGTGCATTTTCCATTCTGTATGCAGGCTTGCCGCAGGTCTTTTTCCTTTTGTTTGGTTTTCCATTCGCAACAGGGGGCTTTCACAAATATCGTTCTACTCCCACTAGTGGCACGGGGTGCTAGAGTGAAACACCGCTCAGGTCCGACGTTTAAGGCGTTTCGTCTCGCTAGTTTCGTCTCGCCGAGAAAATTAGGTTATGAATGTTTAGAGATCCTATCTAACCTAGTTTGCTTCTTGTTTATCGCTTCTTGTTTTTCGTATTCGATGAGCAAAAGCAATTACAAGAATGATTTGAGTGAATAGTGTTTGCCGTATTGGATCAGTATAATTACAGTACTCAAGCAGAACTACTGAATTGCGTCGAAGTCGAATTGGATCGATATACATCACAAGCAAAAGAAATCCTGGCTATGAACCAACGTAACATGAATGCCACGCCGTCTCAGATTTTAGAATTGCATCTGTTTCAAAGCAATGCTTTGATTACATGGCGGTGACATAGCTTCATAGTCTTATACAGAAAAAGAGCAACCATGTTTCATAAACAGACCTACACAGAACCATTGAGACATTTGATGGCGCTATAAGCACATAGGAGTATTTGACAGTACCACTTCAACTTGAAGCCTGCAAGATAAACGGCAGAGCAGGCACTATTACTGTATGTATCGTTTGGCTAATATGGTATGGGATATGACGGCCAGAAACCAACAAATTAATACAATACCTTGGGAATCAACCCAATGAGTTCTGCAATTGTTTGATGAAAATTTGACGGCAAGTATTCACGACTGGAGCTGCCAGTATTCAAATACGTACTAGTGTAATACTTTGGAAGAAAAGCAGGAGAAGGCTAGCAAGCAACGTTGTGCAGCTCGAAGCACAGGTGCACGTGTAGCTGGCCAAAACGTATGACTCCATAAGAAACGCAGCGGCTGGTGCGCGCGTACGTAGTATACTTGCATGTACATGCAGGTTATACGTCCCCTGCTTCAATCTCGGTGGGCCCTGGTCCACAAATCAGCCAGCGGTGGAGAGCTGAGATTAGGATAAACATCTAGAAGCTTTCGAGCTCGTCAGCTGATTAAACAATGAAGTCGGCAAATCATGTCGTTTTCTTCTCTCACAAAGCTCACTGATGAGCGGGCCTGCTCTTCGGAAGCCCCACAGCTCGGTGAAGGCAGACGCACGAGTGAAGCGCTGCGTACTTATCACACCGGCGGAAGCGGCGCGACGCTCCCAGCGAGCGGCGAGCTCGGAGGCAGCCCAACAAACGAACGGCGGCGCACGCGACGCGCCCTCCGGTTTTCCAGACCTAGCTACTGCCTATAAAAGGCCACGCCCTCCTCACGGTGAAGGGGTTCGCAACTGGAGAGGGGCGCGGAGACGCTGCTGCGATTCCACACGAACGCGTAGTGATTTCTGCCCATCTCTTTCACCATTTCCACGCCGCGCTCAGGCGCTTGCGTTCGCCAACCTCGGCAGCTCGTCGGATCCAGCCCGGAGCTCTTCCGCGGCCGGCCGGCAGTCTTGTCGATCGCCTGCGTCGTCATCGTCCGGCAGCCTCACCGATCATTCGCGCCGTCGCCGTCCGAGACCGTATCGACGCCATGGCCTCCCGGGAATATGGTGAGATGATCTAGTTTTATTTATTTAATCATTTGCATGGATAAGCTGCAGGTTCTCTCGCACAGGCATGCATGCATCAACGCTATGGTTGCAGTCCTGTACACGTATTCGTACGTCTTCATCCACTACATCAGGGCGCGCGGTCTCGTTGATGAACTCGACGGCTTCAGCGGTGCGTGCGACGTCAAGCATGCGCGGCGAGCGTCCGGCTGGAGGTGAAGACAATCCCGTGGTCGCGGCGCCCGGCTTTACGGCCTCAACGGCGAGCGCGCGACCCGGCGGCGGTGGAGGCGCCCTGGTGGTCGCGGCGCTCGGTCTCACGGCATCGACGGCGAACGCGCGGCCTGCAATGAGATGAAGTCCGTGGAGCATTCGACTCCGACGTGTTCGAGATCAGCTGTGAGCTGTCTGAGACGTCGTCGTAGTTGCGCTGCCCGCCGGCGTCGACACGTCAGATCCATGGTGCCTGGGAAGGCCCAAAAATACTCATGTGTTATATTGATGTTCATGAACATTCGAGCATCCATATTTGCATATGAACGTGTCTGTTCGCAATGTTTGTTTACCGCGAGGCCTTATGGTGACAAGGCCGCGTTTATTATTTTCTTTTGTTACACTAACATGTTATCTCTGACTAATCTGCTGCGACGTCGGACCCATCTACGCCGAGCACAACCATGCACACGCCAGTTCTACTACAACCATGCACACGTCGCCCGTGACTGACGAGGCCGGACGACAGGGGCGAGCGCAGCCTACGCGAAGGCTACGCCACCACCGGCACATGGACCGACGAGGCCATGGACATGCCGACGCCCTATCTACACCACCATCACTTCATGCATGGAGAACGCGAAGCGAAGATTGAAGACGACGACTACTAGCAGCTTAATCGGAGGTTCCTGAGCGAGTTCGACTCGCCGGGGTAATTAACTAGGAGTCTTCCGAGACCCTAGGAACCAGGAGACCACATTGCCCAAGTCAAATCTGCCCAACGGCATGGCAGGCTATGGAGCGCACATGGGAACCTTGTGTTTGTATTTTGATAAATATGAATAATATATGTGTTCCCTATCTTTGTTTTTGTTGTTGTTTATTTTGTGTACTTTGGTACACTGGCACGTCCGCACTCTCTTTTTACTCTCACTCAGGGCCGTGTAGAGAAATCCCTCCGCGTGATTTTTCTCCCCAAACAGCAATCTTCAGCTTCTTTCTGGCGTATTCTTCACCCCTTTGGCCTCTTAAACTGTAAAGGAGTTTCATGTCAGCAAACTACTCTGTACAAAAAGTAAGCACCTGGAAACAACACTAAACAGATGAAGTACCATTGCTTTAAGTGTGCTTTTAATCAACAAACGGGCTTTATTCTCATCAACCTAGAGGTAGAAGGATGAGCATGGCATTAAGTATGACAAAAAATGAAGCATACTTGAATAAATTTAATTTGCAGGATAGAATACACCACACAATATACTTACTTGCCCACCAATGCCTGCCGTGCAAGTGTGAAACTGAAACAAAAACCACATGAAAGCTATTAGCGTCATGCAAAATATTAAGATTGAAACTGTCGAACATGTCTAAAGGAACCTACCTTGGTTTCCCATACAGAGCAATTACCACTCAGAGCATAGTTCATAAGCTTTTGGCGCAGTGGAAACTTGTTTAGTTCATAGACTTGTTTCACAGCTTCTCTGAAACTCTTCTGAACATTGTACATGAACAATGGCGTCATTATACACACAAATAGAGATCCAGACACACGAACATGCAGCTATTGATATGGTTTCTTAGAAATGAGAAGACCACACACAAACCTGTTGCTTTATAACCCGTTTCCAAATCTCAAAATAGACACCATCCAGCTCCTCGAGATTACGGAAATAAAAGAATAGTCTGGTCTTGTATTCCTGAATTGAATCATAAGAATGTTTTCTCAAATGGAACAAGAAATTAGGCTGTCTGCCTAAATGAATGAGCTTGCAAGGTATCCTACCTGAAAGGCAAGACGAGCTAGACCAACAGAAATTTTGGTAAATCTTGTTGCAATCTTCATTGCCTGGAGAGCAGCTTTATTGCTTAGCTTGCGTCACTAAAGTGCAAACTAGTTAATCATGGTGCTATAAGTATTTATGCATTCAGTGTAATAATATGTTAAGGTTCCTTTAAACCATACCTCCTGACGACATGTTGCATCTAGAGCCACGTAATCCTGAAGCCACTGTCAAGGTAAAAATGCTTTCAGGAAAAAATCTCTATGCATTGGCTAAGTTCAAAATTTGGGTTAGCTTATTGATTTAATGATACATACCCTTATTTCCTCTGAAATTGTTTCACAGTATTGGACATATTCTCAATCAATGTCATGGGTGAGATAATTACAGCGGTAGTTATCCCAGTGCGTATACTCATAACCACCCTGCACCAATGAGGAAAGAAACATATGACATCTTAATGAACAATTTCTCCAGAATAAAAAGATTAATTAAATGGCAAGAACTGGAGATTCTATAGAGATACTAGAAAGGTTTTAGGTTAATCTAAAAAATAAGATGTACCAAAATCATTAAAACAGATGCTAATTCATCAATGAGGTCATTTATCTTTGGGCGCTTACTTCAAAGACACTAAAGGGTATACCAACATCTATTAAAGATAACCAGAACCAAAATGTACACAATCATTATCAGAAAATGTGAATGTGCTAGAGCCTATCCAACGGATATTATCAGAAAATGTGAATGTGCTAGTGCCTAGAAAGTGTAACAAATAGCGTCTTTCTAGATTGTTAGCAACTGCTAATCAGTCAAACCGGGGCAAACAGAATTCCCTCTGCGTCTATGTTGAAGATGGTGTCATATTGAGTTATAGAATTGAAAATATCATGCTGAGTCTTATCAAATTGTTTGGTTTTTTTATATATATAGAAAAACTCACCCCAGGTATCATAATATCTTATGTCCCAAACATCATATACAAAACAATAGCTACGCTGGTAATCAATTTAGAATTTCGGAGGCTAGCCATTATTTATTTGATCATGCTAGGATAGTTGAACACATATCTTTAGCTCCATGATTCCGCTTGATAAGAATGGTTCCTTCCTTGAGCCTTAGTACAGGACTTCAGGTTACTGTCACAATGTTTACCATATTTTGTTGAGCATATATTTTCCATATAATGGTGATTCAGATCTTAGGTGGAATTTGGTAATTGACATCTTTTTAGGCCATATAGATTGTTTTTTAGCTCTGTTGTACCAACCGTAATACAGGTTTCGTTAACTCTGCAGCTCTTCAGCAAAAGGAGGCACAATACACCAAATGCAAACTAGGAATGTAGCAATCAGAATGTAAAGTTTGATACTGAGAAGAAGTATACACACATCATTCAGAAGGACTAGCCGCTGGTAGTCATCCAGGGCAGCAAGCTTGCAGTGATCAGGATGGAAAAACCATCCAAAGGTGCCATTTTCCTCGTAACACCTAAAGTATCCCTTCTCCTTAAGACGCTCCGGTGGGTACGTCCTTTGCAGTTTAGCATCATCCAAAGAGTCAATAGAATGCCCTTGCAACAACTGCAGCAAGATCCAAGAGATCCATAAGTTTGTTAAGAGCCAACATGAATAGGTTCGCACCAGTAATGCATCCACGCACCATATAAAGATGATGGATATATATAAGTAGACAGAAGCAAGCGTGATGGATCAAAGAGTACCTTGCAAGCTTTGATGCGATAAAGCGTGTGACGCTCATACAGTTTAATTTGCTGATCTATGTTCAGGAAAAGCAAGTCATTAACACAAGGAGAGGACTTAGGCAGCACATCAAGGAACCCGATGTACTCTTCGTCGCTGATGTCTTCACCCTTTGCAAACTTGCCCGGTTCTCGTTCCTCTTCTTCAGTGTCGTCGTCTTGGTGGTCCGCAGCAGCGTGGTCGTCCCAGCAGAAGTAATCCCAGTCCGGGATAACAAACTCTCCGCGAACAACCCCCAAGTAAGATGCAAGGAACGACGGACCCGCGAGCGTGTAAACGATTTGGTCAGGAGGATCATGCAAGAAGCGAGATATCAGGGGTTCATCAGAATCCCGAGGCGCGTAAGCTGCCGCTCGTGTTTTCTCCTTCTCCGCGTCATTGTCGTCTGATAGAAGGGAGAAATCCCAGGACAGAGGTAGAGAAGATGGGTACTCATCCTCTTCGGCACAACCTTGCGGTTTTGCCCTGGGCATCGAGGCGCCGAGCTTCCCGTGCCGAGACAGAGCAGGGAACCTTTTACGGTGTCTAATCTCGGATCACCGGTTGATCAGTGATCACCACCACATGTGCAACCTAAACAAATTTCGTGGAAGGTGAAGGGGTCGAGAATCAGCGGCGGCGCGGGATTCGAGTCCGTTTTGGACTCCACGCCCCTATATGCTCTGATCTGATCCGTCCCCAAGTCCACCTTGCAGAGGAGCATGTGGGATGTGGCTGCCCGAGCTCTGCTCATCAGGCAGCCAGGCATGGCCATTGGCCGGTCGATGATCCTGTGATTCCGATGGCTCTGCAAAATTTGCACTTTAAACAAAAATTGTATATGGAAACCAAAAAATAAGGAGATGGATTGAGCTGATTTGAATAGTTTAAAGAAGTAAATCGAGCCAGGAAGGATACTGTTAAGAGATCAGGAAGTAAACCGAGCCAAGATTTTGAATAGCTAAAGAATACATGTAAAACTTTTTTTTTTTTGCGGTGGTATACATGTAAAACTTTGTGGTGGGTGCAAAATAATACTAGTCATACAACTAGGAATATGCTCAAATAAGAGCAATTATGTGATTCTGTTGAGAGATTATTTTTGAGTAGTTAGAGACGACAAAGTAATTGAACTTTTCCTATTTCAGTTTAAGTGCATTTGTCAAATTTGCCACCTACGAACGGAGAGACTGCGCCACCTGTACAGCCCCAGTAACGAGCACTGCTATAACACAAAAGAGATGTTTGTTATTTTAAGTAGAACAATATAGTTCTGCAAATGGTGGAAATTTTTATCATCCTGATTATTGGAATGTTAACAAGGTAAAACTTGTATTTATATCTCTGTTCCACTTAGTAGTATATCGACGTTTTTTGGTACGCACTCGCATCTGACTTTGTCCCACCTAATAGTAATATCAATGTCTATCAACGTAGTATTTATATCATCATTCATAAGCTATTTTTGCAGCTACACAATGCTTCAGAAATTCTTATATCCACTTCTATCCTACAGTCATTTGAGAACTAGCTGAACCAGCGCCATTGCCTCATGCTAAAACTTGACCAATTCACAATACTGCAGCAAGTAGCTTAGCCCAAACGTGACTTCTGTGAATGTAGCAAGCACGAGCACGAGTACATGGTGTCTTTTTCACACTGTATGGGCGCATGGCCCTTTTTCCTTTTTATAAGAAACTACCATTCCTATAAAGCTGGAAAGGAATGCACGCATACATGTACTCGTGCATCCTGATCAGCAGTGACAAGGATGTCAAAGGTACAAAGAATGCTTCGATACATGATTAAAAAAAATGCTTTTATTACGCTGCGCCTGGCCTTTTAACTTATACGATCGATAATAGTATGGTTGGTGGTAGCTTTACATACTGTCGTCTGTATCAACGAAGTTAGAATCTGCACATGGATCACCTTGAGTTTTTTTTTTTTCGACTTTCCAACAAAGCTGAAAGAATGTATATTACATTAATTAATGAGATGATCTTGAGGCATTGTATAATACTCCCTCCATTTTTAATTATATGACGCTGTTGCCTTTTTCGTTGAACTTTGACCAACAATATAGATGTACATAATTACTTTTCGAATGTGAAATAAATATCATTGGATTCATCATCAAAAGCACTGTAAGATTAAACTATACACTTAGCTATTTACATAAATATTTTGAATAAGACGAACGGTCAAACGTAACGAAAAAAGTCAATGGCGTCATATATTAAGTGTAATGGAAAATATATTATAACCCCAAGGAATAGAGAGACGAGCTCAGACCAAATGGATAGACGAGTTCAAATATTCGTATATCAATTGTTAAAGCAACTTGAAAGAGTACTTTCGCGGAAAGAAAAACTCGAAAGAGTATCCCAACATAGGAGAATGTTTAATCGTCAATATCCAGTGTATACAAATAATTGTTGGGGAACAGGTAGGTTATACGGTAGCATGAAATAATTTTTTCTACTGCATCCACCTAAGAAAAATAATGTGAGTAGGGGATCACAAATCATTACTACTAGATGCGTAGACGCAAGGAAAGAAGGGTTGAAGAAGGACGATCCAACGCAGATGCATGTCAATGTAGCTAGATAAGGCAGTCATCTATGTCTCTGCAAGACTGCAACAAGTCGCTTCCTCCTCATCCAGCCGATCAGTCCATCCATAGCAACAACATCAATGCCTCCTTGGTATCCACATGAACATGTTAGAACTGAATGCGCTGGTATGTTAGCACCACATGCACACCTGGTCAGGGTCGCGTCGGGAAGGTTGAGTTGTGGCGACAACTAGAGTTTCCGACCACGTATATAGACGATGCTAATAGTATTTCACCTGTTTTTTAGGTCCATTTGTACTCTAGTCCCTCATAAATCAATATTTGTCTTGCCCATTAATGAATTCAATCAATATATTGATAATAGTTACCTCTTGGACACACATCACCGACACTAATGTGCTTAGCGGCCATCTTGAGTGAGCAGAAAAAAAAAATGACATGGTGACATGGCCTGATGGTCAATGCGCTCTCTCTATATAAGAGCTGTGCGCCGACTCAGCCGAGAGTTAACGAGGCTGTGCTGCACCGGCTGTAAGCTCTCCTTTCTCTTCTCTTACCAGTTCCTAGCTAGTGGTTTCTTTGTGATTTATTTCTGAGCCTTTTTCATTTCCAGTTTTTTTGTGCAGATTTTTGTGGTTAATACATTGAGCTGGCCTATCGAAGGATGGAACCAGGTGCAGATTGGGTGTCTTGCGACCTGCGTCAGCTGGCCAGTTGGGGAATGGAACCAGCTCCTGGCTTCCCTGTGGAGTCTGTATCCACTGAGATGTTTGGTATCTGCCACCAAACATCTACCCCTAGCTCTACCCAGCTGGTTGAGTATGCAGCAGCCACTCACTGTGATCCAACTGAGACAGCAGCGCAAGGGCAAGCTTTTGAGGTTGATTCCGACAAGATGGAAGTGGTAATCCACAATAATCCGATTCATGTGTTTGAGGAGGCAGCGCGAGAGGTCGAGATTAATGCTGATCTGATGAGAGTGAAGATCCACAAGTACCCTGCGAGCATGCGAGATCTTGACAAACGGTACAGAGAGCCAAACATCGTGGCCATCGGCCCTCACCACCACGGCAAAGACCACCTTTGGCACGCGGAGAAGATGAAGCATGCGGCTGCCTACCACTGCATCGCGGCGTCAGGCTGTTCAGTCCAGGAGATCTACGACGCCGTCGTCTCCGTCGAGTACGACGCCCGCGCTCTATACGACATGGACGTGGTCGCAGGTATCCACCAAGACGACTTCAGGCCTATGATGTTCTATGACGCTTGCTTCTTGGTGCAGTACATGCTTTATGTGGCCTGTTTCTATCAACAGGATTATTCAGAGATGGATGAGTCATTGGTGAGTTACTTTGACTCCAACGACGACGCCATCTACCATGACATCATGCTGCTCGACAACCAGCTCCCCTGGCTGGTTGTCGAGGAGGTCATGAGGTTCAGGCCCGTGAACATGGAGCACTTCATTGCTTGTCTGAGAGACTGTCTGCAAGAAATCAGTGTTAAAGATGATGATTTTGAGCTTGATGTTACCTTCCAACCCCCTCATCTCCTTGGCCTCCTCCGGTTCTACATTGTAGGAAGAAGCAAAAAGAAGCTGGAAAAAGAACCTCCGTTATACATCACATCAGTTAGTCCCAGCGATCTTGCCGAAGTCGGCATCTCGCTCAAAGCCAATGAAAGGATAGATCTCACCGGCATGTGCATCAAGAAGAATGGGCCTTCTTCGCCGACCTCTGCATGCCTCCTCTGCAGCTGGATGCGCGTCCGAGCTGGCTGATCAACATGGCGGCTCTCGAGATATGCATGAGCTCGGATTTTCTTCTAGAAGAAGATGAGGATTCTGCTGTCTGCTCCTACCTGAATCTCCTCACCATGTTGGTGCACAGGGAGGCGGACGTGTACGATCTACGGAAAAAGCGTCTCCTGCAAGGAGGAGGAGGGTTCACCGACAAGGAGGCGCTCGACTTCTTCTCATCCCTTCGGAGCCTGCGCCTCGGATCTTCCTACATCCGAACCATAGCAGATATTCAGGATTACATGAGCAAGAGACCGACCCGGACCAAGGTGCACGCGTTTATTTACAGGAACATCAAAATCATCACAACTTTCTTCTCTGCCATTGTCGCACTTGTTGGTATCTTAGGGACGCTCAAGTCTCTCAAGGTCCCTTGATGCCCTATGCTATTAGATGTTCTACTATCAAACTATGCTAGTGCGCTTGGTGCAAGTCAGAGAAAGTCGTTAAAATCTGGTGTCCTTGTTCTCTGTTTTCGTTTACAGTCTTGTTTTCCCATCCTCCTGGCCTGCGCGCCATTATTCAGTTTGTAATTGAACTCTGTGACGCACCACTGGTGAAAATTCTTCTCCTTCTGATTTAATCAACCGCATTGCAATGTGGCTTTAATTCGAAATGAGGCAGCAGATGTTCTACGCTCAGAGAGAATATTCGTGATTTCTGTCTTCTTCATTTTCTACCACACTGCAATGGGCTCACATCACCGCATCATGGGCCTAACCAAATTCGTGATTTATGTTTCTTCATTTCCTACATGCACCTCTTAGGCTATTCTTGCAAGAACATTCCAATAGATTGGCAAAGCCATATGTTAAATAGTCACAACTCACAAAAGTTATAACCTACTTTTTTTTTTCAGTAAAGCTGCAAAGCCTACGGACGTGACAAGAGCACGAATTGAACGCAGGGAACTGGAAACTTATTAGGAAAAAATAGGTCCATCCAATCAAAAGGTTGAAAATAAGAAACCTATGGTTAAATATACAGAAGAGTTTGCCATTGGGGGACCGAAGCGTTCCAGAAATCCAACGCCTCAAAAGCGAGATGATACGTAATCGGTAGGATTGAAATATATTCCCCAGTTCAAGAAAACCAACGCCTCAACACAGGGTGCATTACTACATTAATGTACTCCACTTAAGTAATGCTCCCCGTACAATCAAGAGGCGCCTCTCCGCAGCCTAAAGCTACACTAAACAAAGAAACGATGACAAATAAATGCCGTAGAACGAAAATTGTCTGAATCCTTGTCAACAAATGCCAACCACCACTATGATCGTACATGTCTTGAAGAGCTGGAGCTGTGCTTTACTCTCCTATTGTCATACCATAACCGAATTTGTAATCTTTCTTCCAATGATCAATCTGCACAAGGTCGTTGAGTAAAATCAGTCTTTTTGAGTAACGGTCCTTCAAAGGTTTCTGATATATGTACAAACACACATAATATCCTAGGAAATATAATATCGCCAGTATAGGAAGGCTGATCCTCCTTCAAGCAAACTGCACCATTTTCCAGGCCATTCATGTGCATATATACAAACCTAAAGCCAAAAAATGCCGCAATGAAGAGGAAACTTTTCCATGCCAGTCTCCTACCTAGCAATGTATTGTACCATCGTTCTCGTAACATCAGAATCTGAGGTGCCAGAATTTGGGTGTAACATTTCTTAATTCTATCATTCTATTATGTGTCTCGAATCAAGTATACATCTATTTCAGACATGATGAATCACGAGCACTTCTTATCCACAGATTTCTATTGAATTACCAACCAATTAAATAGATGCTACTAAAAGGGGCAGCAGTGAAACAGAAACACCATACGATAGAGTGTAAAGAATAAATAACGTCGCAAGCTGACCTCTGCAGAAAGAAGAAAAGTGAGGCCTGGAGCCAATCGCTCCTCCAGAAGTGCAGAAACTACACCATTGGTATCAAACTTTCCCCTCAACCGGCACTGCAATATTCAGAAATAATTCATTTTCACCTATTTTCTGGTGAGGTGGCCAAAGTTGAATAGTTAAAAGATCCTACAAACGTTTATGATAATTCTTTTTATAGAACAAAATAGAATGAAACTCATGCTGTGATAAAAACTTGGACTCTCAGGAAATGGTTGGATATGGTCAAGTATTTTCATAAATTTTATAATACAATATCAAGCTAAAGCGAGAAACATATACGAAAGAAAAATACTATCAAGTGTACCTGTCTCAACATATAATCATATCCGAAACTTGCTGTTACATCCTTAGACATCTGATTGTACATGAAATCGGATGCCAGGGAAACCTGCACAAGGAAGCTAATGGAATGAAGCTGCAAGCAAAGAATGAAGAGAACAAGTATTTAAAATGTTACAAAACAACACCAACCTTTTCTGATACTTTCTGAACATAACTAAGTGCAACCATTCCAGTGGTTGCAATTTGTCCAGTGGCAACCTGCAAATATTGTGATATGACTCCATCAGAGACAGATTAAATAATTTTTTTCATTTAATGTAAATACGACTTGTGCCAGTAGTTTGTCTACACTCTTGTTACGATTCACTACATGAGGATCATAATGTCACAAATGCTACAAAAAACACTAAACTCATTAAGCACTAAAGAAGCAATTTGACTTCACCAGATAGATTACAAGATTTGAGATTCCTGCTGGGAAACATATTGTCACTATGGCACATTTGCACAGTATATAGCAGTATATGTGAACATTTTTAACTTCAAACAAGGAAATAAGGCACTGGAAGCACTGGAATCTGCCAGATGATGCATGTTTAAAGAAAGATAGGGTGGATCAAAACTTATTGAACCTTACATTCCAGTCTGGAATACATTGAGAAGAGTTGAAAAAATTGTAGTTTCTTGAAATTCAGTTAAACAGCACAAGTAAATTTGAGAATATAGAGGTACTGAAAAGTTAAAATTTCCATCTATTATAAATATCACAACTTCATATTGGGTAATATCATGATAATATATAGTTTAAAGCTATAAATAAACTTACAAATTTCTTTGTGTCATAGCGAGCAACAAAACCAACTCCTGATTTTCTTTGCTGTCCAAGCCAAAAAGCTTCAGTCCCCAAGGAGAGATTCTTGGTGACACTCTGAGATGCATAAAACATATTGGCTTAAGATGTTTAGAATCTGAATGATCAAATGGTCAAACAAAACACTGGTGTATAATTGTACACAGTCTATCTGAAATTAACTTCTTTACATTCGTTTAAACATTCCCTGAAAGTTTATTCTTTGTATCCTAAACTCATGAGACTATTAGGAATCAATTTCTTTATACAACATGACCATCAGAAGGCATAGACATTTGTGTCCCCTACTCCCCTAGATCCTCCAGTCTGTTAAAAAGGACCAAAAATAAAACACCACTCTGTAGATCGCTTAATGTTTGGGGTGATGGTTAGGTTTGCATAAATAAAGTTATTACAACTCATTTAATTTCAAAACCTGTGCAACTCTTCATAACATGGATGCAATTTTCCTTGGCAGACGAAACAGAAAGTAAGATCGCCCAGCAATAAGAATATTCCAAATTGGTATTGCCTAGTGTGGGTATCTACCGGTAGAAAACATAAAAGCTTTCGTTCAACAGAGTACTGCAGCATACGTGGTACTTGGAATCATTGATGTAATATTCCAATTTTGTTTAAAAAAAACTGTGTAAGCATGTGAATAATAGTGTATTATCTATTTATCAACAAATAGGTGCAAGAATATATGAGATGCAATAAATTGCTCAAATGTTATGCAGGCTAAATGTGCAAATATGTACCTGAATATAGTTCCCTCCAAAGAACTCGTTATTCCCAACTTGAAACTGAGATCTATAATCTTTGCCCTGGAATCACGGGTAAAAAAGTAAGAAAGCTGTATTCAGAAACATAAATGACAGTACAAAATTAAAGATAGAAGAGTTGGAGATGAGAAAAAAACTTCGACTCCCTCACAAGTAAATGCACCCAGAGCACTTAGTAAACTTAGTTCAAATACACACACTTAATTTTTACAATTATTTTTCACACTTGTACTGCAAATATAAGGAAAAAGGGAAAGAAGTCACTAAGGTGTAACCCAACATCTCTAATATGAATCTTAGAACTGTATACAACAAAAAAGTAAAAAAGTAAACAAATATGATTCACACATACTGATGGAAGAGAAAGGTGTGAAACTAGGAAAAGCAAAAGAGTCAAAATAAGATTAAAAAATAGCAGAAAACACCAAGTCACCAACAATACATTTTGCAAACGGCAGTGGGAGCATGGAGATATTATGACAACTTTCTACTAGAGTAAGCATCTACAATTTTTTCTTGCACCGATCATTTGATTTGTGGAAAACTAACATAATCTACAGCTCGAATATATTCATGTGTCTTAACTGGCGAATAAAAGAAATGTTCAAGTGACTGCGCATATCCGCAGTTCCGCACTGCCTTCCAAATTAATTGGAACCAGAACTCGCTCTTGTGATTCAAACAGAGAATGGGGAGAACTACTAAGGTTAGATAAACTCAGAAGCGAAAAGGGTCAGAGTGAAGTATTAATTTCCCTCTGCCAGATACAGAGTCCACACAACATGACCATATCAACTTGATGCAGACAGAGCAAAAGCAATCACAGTGTCCAATTTCCCTCCCGAGAGAAAGAGGTTAGGCACCATACTAGTCACTCGTCGAACCAACAGACAAAAAGAAATTACAACTGCTGATATTGCGCATCAGATTAAATGACCAAATAAGGGAAATCGACTGACCTTATAGTCAAAATTAAACATGCCTTGGGAGTAACCTGGCTCACTCATCATCTGCAAAACACAGTATAAGAAAAATCAGAAGGAATTTAAAAACAGAATTCAGTAGAGACAATTGCAATGATATAAGTTTGACTCTAGGTCACAAACAAATTACCTGGGCATTTATCTTTAGTGCAAGATTATCTATATCGCACTTTACACGGGCATTCACCCTTCCGTCATGTGAAACTCTCCCGATGAGCATCAACTACAAGGGAACCCATTGACATCAAGAGTTCAGAAACCTTGGACATCACATTGAGTGAACCTAGACATTATCAGCACACCTACAGGGAAGGTAATACAAACCTTCGGATCGAGAAAGTTGGCACCGAACTCGTAGTTGCCATTGGGGACCTTGATCACATCATTCCCCTGCGCCGGGATCTCAATGGATCCCATTGACACACTGGTTCAAACAGACGCACAGCAATTGTTAGTTGTGACGACAGCGCTGAACAGCTAGTGATTTACATTATACCTGAACAGAAATTAAAAGGAGGCACCGAGCTGGGTTACCTGTGGCTTAGCGCGAAGGACTGGTTGAGCATCTTGGTGAAATCTAACCGCAGGCCCTCAAAAATCTCGGGCTTCAGCGCCACTGCAACAACAAACAACAGGAAGATCACACCGTCAGTCGTCCCACCAGGCGGGTCACAGAGGCGGTCGACAGCGCAGATCAAACGGTGGCGGCGGCGCCGGGGACTTACTGAAGGCCTCGCGCTGGATCTCCTCGTAGGGGATGGGGCAGGGGAGGTTCAAGTAGTCCACCTTCTCCTCGGCCGCCTGCTTCCCCGCCTCCTCCTGCGGCTTCGGCGGGGCCGCGGCGTCGAAGGGAGGGGGAGGAGGAGTGTAGGCGGCGGCCGGCGGAGCAGGAGGGGCCGCGGCGTGGCTGGCGGAGGAGCCCATGGCTGCGGCGCTTGTGATTCGCGGTGGTGGCGGCGGCGGCGTGGGGAGGCTTTGGGTAGTAGGGCGTGTTTGCTTTTTTGCTGCGCCGGCGGCGGGGTCAAATCGCGTGGGGTTTTCGGCGAACGAAATCGTGGGGTTTTAGGAGGGCTTTTCTGTTGCTGCGCGGACGGCGCGGACGCTGCTGGCGGTTGGATCTGGCACCGAGTTCTTGCCTCCGTCCGATCGTGCGCGCCCTTCCATCCCTCAACTTGTGTTTCAAGTATGGGGTGGTCGTGGCGCATTTGGTTGGAACTCTACTTTAAATTATTTGTCGTGGCTACGCAAACGGATCATACATTGGACTTCATATTCACAGAGCTCATAATTTATAGCAAATTTAGCTCCGTCGTACATATATGTGAAGGATGACATCAAATTTATATGTCATACTCAAAAACAAAATGGTAAACAACATACTTCACCTATTTTTAAATTGTTGTCGTCGTTGATTTTTTTTTTTTGTTACGTTTGACCATTCGTCTTATTCAAAAAAATTAAAATCTATTATATATTTGTTATGATTTGTTTTATCACTAAAGAACTTGAAACAACATATAATTTTGCATATTTGAACTAATATTTTTAATAAAACGAACGATCAAACATAATTCGAAAAGTCAACGGTAACAACAATTTAAAAACGAAGAAAGCAGTATATTAGTATGAATATACCACAACTTATTTCTCCACTTTCATCAAAGTAAACAAAAGATGTACCAAACATCATAACCAAAAACATTTTCCACCAACTTTAGTTTGTTTATCCAATATAATCAAATGTTGCACCAAAATAGATCCTAAAGCTAGCTCTTCATCTGCCGATTAAAAAATAAATAGATGTCAAGCGATATCCACCAAAATAAAACATATTTTGTTTGATTTAGCTAACATTTGGTCATGAGTAGAAAATCTGGCATCTACGAGTAATTGGATTGAGTTCAAAATTTAATTGAAGAAATTTCAATGTAACAAAGCTAAAAGTAAAATTTGACCGTGATTTTGAACATAGTCAAATTTTAACCTCCTAAGTCAGGAAACCAACACGAGGATGGGCTCAAGTCAATGGTCAAACCAACACGAGTACAAAATTTTGCAGAGGTATATACAGGGATGGAATTGATGTACTCCCTTCATTCTAAAATGTCAGTATTTGTTGACCTTTCAACATAACGTTTGATTGTTCGCTTATTTATTTTTTTTGTAAAATATAAAAATAAATCAGTTATGCTCGAAGTATGCAATGGAAAAACAAATTGTAAAAAATAAATAATATTTTTATAAATTTTTTGAATAAGACGAACGGTTAAATGTGATGTTTAAAAGTCAACAAATGCTTATATTTTGAAACGGAGGTAGTACGTTGATAAATTGATATGAACACATTATGAGATGACAATACCAAAAGCTTGCAACTTTGGGCTTTGCTTCCTTCTCCGTCCTTGTCAGCTTCGTTTGTACTCTGGACGAAGCAAAAACACACCATTACAGCATGCGTACGTGTCCGCTCGTCTCACACGCGGCGTGCATCGAGACGGCCGCGGCTCGCCGGCCACGTGCCACCCGCCACCGCGTCAGCATCTGGAGAGGTCTCTCGCCGCCTTTTAATCGTTCGCCGTACTCCTCCACCTGCACAACACAAGCAAAGCAATTAGCATCAATCGAGTGATCGAAGCACCAGCTCGCGAGTATTGTTCACTGTCCAAGAGACCGAAATTTAGCTGACCAGCGTCAGTTCCTGCCATGGCGTCCCTGCAGAAGAGCCACGAGGAGCGCGCGCAGTCCGCGGCGCAGAAGGCGGCCGACGAGCTCGCGGCGGTGAGGCAGGACCGGCAGGAGGCGGCGCCAGCCAGCCCCCGCGGCGGCGGCGGTGGCGGTGGCGGCTTCCTGAGCTCCGTCATGGGCACCGTCAAGGACACCTTCTCCGGCAGCGGCGGCGGCAACACCACCACCACCACAGCCCACGACAGCGCCCGCGGCGCCGCGGACACCGCGGGCGACTACGCCAAGGAGGGGAAGGCGAGGACCGGGGGCGCGGCGGACTCCGCCATGGAGAAAACCGCGGAGACGAAGGACTCGGCGATGGGTAAGGCCGCTGAGACGAAGGACTCGGCGATGGGTAAGGCCGCGGAGACGAAGGACTCTGCGATGGGTAAAGCCGCGGAGACGAAGGACGCGGCGATGGAGAAGGCCGCCGAGACGAAGGACGCGGCGGCGGAGAAGGTGCGCGGCGCCATGGACGCGGCGTCGGACCGGGCGCGCGGGGCGCGGGACTCGGCGGCGGACCGGGCGAGCGGCGCGCGGGACGCGGCGGCGGACAAGGCCGAGGGCGCCAAGGAGTACGCGGCGGAGAAGAGCGCCGGCGCGGAGGCGGAGGACGAGGACGTGATGCTGCGCGTGAAGGCGGCGGACCAGATGACGGGCCAGGCGTTCAACGACGTCGGCCCCATGGGCGAGGAGGGCACCGGCATGCCGTGGCAGCGCCGTTGAGCTGACTTGGTGCAGGCGAGGCAGCCGGGGCCGAAGTGAGCTGATCGGCAGCGTTGTATTTTCGTGTATCCAACTAGAATAAAAATTACGAGATGCGATGCAGTATACTGCGTTATAACATGAACTATTTTGTGAAAAATGTATGAGGAAGTTTGATCCTGTAGGCTTGAGTGTGTCATCTATGCTTATCTTATTTTATGCGACAAACTGGAGAGCAAAATTGAATAATTTAGGCACGGGGGAGCAAATTTGAAATTTGGGCACGGCCGTTCATAACATCCAAGGCCTCAGCCTTCATAAAGAATCTCGATTGGCGTTCAAAAAGGGTTCCTCTTGATCATCCAAGGCATCGCCTCCAATTTGCTGGGCCAATTTTGCCTGGTGCCAACCACAGGGCAGATGACAACTTCGCTCCATTGGTTTTTTCCAATTTTCCCGAGGTTTGGTGCTAGAGGACTGGACTCTTACGAAGAGACAGACACAGCGACCGAATTGATACAGGACACTCCTGGACGATCCACGTTGTGCAGCTAGAGACCATCGAATCATGTTTGACAAATTTAGGCTGCAAACAAAGTATATAAAATTTTGACTCTTGTTGTACAGTTTTGACCACCGTGCTTATGTTAAGAGAGCGCTCGACGGGATGAAACTTCAGTTCTGAAACTAAATCCTCCCCATCCAAAGTTCAAACCCATTATCTAAAAAAAAAAATCCAAAGTTCAAACACTTCAGTCTCTCTTTTTTTCATTTTGTAATTATCTGTGTACCTAAGCTAATGACAAACCGACCAAGATAATACGCGATTGAATCCTTTGCAGAAGGAGCACTTGCCGTACATGTGTACCGGGAGCAAGACCGTGCATGAGTAGATACGTGTCCGCCCGCCTGACACGCGGCGCTCCAGACTCGTCGGCCGCCGCCCCCACCGCGTCATCTTCTCGACAGGTCTATCTGGTGGCCACCGTTTTATTACCGCCACCGCACACCACACCACCGTGCAAGCACGAGGGCATCCAGTCCTTGAAGTGAACCCGTCCGATCAAACAAAACTCGAGCGAGAGCCATGGCGTCCCTGCAGAAGAGCCACGAGGAGCGCGCGCAGTCGGCGGCCGACGAGGTCGCGGCGGCGAGGCAGCAGCAAGGCCAGCACGACTCCGGCGGCATCCTGGGCAGCGTGCAGGAGAGCGCGCGCTCCGCCATGGACGCCGTACGTGGCACCTTATCCACTGGAGGCGCCGCCCCCTCCACGGCCGCCACGACGGGGACGAAGGGCGCCGCGTCGGACAAGGCGTCGTGGGGGGTGATGGACGCGGCGCGGAGCGCGGCGGAGCGCGCCAGGGAGTTCGCGGTGGAGAAGAAGGAGGGCGCGCGGCAGGCGCTGGCGGCCGACGCGGTGGCTCGGAAGGGCGAGACGAACGAGTCGGCGTGGCAGCAGGGCCAGGCCGTGCGGCGCCGCGCCGCGGAGAAGGCCCAGGTGGAGCGGGCCGCGCACGAGCCGTCCGAGGAGGAGAAGTAAGTACTCGTAATCGATTACTCTCATTCGCTAGCTGTTTCACGTTTCTTGGACACGAGCCTGGCATGAACTGACGCATGCTTCAATT
This sequence comes from Eragrostis nindensis, assembly GCA_012490785.1. Classification (NCBI taxonomy): domain Eukaryota; kingdom Viridiplantae; phylum Streptophyta; class Magnoliopsida; order Poales; family Poaceae; genus Eragrostis; species Eragrostis nindensis. The sequence goes on from JAAXCT010001077.1 coordinate 200,886, forward strand.
CGTTTGCAGGGGGAGGTCGGCGACGGAGAACATCTACGGCAAAGCGCGGGGCGCGATGGGCGCGTTCGGGGAGAAGATGGTGATGCCGACGGACGTGGTCGAGCGGAAGAGGGCCGAGGCGGCCGGCGGCCAAGGGAACGCAGCGGCAGCGCAGCCCAAGCAGGGCGGCGCCTAGGACGTGATGGTGTGGGTGCAGGCGGAGGCGTCCCACCCCATCCCCGGGCACGGGCTCTCGACAACGTCGGCGTGGTCGATCGAGGGACGAGAGTATCAGCGTCGCGGCATAAGCAGCAGCATCAGGGCATCATGCTAGCAAGCACACTAGTGTTCCAGCTACAAAATCTGATGCAATAAAAACAGAGGATCTTCACCCTTGCATCACAGAACTAACCTGCACGTTGCTCTCGTGTAATAATTCTGTTGTATATATGTGTACATGAATGTTCCCGTCAGATCAGCCGTTTGAACAGAGTACCCTCCGTTCTGTGTCTCATGTCGTTCCGAGCAACCAATTTAGCTTGCGACCAGCACAAATTTCCTGTCTGAGACGATCCGGATCCTCTGAACTGGAGGCCAAAATTCAGAGCTCGCACTGAGCATCTCACACGTACCACTTGCCTTGCATAGCTCAAGCTATAGTGAGTAAATTACAGTACTCGTACCACTTGCCTTGCATAGCTCAAGCTATAGTGATTAAATTACAGTACTCGCGCAGAACTACTGAATTGCGCCGAGAAGAGTATCAGAAGCCATAGAGCGAGGATCCGGTTACTAGCTACAAGTAAAAAGCCCTATCTTTAGAGTATGCCAGCATCTAGTTCAATGCATGCTTTGATTACAAGAGGCAATAACATTGCTTTACAGTCGCATACAGAACAAGAGCAGCGACGTTTCCTTCCTAAACAGCTTTGTACAGGATTGCCAATACACTTGCTGAAGCTGAAAGCACGACATTTTCTTTGGCTCCCTTGGCTATTTTTCAGGACAACTCGTTGAAGACGTTTTCGTTGGGTGCATTACAGGCCTCCGGGAAGTTGCAGATTCGAACAAACCCGTAAACGGCCACTATTGCCACACTGTTATGGTGCTACCAACGTGGTATCTCACTCAAGAGGCAACTTTTCAGTCTTGTATCTGTTTTTTTTCCTTGTCTGGGACGTATCAGCAGAAATATTTTCTCGAATTTCCTAATAAATTGCAAAATTATATTGTAATAAGTCATGTTTTCATAACTTGCTAGATCGAAGTGGAATATATATAATGTTATTTCGATGATGATTAGCTGGTCCATAGCAAGCTGATATGTGTCAATCCAAACAGTGCATTGTGTCAACTGTAGAGACACGTTGTTACTGCTTCCTTGTGGCCCAAATTCAATATGCGCCAAAACCGCTCACACGAATTCCTCGAAAGCTCATTCAAAAAAAAAGAGAGAGAGAGAGAGAGAGAGAGAGAGAGAGAATTCCTCGAAAGCACGTCCAGGACACGGCAGCGCTTCTCATCTGGGTCAATGCCTGTGCACTCAATGAGCAGGGTATATACTAGTCAAGTTAGTGGAAAATTCTCCTTTGGCGTCTATTTTTTTTCTTTTCCTTTTTCCTGGGTGGTGTCGCATGGTCTCACTAACTTTTAACGGATTCTACGCGCAAAACATTGCAGCCAATAGTCGATACAACTTTGCCTGCTTGCCTGTGTACTCGGCTGGTGTTCACCATCCAATGACTATCGATCGGCTTCCATCGACCCGGTGACCTAAAAGTAACTAACATTTTTCCATTTGTTTATTTGCATTGAAAATCGATTGTGTTTTTCACCGCATCTGATTGGGAGAAATGCTACAGTCACGTAATGTATTCACATAATTCCCACGCACAAGCTGACATGCATGGCATCACGCTATTGGTTCATCATTAATTCACACCCGTGAATCAAGCTAAACATTTTCCTAATCAATACATGTGGGTGGGATCAAGAAGTTTGTGGACTGCTTAAAATTACAAAAAGTATATATGATCCCTATCTTACTCAATCTTGAGCTGAGGAATTGATGGCAAGGTTTCCATGAAACATAATGGAGGGTTCTCAACCTGAGCCGGCCGGGTACTTGTCTCCAGCATCTGCACCACCTGGTGCATGGTCGGCCGTAGCAGCGGGGTCGTCTGGATGCACCATAGTGCCACACGCACAAACCTTTCGACTCTCTCAAAGTCCTCCACGGCGTCGACACCGGTGTCACCGTGCAGCATCAGCTCTGTCCTCCGTGTATCCAAGAGCTGCGCCGCCCAAGTGAATAGCGTGACCGTCTCGTCGTCGTCGTTGTCCGCGGCGCCGTTGGACGACAGATGATGGTCCACCACCGGCTCTTGGCATCTCCGGCAGCAGATCATCTCCAGCAGCACGACCCCAAAACTGTACACGTCCGCCTTGGTGTCGACGCGTGCATCGCCGCGAAGCCACTCCGGCGCAATGTACCCCCTGGTGCCCCTGACGTGGGTGACGGTAGTGTGCACCTGCTGGCTCCCGAGCAGCTTGGAGATCCCAAAGTCGGTGATCCTGGGGACGCCATGCTCGTCCAGCAGGATGTTGTCGGGCTTGATGTCGCAATGGATGATCGGGGCGATGCAGCCGTCGTGGAGGTACTCGAGCCCCCGGGCGATGGACAGCGCGGCCTCCGCGCGCCACCGCCATGGGGGCCGCCTCTCGGGGTTGAAGAGGAAGCTGCGGAGGGACCCACCCGGCATGAACTCGAACACCAGCATCCGGTGCTTGCCTTGTTTGCAGTAGCCGATCATGCGGACGAGATTCCGGTGGTGGATCTGGCCGATAGACTGCACCTCGTTAGTGAACTCCTGCTCGCTGTACTCGTTTGAGTCGATGAGCCTCTTGACCGCGATGAGATGATGAGGCTGATCCGGCGACCTCATCGTCATCCTTCCTTTGTAGACCTCTCCGAAGCTCCCTTTCCCCAGCAGTTCCTTGAAACCGTCGGTGGCTCGGTAAAGCTCCTTCCAGCTGAATGCTCTCACGCTCGAGCTCAACCACTGCTGCCCGCTATTTCTTCTGTTCCTACTGCTGAGGCAATAATAATATTGCGCCACGAGGCTGCCCGCTAATAAGAGAAGGGGCAAGCAAATGGTGACGATCATGTACGGACGTCGCATCGTTCTTGTTCTTGTTGATGACAATGAAGGTCTCTCCGCCACCGTGCGGGAAGTATTTCGCACCTTGATCAGCGCGGTGGTCCCGAAGACGTCGTTTCCCTGCCGCCCGTACGCGAGCGCCCCCACCTCCGCGCAATCGGACCCGTTGATCATCAGAGCGGCGACGCAGAAGCAGTCGCGGAGGCAGTACTCCCGGCACTGCTCCTCCGTTACCAATGGGAACTTCTTGTAGTAGATGGAGATCTCCCAGGTGGTGTTCGGCATCTCGACGAGTGTGAACGACTCATGGTCGACGTCGGAGCCGTCCCCGCCGCAGCTCTGCTGCTCGAACTCCGGTGCGCAGCCGCTGTCGCTGTGCTGCGAGTCGACGTAGGTGTAGCCGGTCGGGCACAGGCAGCTGAGCCGTTCTCTGGTCTCGACGCAGTAAGACCCCGGTCCGCACATCCCCTGCATCCTGTTGGTCTTCCTCGCGCAGGCGTCACCACTGGGGAGCGTGCCCGTCACGGTCCAAGGCGTGGTTTTAGAGCGGACGTAGGTACGGACGATGCCGTCCGGGTCCATCCTGGCGAACCGGAAGCCGGAGCTCGTTGTCGAGGGCGGCGAGATCAAGCTGTTGACGGTGCCGTCGTAGAGTGTGTAGCTGAGGCCGCCCTTGTCGTCGAAGGTGATGGTCGTGTTGCCGCCGGGGCCGTTGGTGCCCGTAGCCCAATACGCGTTCTCCAGTATGTCGCCGGTGAAGAGGTCGACGCAGAGGACGACGTTGCCGTCCCGCTGGGCGGCGAGGCTGAACCGGCCGGTGGTGAACTCCGCGTCCGCGCGCTTGGAGAAGAGGAACCCCTTGAGAGACTGGCCCGGCAGGAGCGTGTCCGTCGGGTACCCGAAGCTCTCCCAGAGCACGGTGCCGTCGTCGTCGCTGAGGAACTGGGCGTTGCCCGAGTCCCTCAGCACGAGGACGGACCCGCGCTGCATGCTGGTGGTCGACGCTCGCCACAGCTCCTTGCTGCCAGTGGCGGATTCAACGGGGCAGCAGGGGGGTCTCAAGCCCCCCCTACTGGCCGCCGCACCATGGAGCCCCCCCTTAGCCCCCCCTACATTTTCATGGCCATGGAAGAGAGAGATTGAGAGAATTGGGAGAGAGCTGAAGGTTGAAGACGACTGGGACTGTCCGTGCGAACTGGGCCGAAACCTCAACATGTGGCCCATTCCTCAGAGTCAACTGAGCCCATTAGCGATCAGCCTACAACGGCTTCACCTTCTGGGTTCTGGCGCGGCGTCGTGTGGTATGGTAGCCACGAGCAGGCAAGAGTAGGACATGCTATGGAGCCCAGCGAGGCAGCGACGCGGCAAGCCGGCAAACAAACACCGTGTGCTATGTCTCTAATGGCAATCTAACTCTTTTAGCATGTGATTGAAGATTAGAGGTTCGATGTTTTAAATATAATTCTAGCTTTTGCAGCATGCTGTTCAGAAGAACATCGCTCATATATTTTTACTGAGTTCAAACAATACAACCAACAGTAGATAAGTACACTGACAGAGATATTTAAAAGAGTTAGCGGTGACAAAATAAAATCATATGTTAATGCAAAAGTAATAGAGATATGCATCATTCTTTTTTTCTCTTGGAATTTGAAACAATGCATATTTGAAATCATTATCACAAATATTTTTTTTTTCATATGTGTGGTATATAGTTTAGCCGGGCCCGATCCTCACCTATCTCTTTCTCCTCCTCTGCCTATGGTGAGGCAGCGCCCCAATGCCTGATCGGCTGCCCCGGCTCAATTTTTTTCCAAGCTCCGCCTTTATGGTTGAGCCCCCCCTACAATTTTTGTCTGGATCCGCCACTGCTTGCTGCCGTCGGTGAGCGTGAGCTGGCCGTCGGCCGCGATGCCGAGGACGGATCGCGCCGTGGCGTTGGGCGTCGCGCCCATGGTGGACTCCTTGGCGAACCACACCACGGCCTGTGGCGGCGACGAGCCGCCGCCGAAGCGGAACCATGTGGCCAGGAGGAACTTGGTCGGGTCGGAGTCGTGGGCGCGGAAGCCGAAGGCGAAGGCGCCGGACGGGCTGGTGATGGAGCCGGGCGGCGTCAGGGTGTCTCCTGCGGTCAGGTTGGTGCTCTCCGCCACGGCCACCGGCGGCAGCAGACGGCCTTGTTGCGCCAGCATGGCAATCATAATGGCAAGGCGGAGGACAGCTGATCGGGGCATTGATGATTGATGGCAGCAGTTTCATTCGCGTGACTGCCCAGCAAGCTAGCGGCCGTGTGTATTTCCGTACGCGTACGAGTCCTTCCTTGTGTGATTATAAGTTGTTGGTTGGGTCATTTCGCACCCTCAGAAAGAATCAAGATTTAACTGTTGCCGTGGTGGATGCGGCGTGGTTTTCCAACTAAGAAGACATCAGACGTCAAAGAGTCCCACTGAGTCCCTCCCCACTGAAACATCACAGATTAAAGAGTCCGATTGAGTCCTCACCTTTGAAAACAAAGATTCAGGGGGAATTTCATCGAAATATCGTCTTTTTTTTTGCGAGGACCGAAATATCGTCTGGGGTCCCATATTTTCAAAATTGCCGTCATTGGCTATTACCTTTTATCCACACGAATTGCTACGTATTGCTTTGTTTCTGTATGCGACCATGACCTTGTGGATGCAAAATAATTTATTCCGAATTCTTTTGAAAAATATTTAAACTCATCCACCAAAATTGCCAAATATTATTTCCAAGAAAATTATTTAAATTCGTTCACCGATTTTGCTGAAATTTCTTTATAATCTCTATCTCGTCAAACACAGGTGTTGATCAATGAGCAGTTCATCACATCTGCTGCAGATCGAAATCGAATCGAAAAAAAAGGACTGAAAGAGAAACTACAGATTGGAATTGGACTCGGGAGACTGGGGATGGACACTTACCTAGCACACTAGTGTTCCAGCTACAAAATCTGATACAATAAAAGCAGAGGATCTTCACTCCGATCATGGAACTAACCTGCATGTTGCTCTCGTGTAATAATTCTTTTGTATGTATGTTGTGTGCATGAATGTTCCCGTCAGATCAGCCATTTGAACAGTACTCCCTCCGTTCTGTGTTTCATGTCGTTACGACCAACCAATTTAGCTTAAATTTCCTGTCTGAAACGACCGTCATCCTCTGAACTGGAGGTCAAAATTCAGACAGCGCACTGAGCATCTCATACGTACCACTTGCCTTGTATGGCTCAAGCGCCGACAGGAGCATCAGAAGCCAGATTGAGGATCACATTACTCGCTACAAGTAAAAAGCCCTATCTCTAGAGTGAGTATGCCAGCATCTAGTTCAAAGCATGCTTTGATCACAAGAGGCAACAACATTGCTTTATAGTCGCATACAGAACAAGGGCAACGACGTTTCCAAAACAGCTTTGCACAGGATTGCCGAGGGCACTTGCTGAAGCTGAAAGCACGACATTTTTTAGTACCTGGTACTTCAAGCTCTGCAATATAATTCATAATAGCCATTGTTACTATTTGCCTCGTTTGGCTAATAGGGCACCGAATAAAACGATCGAGTACAAAGTAACATTCGGACAGTACCGTGGGAACTAACCCAATGAGTTCTGCAATCTTCAGCCTTTTTCTGGCATATTCTTCGTACCCTTTTGACCCCTTAAACTGTAAAGGAGTTTCATGTCAGCAAAATACTCTGTACAGAAAGTAAACAACTTCAGATATTTTAAATACCATTGCTGTAAGAGTCTCTTTAATCAACCAATGGGCTTTGGTCTCATCAACCTACAGGTAGAGAGATGAGCATGGCAAAAATCAAACATACTCCAATAAATTTTGTCTGCATGATAAAACACACCATACTAAAGTATACTCCTACTTACTTGTCCATGAATGCCAGCCGTGCAAGTATAAAACTGAAACAAAAAACACACATAAAGGCTATTAGAATCATGCAACATATTAATATTTAAGCTGTCAAACATGTCAGTTAAAAAAAAGAACATACTTTGGTTTCCCATGCAGAGCATCCATTGTTCAGCACATACTTCATAAGACCTTGACGCAGGGGAAACTTGTTTAGTTCATAGACTTCCTTCAAAGCTTGTTTGAAACTGATCTGAAGATAACATAAGAAAAACGATGTCACTGCACCTATACATAGAGAAAAACAAAAACCACAAACATGCAACTGATAATAGTGGCGGATCCAGACGAAAATTGTAGGGGGGGGCTGAACTACACGACGGCGGTCATGAACAAATATATATAGGTGGTCAGTTGCTACAGCATATACCGTAAAGCAGGCGTTGGTTTGCTTAGCGATTGAATCGAATGCATACGGTGAGTTGGCAACTTGACTCTGCTTTAACATGAAAAATAAAAATTTATAAATTAACCCCGTCGAGACGCTAAACGCCGATTCAGAAACCTAGCCACCCACCCACACTGTCCGTCGCCGCCCGCTAAACACAACACGTTATTAGTGCTCGCCTCATAAACACGCCGTGCGACAGCTGGTCCAAAGGCTCGAGCTATGGTGTATTGCACTCGGATATACAACCCCGCAAGACGAAACTCCACTATATTTAAGTCAACATTTTAGGCACAATACCATTTGCCGTCAGCACAACAACTAGTATTTTTTTTTCCTGAGAGGAAGCACAGCAACCAATAAACGCAAGAGTTTTCTTCCAATACCTTCCAAGCCCACCGTAGCCTGTCCGGCCCAATGTTGCTCTTGAGCCCATTTACCCCCTTCGTTTCTTCTTCTTCCTCCAAAGAACGGTTCTCATCAGAAGTTCAGAAGTGAAAGGTGTCTTGGCCTAGTGGTTAAGACATCCGAGTAACACCTCTCAGGTCCTGGGCATTTAACGGCATTTGTGCTTTCAGTGGTAGGCGACGCTCCCGTCGACAGCGAGACGCCAGTGGTGACTTCGTATCTCTAGATTTGCCGGCTCAGTCTTCGAAGATGCTCATAGGGGTAGGGTTTGCGTACGTGTGTTCATAGGGGTGAGTGTGCGTGCGTTGTGAGTGTCTGAGTTGTACTGTGTAATCTCAAAAAAAATCAGAAGTTCAGAAAGAAGCCATCCGCCATTGCCGCCCAATGGAGCTCGGGGGCCAACGAGATTAGAGCACCTAGACATCACTGGATGAGCAAAATGGATTCCGCGCTTCATTTCTCCTCGCCCGGCTGCTGAATTTTTTCCTGTTTTGCGTCGTCTTTAACCTCTAGCAAAGGCCAGCCCCCAAGCTCTCTTCTCTGCCAAAAAAAATGGAGGGGGGGCTCAAGGGGGGCTCCACTGTCTTCCGGCGAGTAGGGGGGGCTCGAGACCCCCCTGCTGCCCCGGTGGATCCGCCACTGACTGATAATATAGCTCCTTGGAAATGATAGACCAGTATGCAGTATAACCTGTTGCTTTACGGCCCGCTTCCAAATCTCAAAATAGACACCATCCGTCTCCTTGAGATTATGAAAATCGAAGGATAGTCTGGACTTGTATTCCTGAATTTGAATCAAAAGAATGGTTTCTCAAATGGAACCAGTTTACCTGAACGAATGAGTTTTCAAGATATTCTACCATGAAGGCAAGATGAGCTAGGCCAACAGAAATTTTGGTAAATCTGGTTGCGATCTTCATTGCTTGGCGTGCAGCTCTATTGCTTCCCACTAAATAGCCAACATGTTAATCATGACGCTATAATATTTATGCATTCAATGTAACAATAGAAGTTTCTTGGACCATACTTGCTCGCGACATGTTGAATCTAGAGCCACATAATCTTCAAGCCACTGTTAAGGTAAAAAAGCTTCCGGTTAGAAAATTTCTGCATCAGCTAAGTTAATTAAAATGGGCTAGCTTATTGATTGCACAGTGCATACCCTTATTTCTTTTGAAATTGCTTCACAGTATTTGACATATTCTCGATCAACTTCATGGGTATGATAACTGCGGCGGTAGTAGCTATCCCAATCCATATACTCATAACAACCCTGCACCAATAAGGAAAACAACATATTACGGCTTAACGAATAATCTCTGGTGTGTTTCAAGGATGAAACGGCAAGCGCTGGAAATTCTACTGTTTAACCTCAAAAGCCATATGTATCAGAGTCATGACTTAAAATGCTAATTCATTGAGATCATTTACCTTATAATTTTAGGCGCTAACTTGAAAACACCAGAGGTGTACCAATCTCTAACATAGACACTTAAAATAGAGGTACACTGTCATTCACAGAAAAATGTGTATTTGCTAAAGCCTATCCAAGGAACTAACTAGTAGCAAGGCAAAGAGAATTCCCCCTACCTCGTCCTCCCCCTCTACGGCGGAAGATGGTGGACAAATGAGTTATATAGACATGAAAAATATTCTATTGAGAGTGTTATGAAACACTTGTTTGATAGAAGTTTTTGAAAAAAACTCAGCTTATATAGGGAAAAAATTCAGATCCTGATGTGGTGTAGAATAAATCATCTAGATTTTCAAATTCTCTCAGACAGTAACATTTACAAGAATATCATCAATTCTCCCGGATAGCACAAAACAACAACCACCCTGGTCATCAATTCAGAATTTTGGAGACCATCATGTGATTGTGACAACTGCTATCTGTTTGATCATGCTAGGAAAGTGGAACACAGGCAATTAGTTCTGTGATTACTCTTGATAACCATGAGCGGCAACATATATCAATGATCCACAAGTTTTTCTTTCAGTTTTGGCTCACTTGTACAGACATTGCCATAAAAATGCAAGAGCAACTATATCCTTTTTTCCTTAACTCTGCAACCTTTTATAGAGATAAAAAAAAGGAAAAAAAATCATCTTTCTAGGCCACCCACATTTTTCTTTTAAAAAAGGAGAACACCAACCCGTACATGGAATCCTTGTGTAGAGGAATAGATCAGCACTATCTCCACTCTTAAGTATATGACATTTCAGGCAGCTAATCTAGTCCAAATTGCGCTAGATTTTTTGTCCTGATATATTTCAGAATGGAGGGAGTACAAAACAACAGTGGTAACGGGCACCAAACGTGAACTAGGAATGTAGCAATCAGAATTAATGTAAGGTAATTTGATGCATGAATGAGAAGTATACGCACATCATTTACAAGAACGAGCCGCTGGTAGTCATCAAGTGCAGCAAGCTCGCAGTGATCAGGATGGAAAAACCAACCAAAGGTGCCATTTTCCTCATAACACTTAAAGTATCCCTTCTGCTTAAGATGCTCCGGCGAGTACATCCATTGCAGCTTACCATCATCCAATGAGTCGATAGAATGTCCTTGCAATAACTGTAGCAAATTAAGGAGGCATAAGTTTGTAAGAACCAACACGGCCGGATTGGTTAGCACCAGCGATGCATCCAACATATAAGATGATGGATATATAAGTGGACAAAAAGACGCGTCAACAGATCAACTAGCTAAGCTATGGTACCTTGCAAGCTTTGATGCGATAAATGCGTGGCGCTCGTACAGTTTAACTTGCTGCTCACTGTCCAGCAGAAGCAAATCATCAACGTACGGAGTCGACTTAGGCAGTAGATCCAGGAACCCCATGTACTCTTCCTTGCTGATGTCTTCACCCTCTCCAAACTTCCCTGCAGGTTCTTGTTCCTTTTCGACGGTGTCCTGCTTGTCCTCAGCAATGTAGTCATCCCAGCAGAAATAATCCCAGTCCGGGATCACGAACTCTTCATTCCAAACCCCGAAGTAAAATTTTAGGAATGATGGACCCGTGAGAGCATAAACGATTTCGCTGGGCGGAAAACATGGGAAAAGACCTATCAGGGGTAAACCAGTCTGCGAGTACCCGCAAGACATCTCCAACAGGACCATAAACCTCTCTTAAATCAAAATATTAGGATCCAATCAAAAAAACCATCTCCAACAGGACCCCAAAACCACTCCCAGTTTTTTCATAGCCCCTAAACTCCTCTTATTTGTAGCTACAAACAGGGGAGGAAGTAGGGCTCCCATCTCTTCTTTTTGCTATAGAATTAATGTTTTTATGGCCCCCAAATGCTGACGTGGCCCAATCAAAAGTGTTTTAATCCATTTTTAAGGGAGTACTATTGGAGGAGGAGAAAAAAATTCTCCCTCATAATTTTTTGATTGCTCCCAAAAACAAGTTTATGGAGCTAATTTTATGGGAGTCTCTTGGAGATGCTGTCACCGGAAGATTTTCCCCTAACTCTCAATTGTTCGATCTTATAAGTTACCCCGCCCTCGGCCATGCGGTTGTCGACTGATAGGAGGGAAAATTCCCCAGGAGAAGGAAGAGATGGGTGCTCACACAGCAAGCCCTTCTGTAGAGCATCGTCTCGCGGTATCTCTCTGGTCACGGAGGCAGCGAACTTCCGGTGCCGAGCCAGAACAAGAAGGAGCCGTCTGCGGCGAATCCGAACAGGCATCTCCGCGCTCGATCGCCGGCCAAACCCTCCCTCTCTTTTCCGTTCTGATTAATCAAGTATCACCGGCGGATCACCACCTCTACGTATCCGACTCGATCAAAGCCGGCGGTGACCCTGCTGAATTCGTCTGGAAACGAACACCGCAACAGCGGAGGTCTGTTTTTATTTTTTTCCTATCGCCTCTAAATTTGTTCTCCAAAGTTGGCCCTATGCAGCCCAAGGCCCACTGACGTTTGTAAATGGGTCTTGTTTAAATTTAGAAGGCCCAGCCGGGACTAAGTTTGAGATTTCCTTAAAAAGGAAGGGAAAAGCTAAATCGAAAGGCGGATGATGAGGCTTGCATAAAAATTCAGAATTACTGCAAATATGAACTAAAATCGAAAGTATCACTTAGTACGACGCAAATACCATCAGTTCAAAGGCCACATGCATGTGAAGCCTCTTTGATTCAGTTTGCTCAAGTCTAATGATGATTTGTCAACACGAATGAAGTCAACTAAAATACCGGAGCAGCTTTTGGCCAGTGCCGAGAAAGAACGCCGGCACCGCCGCCCACTCCTCCAGCAGCATCTCCTCGCCTCCGTCCCGGCAAATCGGCGGGAAGAACAGCCAGAACATCGTGCCCGCCATGAACGACGCCAGAAGCAGAAACGTCACCGGCCGCGGCAGCGGCGGCCACCCCTTCGCCTTCCACCGCCGCGCGCACGCGTCCTCGGCGAGGCAGCACGCGCCGTGGATGAGGAAGAAGACGACCATCTCGCCGGTGGGCGGGCGCAGGAGGAGGTAGCACGCCAGGGCCTCGTGCATGATGCCCGACACGAGGAACGTGGCCATGGCGCCGGCCGCCTTCCCGGCGCGCGCGCAGACCGGGTCGTACACCTCCGACCGGAGGATGGCGGACACCATGAGGTTCCACCGCCGGCCCCAGAACTCCCGCAGCGACGACGACAGGTACGGCCGGTCGAACTGCCGCTCCAGCTCCATGCCGCCGAGCGCGCGCCCGGCCGCCGCCGTGCAGGGGAGGAGGAGGTTCAGGAGGCAGTAGAGGTGGATGCCGTAGGCGCAGTAGCGCACGTAGCGGTGCAGGTTGTGGATGACCGGGTACAGCCGGAGGATGCCGGCGAGAAGGGCGACCTCCACCGCCCGCGAAAGCGGGCCCTCCGATGCGGTCGCCGGACGACGGCCGCCGCCGTCGCGGCCTTTGAGCTTGACGGGGAATGCGGCGATGAAGAGGAACGGGACAACGGGGAGGGACCGAGGGAGGGGTCGAGCGACCCGCGGCCCGCGGCGAGGAGCGCGACCTTGAACGTGCCGAGCCAGCCGAGGAAGAAGCCGGCGACGAACCGGAGGATGGAGGACGAGAAGGCCAAGGGCGCCGCGGCGAAGAATGCGATCACTGGCAGCAGGGCGGCGAAGCGAGGGAGCCCAGGGGGAAGGCGAGCGGACGCGGCTCGCGTGTAGAGCGCGGCCGCGGACACGGACAGGGACACCATGGGGACACTGTCTCGCAGGAGCTCATGGCGCCGAGGTGTCTGTCGGTGCAGGTGTGGCCGTTGGAACACAATTCTAGTTGTTCTCGGCGGGAGCAAGCAGTTCAGTTTAGTAGTGGAGTACCAGCGATTCCGTGCCGCGGCGGTGGCTCTGCGTGTCGCCGATGAAGCGGCGTACACCACGCAAGTGATTCGAATCACAACCATGAAGATATTTTGCTAATTTTGGCAATTTTGTTTGTATTTGATTCGTTGATCCTACAGCCTGCAGGGTCCATATGTTCAAGTGGATGAACAGGACGGGACTCTTGCTTGATCAACATCGTGTCAGCGTCTACAGAGTTCCGTATGGCGGTATGGCATGGATGGACGACGAGACGTTTGTATGAACATGCACAAGTGGATTGACGAGAATAATTGGATTAATATTTCATCTAAAAAAAAATGAGGTTTAAGGCCCACATGTCGGAGGTCGGGAGTAGCCGTGAAATCGAGTTCAGCTGCCTGACATATTCACAGTTACAAGCAACTTGACGAAGCCATTTCTTTCCTGAAAGGACGAGTGAACAAATTCTTGCCGTCTGACTACTTTTTTTTTTTTTAAGAACTCTTGCTGTCTGACTACTTGCTGCAAGAAGCTGCTGCTCGTGCCACTGTGTGGAATCTAACTGTTTCTGATTGATGGTACGCCAGTTATGCTTTTCTTTAGCAATGAGGAAAGCAAAAGAGATTCCAGTTGAGAAATGGCTAGGGACAAGATGATACATGTTTCTTGTTGAACTGATTCATAATTATGGTCCAAGTATTGGCCACTGAAACCATACAACATAACTTTGTTCAGCCCAGTCCACTAGCTTACACTTAAAATGATCCAAAAGAAGAACAATGCAAAACAGACATATCTAGCAACAGCTACAGACATATGTAAAAATGCCTTGGATCCACAAGGGAAGAAGACAGATATATCTACCAAAAGTTATAGTTAGTTGGATCTATAAGCATAAATAATCTCAACCAAATAGACAACCATAAACAATTTCCCCAAAAGAAAAATACAAGATCCTAAGGCAGTAAAGCTTATCTGAGGGCCTTTGTTCAGTGCTAAAGTCAAACAAACTAAAACCTGGATGCAAGTTTCTACAAATCCTTCCACATCCTTCCAGACCACTTCCAAAGCAGTAGAGAAGAGTTCATTACTGATTCCAGAAATGCATATAACCTTTTTTAGTCTAATCTAACAATGAAGCAGGCTGACAAAGTCATGAAGTATGAGGGAAAATTCCTTGTTCAGAAAGTGACTCTATAAGTGGAAAAGAGTACTAATTGGACAAGAAATAAGATGGATGAGCAAATACCCAATTAGTTTCTTTTTAAAAAAAACTCATGATAAATAACAACTCCAGGAGGAAAATAACTCAGAAAGGATCATGAAATGCAGAGCTTCTTCCAAATATCATGTCATGTTGATCGAGTTATACAACAAGACATGAACTAGTCTAGCTGTGATGCTACCTCCGAGTCTAAGGTTTTAAGCTTGAGACCTCATTTCCTAACGATACATACAATGAGTGTTACCAGAAGTGACCAACAGAAATATTAGTAACTCTGATAAAGAATGCTGACCAACCGTTTCCTTCGCTCCAGGAACACGCATTGATGCAAATGACAACATCAGATCAGTCAGAAGTCAGAACATCACCAAGTTTGTCGAAGCACCAACCACAAATGGCTCCATCAGCAATCGCGTCAAGAAGTAGAATGTCACACCCAGCAAAATAGAGATTGGGAGTGCAGGCAATGCATGCTTGCATATCGACAGCAAGATAAGGGTGCAGCCAAGCCCAGCAATGATGGCGAGGTAGCACGCATACACCGTCATCAGATCATACATAGCAGCCCTCCCAACAAGCACGCTGTAGAAAACGAAATCACCAAGGCCCAGCTTGATTCCCCTGGTAGACTCAAACATCTCAAAGTCTAGCTCTGATGAGGATGAACTTTCTCTAGGTTCCTCATTAGAAGCCGCATTGTTGGTAGATGCCGCGGACACCAAAGGTGATGTCTCTTCTTCATCATGCTGCTCAATTTGAATGACAGCATGCTGTGAACTCTCACCCTGATTCGATGACAGTCCTGTGACTGACAATGGCACCTCCCTTTCAAGATTGTCCATTTGGTGCACAGAACCTCTTGATCTGTTATTCTCACCAATGCCTGACCGGCTTCCTCCCAGATTCCTCATTTCCACCACGGCACGGCTGCCATCTTCCTCCAGCTCCACCCTGTCATACTGGCTGCCACCGGCCTGACCAGAATCAGCCATGGTTTGCATCTCCACTGACCCCATCACCGAAGCATAAGATGCGGCTGAGCCCGGGCCAACCGTAGGCCGGGACTCGTAGATCAGCGCCGGTAGCTCGTCGTCTCTGGAGGAGGCCAGCTCCACAAGCATCCTGAGCGGCCCCCGAGGCGCCAACACGGCGACTAGGTCATACAAGGCGAGAGCAACGAGCATGATCCATGTGGTCCACTCGGGAAGCCTGGAGAGCCAGGCAGCGACGATAACCGCGAGCGTGACCATGTACCCCTGTCGAACAAGGATCGGGACAGCAGATGCGAAGACGGAGAGCACGCCAAGCGCAGATGCGTTGAAGAGGAGCAGGAATGCGGTGGGGGCATCGAGCGGGGCGTCGAGGCGGCGGAGCACGGCGGCGACGATGGCCCCGCCCATGGAGAAGATGACGAAGAAGGCGGAGAAGCGCATGTAGTTCTTGAGGAAGCCGGTGCAGCGGTAGTAGTAGAGCGCGACGAGGACGAAGGTGACGGCGGCGACGAGGGCGACGAAGACGGCGGCGTCGAGGAGCGCGCCCACGAGCTTCTGCGCCGTGGAGTCGGTGGGGGACTCTTGGTAGACGAGCGTGGCGGCGGTGACGGGCGGGGGCGTGGCCGCCGCGTCCCCGGGGGACGGCGGCGAGAGGAGGGAGATGAGGAGCACGACGAGGGCCATGCAGATGGAGACCGGGCACATGACCGCCAGCACCTCCGCGCCTAGGATGTCGAGCACGGATTCGGCGGTTGGGGGCTCCATCGCCGACTCCGGCGAGGCGGCGGCGGGATCCATGCGGCGAAGGGAGAGGAGAGGGGAGATCGATGGGGGAATTTTGGTTTCTTGCTCCACGGTTAGTCCGACCGGGGTCGGAGTTTTGGGGAATTCGATTTGGTCCACGCGTTTGCGCGAAATTGTGTCACAGTTGCTGAAATTTCTCTTTTGATTGACGAATTCAACTAAGCATTTTGTTTAAGAAAAAATCGTGTAACATTTTCCCCAGCAAGGTATGATAACCTTTCAGATTCTGATAAATCAACGGTCAATAGGTCGAATTCCGTTTGTGAAGCATCACATTTGGGAGAGGTAGCATGTCTCTAACACACACAACAAATAAAAGATGGGTTTACGGTTACCAGAAAATGAGATTAAAAAAAAAGTAGAGCACCAAACTAAATGTTTGAATGAGCTAACTTCGATTTGTTTTCATCCAAGACTAACAAAGGAAACCGTCCCACATCAGTTCTTGTATAAGATAAACTAATTCAGAATTGCGTATATTACCTAGCCCCCGCGCCGCCCCTCCCGGGCGACACGGGCGGCGCCGCCACCCCGGCCACTCCAGCCCTCCCCGATCTTCCTCCAACCCGGCCGCCGCCAGAGCCTGGCTCCCGGCACAACCCAGGCAGCAGGCTAGGAAGGCGGCGGCGGGGTCACCTTCGTCGGCGTTCCTTTTCTTTCTCTTCTCTCCAGCGGATCTCGCATCGGGTGATGGCGGCGGGTGTCCTCCTGCATCTCATCCGAAGTGGGGATCTGCGGGATGGTGGTGGCTCGACGGCGGCAGTGGATCCCTCGCAGATCTTGGGGCGGCGCGGTCTCCCGCCGAGCCGGCGGCGGCCTCCCCCTTCGTGGCGGATCTTGGGGCCTCCTGATTTGGAGCGGGTCTGCCTATGGTGGCGATTCTTCCTACGCGTGGATCCGTATGGCGGTCCGGCGGCGGTGATGGCCTGCTTCATCATGTGGGCGGCGGATCTCTCTGGGCGAACAGCTGGAGACGTCCCGGCGGCTTCTCCTGAAAGTCAGGCTTCATGGTGGTGTTCTGCCTGTGATGCCGTATGGGCTTCAATGCCATCCCTGGTGCAGATCTGGTGGCAGTGGTTCAACGATGGTTCCGGTCGAAAGATTCGACGATGGTGACGCCTGGAGCGCCATATTCCTTCCTGAAGGCCTCGTCGTGGAGCCTGATTCTCTTTGGTTACAGAAGATTTTCTCCAGGTGTAAAACTAGTTCCAGCTTTGGGATGGATGACGCGGCGTAGTTGACGTCGTAACCTTCATGAAGGCGTCATCTTGGAGTTCTTCTATGGCTTGGGAGTTGTTCTATGTTGCTTCACTGTGCACTAGATTTTGCCGTCTCCAACAGCGATCGATGCTTTCTTCGTTGAGGTGATTCGAGTGGTCTTCGCTTTAATCCTTAGGCGCAGTTCATCTTTGGATTGGCAGATGCTCCGGTGATGTTCCATTACCTTTGGTGGGAGAAGTCACGTGATGGAGCCGACCGTACTCACATGGACCCTTTAAGAAGACATTAAGGCTGCAAGATGGAGTTTTTTTCTTCTTTTCTTAGCTTTTTTATTCATCAGTGTGCGTGATGTACTTCTGATGTGGATCGATTTTATCGATGATTGTATTAGGCTGTAACTTTTTAGAAGTCAAAGCCAGTGAGGCTGTAGCTTCTTGAAAGCCAAGGCCGGGATGAATGCAATCTTCCCATTATCTAAAAAATCTAGGCAAGCTAAGATTTGTTGTGATTGGCCATTTCCTCGATGTCAGAATATGAAGGCCTCTCCCTGAGGACCTCAAGGAGTTGGTCCACATTCACACCCTTTCTTCTAAGCTACACGAGATTTTCTGGTTTCAAATTTACGGTAGAATTGTAGATTCAACTCTAGCTTAGGAAGAACAATATTACTATGAAGCAATATTCTATCTGTTTGCGAAATCATTGCAGTGTTATAATGTGTTCTGATGGGCTTGGCCCAGCCCAGTGTAGTCAGAGGGCCCAGCATGAATTCCCATTATGTAAATTTGCTAGTATATTTGTCCCTCAAAAAAAAATTGCTAGTATATTTAAAGATGGCAGATTTTTTTTCTTTTTTTGCGAGTTACTTTTGCTATGTGAATATTTTTGCTAATGAAATAACACTGACATTTTGTAGAAAAAGAGATAAGCGGGATACAAGTAAGCGCTGCAGTTCCATTTCCGAGGTAGCAAGAAAAATGGTTCTTCGTAATTAGGTAGCAAGAAAAATAAACCATTTTCGGATATTTTACTTATTTATGAAGAAATCAAAGAAAAACTTAAATACTCATAATGTTTAGCTGAGGTGGCACCCACCAGCTGCAGGAACCACGTTGTCGTCGGCACATGCTTTGATGATCAAGAGAAGACATCAGCTCCACTTTTCCCAGCTCTTTTTTCTTTTTCAGAACAATCTATTTCTGGTCTGTCCGGAAAGCGAAATGACACCACCGCTGGTTTTTTAGCTGAGGGAAAGAAGGATTTTATAAAACTATAAAATTCCAGAGAGAAACTAAGGTGGGGAAAGCTTAAAATTAGAATGCCATGGCGTCCCCATGCAATAATTGAGCAGACCACGCCATCCTAATCACTGCCCCCTAAACATGTGTTCCGTGGAGTATTATATGAGGCGCCCAAGGTGATGGATCAAAGCGGTCGCTGATAATATAAGGAGGTGGAGAGGCCGGCCCCGCTGGCCTTGCTCGCCGTCCTCCCCCCACATGCCCTGCCCCGCCCCGCCCAAGGTGATTGATGATGATTGATTCATTCGTTTCATGCTTTCCTCTTCTTCTTGTGCTTCGATCCAGGCCAGGAGCTTTCAGCTCGTGGATTGCTCTGTTCTTCTCTTTTGAGCTTTGATTGGATTTTGTTGGTTGCATACTTGCATCCTCTGTTCATGTTGCAGAAGAGAGTTCCCTTCATGGTGCATCAAATGTAATTCTGTTCTGTTAATCTATATTGGTCCAATCTCGAGCGTTAGAGAAAATCTCTTCGATCCCTGATGCTCTGTCCCTGGCTCGTTGCTTCCTTATTGAATCATGTATTTGTTTCTACAAGATTGAGCTTATTCATGAGCAGATGGTACTTTTGACGACCAAAGCGTAGATGATACAGTGGCAAGAACGCATCCTTTCTTTCTGCTTTATTAGCTTGCAAACAAATGCATCTGATCTTTGATCCTTCGATCACAGGAATCCCAACAGGAAAGCAACTTTTGAGCTAAAGTTTAAGATTCAATTCACGTTAAAGAATAATGTATCACATCACGAGCAGGACATCGTGGCGTTCGGCTCTCAGTTGCCATTTCAGCGTCAAATCGCTAATCTTTCCCTTCTTGATTGATCAGGCACAGCCGAGTCTGCCCAAAAAGCTAGATTAGCTTGCATTCCGTAAGAAATCGCAAGACTCGGCGGCAATGGCGGAGCAGGCGGTCACCGGGAGGTACTGGTGCCACATGTGCGCGGTGGCGGTGAGCCCCGCGGCGGCTGCGGATGGCGCGGTGGAGATCAAGTGCCCGCACTGCCAAAGCGGCTTCCTCGAGGAGCTGGAGACGGCCCGCAGCGCCGCGGCCAGCGACGACGCCGACGGCGGCGAGGAGCCTGACGCGTACTCCGGCGCGGACCGCCCGGGCTCCATCTGGGCGCACGCCATCATCAACACGGTCGACACCTCCGTCCGCCGCCGCCGCAACAGGCGGCAGCCGGAGGCCAGCGACGTCCTCGACTGGGACGAGCACGAGTTCACGCGGCGCCGGCGGCGCGTCACCGCGTTCCTGCGGCTCCTGCACGAGCTCCGGGAGCGCCAGCTCCAGCGCCTGGAGATGGCCACCGCCTCCGGCATCGGCCTTGACGGCGAGCACGTGAACCCGTTCGGCCGGAGCCTCTTCTTCGCCTCCGGCAGCGGCGGCGAGCAGGGCGTGGCGCTGGGCGACTACTTCCTCGGCCCGGGCTTCGACGCCCTGGTGCAGCAGCTGACCGAGGGCGAAGCGGCGCGGCACGGCACGCCGCCGGCCAAGAAGGAGGCCGTGGCGGCGATGCCAACCGTGGAGGTCAACGGCGATGACGAGGCCACCTGCCCGATCTGCCTCGAGGACTACGCGGCTGGCGAGCGCGCTCGGGAGATGCCATGCAGGCACAGGTTCCATGCCAACTGCATCGTGCCGTGGCTCGAGATGCACAGCTCCTGCCCCGTCTGCCGGTTCCAGCTGCCGGCCGATGACGCTAACAAGAGTTCATGCGACAGCGGCGGCGGCGGCTATGTCAGTGGCGATGCTGATCACGATGACAATGTCAATGGCAATGGCAGGGCAGAAATAGTGGACAATGCTGAGCCAGAGCGCAACGGTGGTGGTGCAGAGGCCGAAGAGAATGGCCGACGGTTGCCAGCGTCGATACAGTGGCTGAACAGTCTGTTCTCGCCGTCGGCTCCGGCGTCCGGCAGTGGCAGCAGCTCGCAGCATTGGGAGGACTGAGCAATGAAGGCGATGGCTGCTGATTGAGCCCCCTCGGTGCCAATGTACATAGTGAGGAGCATGCTGGGTTGGTGCCAAGGAAATTTGGAGCCTTCGTTTGTCTGTTAGTTTTGCTCTTGTAATATTCTCTGATACAGTTTCCATGGTCATGAAATGAACAGATATGGGCAAGCTTTATCATCGTCCTCAAGTAAATTTTGGTGTATGGGGGGTGTTAATCAGGGTTCTAACAATTTATTCAGCAACTTCATATACCAAAACCTCTTCTACAATGAATAAATATATAAACATGTCTAACAACTCATAAAACTGGTCAATATTCAGCTATCCATAAGTTGGTTCAACAGCATACTACTCTAGATAGATATAAATAACGAATTGCTTATACCAAATCATGTAACGAATTTACTGCTCATGAGTGATCTCAAATAACCAGAATGTGACAGATGAACAGAAATTCAGCAACAAACAGAGACAACTGTCAACTTTCAGTAGTATATGATAGCAGTAACAGCACAGCTGCAAAATAAATAGCCATAGTGGTTTATCATCGTTGAAATGGTTAACTCTAACGACAACAGCCACAACCTCGTAGCATCAAGGTGTACCACAATGCAAAGTCACTATCTTTGGCATCAAAAACTCTGCAAATGCTAATCTGCATAAGCAGCCTAACAAAAAATTCCCCCAATGCAAAATAGTGTGCATCACACTCAGTTCACAGTCAAGAGCTTGATGACGGATGCAGTCCCGATCCTGTGAAGGGCCACAACAGACTCACCGGTGTTGCACAGCCCCATGGCCTTGGCATTCTGAATGGCAGACTCAACTGCTTCATCAGTTGCTTCACTGTCAAAGGCCTTTGCAGTGGCGGCACTCAGCATTGGGATCACACCCTCACAATGAGACTATGCCTTGCAGGCCCCTCGTCGCTGCAGGTCCAGTCAAAGAAGTCTGTCTTCAGCTCAGGAACCACAACAGATAGTATCGGCATGGATGGCCTATACTTAGCGACAAGCCTTGCAGTTGTTCCTCCCCTGGTCAGGACCAAGATAAGCGTCGCTTTGGCCGCATTTGCTGTGCGGACAGCTGATGAAGCAAGGCTCTCCAGTGGGCTCATTGGAATTGGGGCTGAGGCCATGATTGATTTGAAAACAGCAGGATGGTCAACGCAGGACTCTGCTTGCACACAAATCTTGGCCATAGTTTGCACAGCCAGCTCTGGATATGCCCCAGCAGCTGTCTCACCACTGAGCATGACACAGTCGGTGCCATCAAGAACTGCATTGGCAACATCAGTTGCTTCTGCTCTGGTAGGGCGTGGAGACTTGATCATAGATTCCAACATCTGGGTTGCAGTCACAACAGGCTTTCCCTGAATGTTGCACTTGAAAATCATCACCTTCTGTGCAAAGAAGATCTTCTCGATAGGAATTTCCATCCCCAAATCACCCCTTGCCACCATAAAAGCATCGGAGTTTGCCAGAATATCGTCGAAGTTAGCTACCCCCTCTTGGTTTTCAACCTGCATTGTCAAAATAATTATAAGAATATAACCATGATGCTCACAAGTTATCTACTCAAAAGTGGACGGCATACCTTTGACATCAGCATTATGGACTTGGCATGTTCGCCAAGTACCTTCCTGACCTCTACAAGATCAGAACCCTTGCGAACAAAAGACAAGGCGATCATGTCAATCTTGTTTGGGACACCCCATTTAAGGATGTCCTCTTTGTCCTTTTCAGTGAGTGTAGGAAGATCAACTATAACTCCTGGAAGATTGACATTCTTCCTCTCACCAAGCATAGAAGTGTTCTCACAGCGGCAGCGAACCAAGCCTTGCTCTTTATCACAGTGGAGCACAGTAAGAGTGATGGTACCATCAGCACACAATATATTACTGCCTGGCTTCAGATCCACTGCTAGCTTCTTATAGCTCATCGATATCCTTTTCTCGTCACCCTTGATAGTATAATCCGTGGAAATTGTGATTTCTTGACCCTTTTTCAATTGAATAGGCTTTCCATCTTTCAAAAACCCAGTTCTGATCTCTGGGCCCTGGAATATATATAAAGCAATCCAATGAATATGAGCGGTAAAACTTCATGTAACAGCAGCTGCACAGGACAAGAGTTTTAATGCTTCTCCACATAGGAGACTTGTGAGATAAATATTGCAGTATTACATTAGCTACAAAACTTGCACAATTAGAAACAAGTAACAATTACTGTTCAGATTATCAGGTTTCTTACAAGATGTTTACGAGGATATACAAGTAATTTAGGTTATCGCAATAGTATGTGCAAGACATCTTTCCAGAAAGCATCATCATATGACTACACGTAAATGGACGTTCATCCAACCATGCATTTGTATTTTTTTTTTTCATTTAAACATTTAAACACTAGAATTGTAGCATATTCTAAATCTGAAAGAATGGTATCTTGTAGCTAACAACCATATACACTGAGACATTGGAATGCCCTATAAATTCAGAACAAACTATATGAACAGATAAGACACATTTTGGCACTCCCATATTTTTTTTAACTCCTCAACTGTATAGATGATTAGACATGTAACGTAACAATGACAAATGAAGCACAAATACAGCCATAACATCAGTTTAACAAATTCAACAAGTAGCATTCAAGGATAATAAACATCAATACAGGCTTTGAGTGGTGCTTCTGTAATGAGTGCCCATTTTTTCGGCTTGAGGCTTAAAGATAAACTCCTAATGAAATACAACGCAAAAAGCCCTCACTGGGAGATATCCCTCTGCCGTGGTCAAAGGGAATTTTTCTATTGATGCTTAGTAGTTAGTATTTTATCAGTTTTCAGATTGAGTGGAAAAGTTACGCCGCAGGGCTTGCAGATTGTTTTTGTTACACGTTGCATGTTGGAGGCTAGGCTACTAAGTACTAACTGAGGCCATCTTCACAAAAATTGAGGAGTCAAGCAAATTCACCAAACGAAAAGTTGATATTCCTAAATTAGGCCAAATGGGGTAAAGCCATAAAAACAAGGCTAGCGCATAGGATCCCGAAAGGTGCACGATATGCTCCCCAGATTGAGCTGAAATAACCACAATTTGTGACTGGACAGTCGCCCAAGCCCTGCTTCTACCTCAACAAATAGTGGGTTCCATCTTAATAATTAGTTGGAACAACATGACCCCATGGCAGTTCTCAGTGTTCAGGACAGATGAGGTGATTCTTGTATGTTACTGAGTTGTCATGTTCCTCTTGGTTGGATGATGTGATAATAATATTTATAGAAGCTTGCCTTCATCATCCCTAAGAATACCAATTCACCTTAAAGGAAAAAATAATGCTGATCTACACATTGATCTGTCATTGAGAAATAAGATCTTTTATGCTATAATTTGGACAGAGTGCTATGACATCCCCCGATAAGGTACAAGCATGTTCTGTCTGATGTAAGGGGAAAAAAAAAAACATGTACCAATAGTATTGCACAACAATATGCTTTTGAAAAGACACCTCAAACCCAAAGAGAGCCTTAAAGCAACTTTTAAGGCAACCGGCAATTGGCAAAGGCGTAGAAACAAACAAAAAAGAGAAAAATAAACCTACTAATGAAATGATCCTTGGACTGCAATCTTATATTTCTTTCTGAGTTTAGCATCCTTTCGTTTACTCAATTAATCACCATAATTCAGCATCTATATTTTCCTTCAACAGTTGTAGTTGTCAATGCACTACTGCAGTTTCTCAGATACTAGGCATAGTTACATAGGAGTAAGAATAGTAGATCCACTACCCCATTTGCACCGTAGGTCAACAAAACAGATGAGAAAAGAACAAAAAAAACATTAATACCGAAATACAGCCAGGAGACATGGCTTGGGAACGTGGACCACGGCCAACTGTGCAAAGGAATCGACAACAACAAGCCAACCATCCCAATCCAGGGTGTTAAGTACAACGACTTGCTCCATCCAATTGCAAAATTAAGGACAATAATGTCCAGATCTTCACAAACTCTATAGGTACTGCCGATTGGCCCATTGAATTTTACTACTAGCAGCCAAATTAACCTGCGCTACTAAAAGCAGATGCTAACACGCACAAGCAGCCAATAGCATTTCGGCCTGCAGGAATGGTCGGGAATTAGGCTACCGGAATGTAGAACACGGTCAACATTTGGCACAAACGTCCACATCAGGAGCCGGAGATCACATCCGAGACCAAGATCAAGGAACCGCACAAGCGGTAATCTCCGGAAGCTATTTACATTACAGGTACTGAAATTTTGGCCTAAAAGCAGCAGTAAACAGAACCCCATCATGCTGGCATGCACTAAATGTGGAAAATTCGAAGTACCGGTAAACGCTCAGAGAGTCACAGGCTGCAAACTAGTACGCCGGGGAAGAAGCTGAGGAACCTAATCGCAGATCGAGTACAGGATCAAGAGATTGCGAGGAGGGAGGGACAAGTGGGAGGGGGACCTTGGTGTCGAGCATGACGGCGCAGAGGATGCCGGTGCGGTCCATGGCGGCGCGGAGGTTGTCGAGCGTCTCCTGGTGGTACTCGTGGGAGCCGTGGGAGAAGTTGAAGCGCGCAACGCTCATGCCGGCGCGGAGCAGGCGCGAGATCATGTCGACGGAGCGCGAGGCCGGGCCCAGCGTGCACACGATCTTGGTCTTGGGCCGGCGCTGCGCCGTCTCCCCGAGCTCCGCCGCCATCGCTGCTGCTCCGCTAGATCTGGTTGAGGGAAGATGGGAAAGGGGAAGTGCGTGTGCGTGGAGATGGGATTCGAGATGCCTCTGCTGCTCTCTCTCTCTCTCTCTCTCTCTCTCTCTCTCTCTCTCTGCCTCCTCTCTTTGCCTTTCGGTGTTCTTGCTCTCCAAGAATGGGGCGGCCAGCGCAATAAATATTGGCGTGTGGGAATAGGAATGGAGCGAGAGGGAAAGAAAGGCGAGGACCAATGGGCGGCGATGTTGACGAGTCCACCGAAATGTTTTTGTGGGTCAAAACCATGGGGTTGTCACTGCCAGTGCGACCCATCTATACCCAGGGCCAGGTTCTAAAAAAAAAAAAACCTATACCAAGGGCCCAGCCAAACGCAAGAATATCCACTAGACGATCAAAATAGGATATTCCACTAGAAAACGATGCAGGAACATTGCAATACCGAAAGTAGTACTGAGAAGGTACTTTTCGTAATTATAAGCACGTTCTCAACGGTGTATCTCTCAAACAATAAAATGTACCGTATCTCTCACCATTGGAAGAAAAAATTACTAAAAGCCCTGGTAAGTACTCCAATACTTAATAATCGGGGTGTTCGGTTGGAGGATGCAGGCAGTTGTAGTTGTAGTTTGAATAGTAAGAGAGAATACTGTAGCGGAGGATTCGCGCACTGTAGCAATTAGTTGACTGTAGCAGCAGGAGCAGCAGCAGCCGGCTGGTTTCCAGCCGGCCGAACACACCCAATAACTGGACATGGAACGTGGCTCGGTGGAATTCTTAGAAAATGAATGAATGTTCAATTGCCCAGACATCAACGGTGTCTCACCGTCGTTCCTAGTGGTACCGACCGACAGCAATGTCCCCCCACACCGGTCGGGTCCTGGGCCGTCAAAAACATGGTCGAGGTCCCTCCCGTTCCCGGCTCCTGAATCTTCTTGGTCTCTGCGCGTTGGAACGATGCGACGTGCCGCTGTATTTTGACCGGACGCGTGTTCTTCGAAACGTACATGACACTTTGCTCTAGAAGCCAGACTGTTCCCGCACAACAGTCGACAGCACGCTACTGCAGATTCTTTCCGTCCACATGGGAGCTTGCTTCTGCCCATATGGCTTGGGCCATTCTTTTGGGGCAAAAGAACAGCTAGCGCATGTGTAGGCGAGAATGCTAGGACGAGTATAAAGCTAGCGCATGTCTAAATGCTTCGCTCACAAAACAGAAGCATCAGAGGCCAATAAAAGATGAATAGGAACTAGTATTAGTACGTAACAAACGGACACCACAAGTAACTATGCTTTTCTTTTCACTTAAATGTGTACTCCGCAAGACATGGATGTCTTGCGGCGGTGAAGCTGGAGATACAAACAGTCTAGCATCTTTAGTCCTTACCTAAATAAATAGAGCAAATTGTCAAGTTCAGACGAAAATCACAGCTGCAGGTGCCTCTACCAATAAAGTCAGGATGAGGCCGAAAATTGCAACATCCTAAAATCAACTCAAAAAGTCCAGCCAAGCTAACATTGCCTAGATGGCGATGTGCACTCTGACATGCAAAATCTCCAGCTCGGTCCTATATGTTCATAACTTCCTACACCTCATCAACCTCTATTGTGGTTATGAACGTAAAGTGTGAGTTATCCTTTCCCAGTGGCAGATTATTGTTCCTTGCATCACACCGGAATAGTTTACAGCTCATCATGTCCGGGCTGTTTTGAAGACATGGCATCGAGCTTATTTTGCAGCTCCTGTTGCACATTAACCGGAATTCCATTAGGTCCAAATCTCTTTAGGAGGGAAAACAGGGGGAGACTAAGTTTGTGAAACAACGAGGACAAACCTTCAGCTTCTCTTCAACGCAAAGAGCCGGGGTTGACAGTACAGCCACATACCTGCAACGGTAAATAGGCATATGAAATGATGTACCACATATTTTTAGGAAACAAGATGCAAAGTATATCCATGGAGATCTACATACTCGCATCTGCTAGGCTCATCGACATCATTAACCTCATTACTCAACCCACATCTAAGCCTAACCTGCACAGGAATGTAAATAATAAAAATGAGTTAGAATCTACAAAGCTGCAAACAGAAAGAAAATGTGACTAAGATACCTTTAGGCTTCGGTCAGGACCGTTCCAGCACCTGTCCCCGTTTGAAAATTGCATTACTCTGTATGATTCTTCGAATTTGTCCCAACGCCTGAAAGCAGAAAATTCATGTTATGAGCATATGAGAAAAAGGTGACCAAGGAAGTTATTCTGCAGTGTCAGTATCTACATATTTTTTAAGCTCACATTAAAGCAGAAGGATAAAAAAAACAGTGAACATGAGCAGCATATGCTCTATAGACGCAACAAATTCAAAGGAAAAAAAATGCTCTCCTCAAAAGGCCTTCCCTATTGAACAGTACACCATAAAGAAAACTTGCTACCCTGAACTTGGCTATTCCTCAAATGGCATCCCGTAAAGAATTTTCTGATACAATAATGTATAATTGCACCATAAAAGTACTATGATAATTTAGGAAATCTAAAATCAACATAACAAAATACCCCAGGTTTGTAGAACTGTGTCCTTCAGCTTGTGAAGCTTTCTTGTATGGACAGACCTTGTAAGTGTACCTATAAATAAGGACAACAATGCACAAATGAGAACCCAATAAAAAATTATAAAATAGAAAGAAAGGGCATGATATATTTGATGCTAGAATACATACTTGCCCTCCTTGCTCTCAAAGCACTGGTCGTAAAAGGAATAAAACTCCTTCTCATTACCTAAAGAGAATCAGTTGTTCCAATTAATGTCAATTCCATAAAGTAGACACAAAGTAATCCTAGACTGACGAACAAGATGAAGCCAAATACCAGAACAGATGTTAATTTTAAGTACTTGGTTGTTCTGCAGAACTTCAAAGTTTAAAGGTGACGGTTGGTATTGCAAAAGAAAATTTAGTAACTTGAGGTGTCGCTCTCAGCTCACAGAAAGGCCCAAAAAAAGTTCAATAGAATCAATGAATTTTTTTAAAAGGCTGTTCTATATTTCTATCTTGGCAGCACTCCAATGCCAAAAGTTTCTATCAGGGCTGTTTTGGTTACAGCTTTTCCATCAGAACTTCAACAATGTATCAACGCAAAAACATGAAAATAGGGAGTTTTCACTAAGGAAACGTCAATCAGAAGCAACTTTAGGGGCAGCAGGAAGGAATATAAACCATAGCGATTCATTATCGCGAAAAATACAATAACTGGCTGGATGCCTGGAATTGGCACTCGCATAGTGAAAGAAAGCTTCAATTGACACTTACCAAAATCATGTTTTAGCTTCTCTGTTAGTGTGGATATCTTAGACTGGATTTTTGAAAGTTTTGAGCTGGCATCATCATACTCCTTACGAACACGAGAAGCCTCTGAAAAAGTAGATGTCCACACTGTTATAGCATTACCGGATGACTCATGGAGGATCAACCAGCCAGAAACCGCTTTACACAAATAACCTGATAGATCCACGGGGGTCTTGAAAAAGTTGAATTTTTGTAGAACATTTTGCACAGTTTGCTGAATCTTGTCCATCCATGATGGTTTTCCTGATGCAGTTAAATCTGGAACAACAAACAGACACAAATAAACACGAATCCACATAAACAAGACAGTAACAGTACTACAGTAGTAGGCTCACATGAAATACCCTACCTGAATGGTCATCGCCTTTCTGATCATCATCAGATTTATAGGACTCAACATGTTCGTCATGATCATCCACATATTCATCTTCTGATTCATTACCAACTCTTCATCATCATATTTATGTCTGTCATCCTCAATTTCCGAACGATAACCACCATAATTTTCTTCAGCGGGTTCTGGTACTTCTAATTCATCTTCAAGAGCTTCTTCCGCAGGTTCTGGTATTTCAGGTTCATCTTCATGCCCCTTCTTATGGTCTTTATTGACCTCATTGACATTCTCTCCAGTCCAGCGAGAAGCTACTAGACGACCTAACTCCTCCCTTGATAATCCCTCAGGATTGTCAGCACTAGGATCCTGCAATTTAACACCTCAATGTGTCAAATACTGAGGTGCAGCCTACAATGTAGTCTAGTGATAACATTTTGATTTGGTATCTAAGCTCTTGCTAGTATAAAAAATAACCGTGTTGCCCCAAAAAGTTGAGTTAATTTCAAAACACACCAAAACTTTGGTCTTAGAGCCACCAAGTCTGAAGCATGTTTCACATACACACCATAACTTTGAGGTGTAATTTCACAAAAACACCACTTTTTGCCACGTACAGTATTGATATACATAGTATGCCAAGTCGATACTGTATATGATTTTGGGTCTGTGCAACCGACATGTGGGGCTGGAAGATCATGATATACAGTATGAGTAAAAAAATGGTAGCTTTGTGAAACAACGCGAATTGGGCGCCCAGGGGAGCTCAAACCCTGAATACCGTGGGCTTGGGGCAGTTGGTTGCAATTCGTGACTGACGGCCATTCAATGGCGTCACATGCAAACAATCAATCAGGGTCATGGTCATTCGCAGCGAGAACGCCATGGCGATGCCAGCGTGGTCATCAGAGAAGAGGAGGCAGCCATGGAGAGGAGAGGAGCATGGGAGTGGGGAGGTGGGATGATCCGGGAAGGTAGGGCCCGGGCAGGGAATGCGTAGTAGTAGTCGCATGCTCGCGGTGGTGAAGGATAAGGCAGAGACAAGAGGGGGGCACGTAAACAGCTCTACAGGAAGCGAGATGCGGAACCTGTTCAGCTGGGCCAGACCACGATCTGTAGCCACGTCTGGCTCTGCAATGCGAATAAACAAACGCAAGGGAAGACTAACAATGTTAGAAGGCGCCTTCAGCACAAAATGACAGAATGGAAGATCAGTGGCCCGGATGTTGAGGGCGCGCCAGCAGAGAGTGCCGTAGAATTTTCGTTTGTGAAACTATACCCCAAACTTGTGGGTCTGTGAAACATGTTCTAGACATGATGGGTTTGTGACTACAATTCCAACATTTTGGTGGGTTCGTGAAACTGACTCCTAAAAGTGTCCTTGATTGAGGATAAATGAAGAACAAGGATGATTTGCAAAGACTAGAAGTTCTGGCACAGATTTAGCTTCCAAGATAGTAGAATCTAGCCAACACATGATTAAACATTTGGAGAGCTAACCAGACTGACCAACAGAGCATCGCATGGTATATTATGACTTATGACATCCTTAAACTTGAAATCCTCATGATCCCAGAAACAACCACTACAAATGATAGCAAGCATCATTTTAAACTTTTACGGGCAATTTGTCACTAAGTAGTTTGGTTACAATGACTATATATCATGCAAAGGATACACATGAACCCGGTACAGAGCTAAGGACTCAACCTACAATAACCAACTAGTTTTGTTGCTAGCTTTCAGAATCAGAATAATGCATAAAACATAGCATTTGCTATCTCAATATATTACTAATTAGTTGAACATAAACTAAGAGACATGAGATGTCGGCATACAAGATATAAAGATAGGAATGCAGTTTGGTTTTGATACAGGTTCAACTCCTAGAAGGGAGAAGACCAACAAGACTGATCTCTATAATTGCTCATAAAGAACATAATATGCTTCTTAAACAAATAGTAAATTAGTAATGATATGAGCATTTGCAAAGTGGTTAATACCAACCTGCTCTTTGATAGGTGCAGCAGACTCCTTTGCCACCGTATCATCTACAGTTTCTGCTTCAGAATCATGCTGACATAGAACATATAATGGATTAAACTTCAGAAGACATGCTTGAAATTAGATTTCGAGTATTATCAAAGCTTGAATATACCTGACCAGCAGATGCCCCGCTTTCTGGTGCATGATTATCATGTTCGGTGGCAAGTCCATCATGTTGATCAGCCACCTACAGTTTAATATTTAAATTTTATATATTGTAGTTGAGCCCAGCAAGCTCCCATACCAAGTGTTACTGTACAAAAAATATTTATGTTTCTCGACTGTATTAGTTTCTATGTTCCGTAGTCATGGGGCATCCTACCGAACCATGTTTCCACCGAATATTTCAGACATTGGTGAGAACTATCATTGGCATTTCAATGGGATAGTAGAATCCAGCACACCATGCAAGAATAGCACTGTCAACATTTTATGGGATATGTTTCAACCCATCTTTGTATACTACCTATGATATAATATATCCTAAGACATGCTGAGCATGCTACACTTAAATCAATTTATCATATCACAGTTATCTTGTTCAGATCAGGGCAACAGTAATCAACAAAGGAAAAGGTAGATAGGAAGCCAACGAAAATATAGAACAAAACGCCAACCTTGTTTTCAGCTTCTTCCACATGTTCATTGGTTTCCTTAGAATCCGCATGCTGAGAAGCATCTGGTGCCTCCTTTTCACCAGCAGCTTGCTTTTCAGCTTCTTCTTTTATTCTCTTTTCTTCTTCTCTTTTCTTAAGCGCTCTTCTTCCTCTGCCTTCTCTATTAATTTCTTTTGCTCTGCGTAAATGGAAAGCCTTATTTCAACATAAGGAAATATCTAAAAGAAACATAATTTTATCAAACATCACTCGTCGCAAAAATGACAGAAGACCAATGGTTAAGAAGAGTGCACCTTTGAGCTTGTCGACAAGCCCTTGAAGTAATCTCTTCACCCTTCAGTTTTGCTAACTCCGCTTGATCTTTAGCATATGCCTCTTTTGCCTTTTCAACTTCTTGTTTCCGAATAACGACACCACTTTTGTATGTAGCGATCTTTTCTTCAATTTCTCCCTTGCCGCCTTGCCAGCTTCCCAGCAAGTATTCTTACAGGTAACATTGCTGTCATATTCATCGCTTCCATCGCAGCAATCTAGTGCAAAGGAACAAATACAGAAATTAAACACCCCGGAAGCATTTCACACAAATGCTGCACCACCATATGTCACAAAGCCTCATTCCGCGGGCTCTGGCTGTCTGGCCTTATATGTGCATTTTACATCAAATAAAGCAAGCAAGCAATTATGATCCTCTTACCACAAATGCCGTCATTCACACGGGACGAGAAGATTGTGATCGGAGTATGGCCTGCATTCTTGCAGTAGAATTTCCCCTCCGGGCAAGCAGACGTCCCTGCATTTTGAAAAGACATAATTCAATTGTTGTTCCTCCTCCATAATCCAGCACTGGAAGTCCAGTGGCGTTGCAGAGGAATAGATCGAGACTTCAGCAGAATCTCTTGTTCACAACTCCATAGACCCTTAAACACCGACAGTTCGAAGCTATGAGACCACGCGAGCTCCCATAGTATCCCAGTTAAATCAGACCCACGAGAGCCTCGAAAGCGGAAAGAATGGCTTACCGGGCTCGTCGGTGCCGTCAGGGCAGTCGCAGAAGTCGTCGTTGAGCTTGTCCCTGGTGAACCTGCCCGATCCGTCCCTGCACTTGATCACGACGCCCTTGTAGTACGCCTCATCTGCGCCACCAACACCGCTTGGTCAAGAGCCGCATCTAGGGAAGAGCTAAAGGAAGAGAGCGCGACGAAGAAGAGAAGAGCGAGCGGGCGCGAACAGATCCGGAGGAGAACCTTGCGGGGGGATGCCGAGGGTGTCGAGGGGCGGCTTGGACGCCGCGGCCGTCCAGAGGAGGAGGGCGGCGAGGAGGAGGCGCCTCATGACTGCGCGGCGCACGGAGGAGAGGCAGGAGGAGCAGATCGGCGGCGGTGCTTCCGGGTTCTAGTTGTTCGGGCCCGTCCTCCGCTTCGCAGGCGAACGGGAACGAGTAGGAGAGCAGCGCCCGAGGCGAGTGTGTGTACTGTACATGGTCCGTAGAATACAAGAGATCCCTACCAATTCGCGTATTTCACGTCTAAAAAAATCGCGTATTTATTTTATTTATTCCATTACTAGATTATATCTTTTTGTGACGATAGATCATATATTGGATTTTTTTTTTTGCGAAGTTGATTCATATTGGATTTGAAGGGTATATGTGAATTGGTAGTGATGAAAAATACAGCACCTTTGTATAACTATTGTTATATAGTATCATATCACAGTGAGTATGTACTTCTCCGTTCTTAAATTGATGTCATCATTGACTTTTTGAGTTACGTTTGACCGTTCATCTTTTTCGAAATATTAGCTCAATATGCGAAATTATAAGTTATGTTTCAAATTTCTCTATAGTCATAAAACAAATCATAACAAATATTTGATAAATTTTATTTTTTTAAATAAGACGAACAGTCAAACATAACTCAAAAAGTCAACGGCGACATTATTTTAAGAACTATATTTTTTTTATGATGATCCTGGTGGTTGTTTTGATGCCGAATAGGCGAATAGGGTCTGTGCTACACCATTCTATGTTTTATTCAATTCAGATTGTGCTTCTTTTGCCTATCTAGTAATTTCATCGCACAGAAATACGTTTCATTATCGTATTTTTGTCAAATCATCGATGCATTTTTTTTTTTGAAAGATCTCACCATATTATGTTTGCCGTATACATACATACAACAACAAAGCAGAGAGTTTAGCTTCAGGTCAATCTGGGCTCTTGGCTTTAAGCGCACACAAGTAACCCGGTCATTTAGCTAAAAACATTATACTTATTGGTCCCTTGGCCAGTGATGACTATGAAATTGCATAATAAGTGTCGATCGACACAGAGAGGAATAAAGAACACAAGCTCAGTGAAATGTCTTAAGGAAAAGTACACTTGCTAAATCCTGAGGATTTTTTTTAAAAAAAATTGAAATCCTGAGGAATTTTGCCTGGCTTCGAAACACAATGGTGCCGAAAACACACGTGCATAAGTGCATTTCTCATTGTCACAAATTATCCCTCATAAGTTGTGGACAATTTGCAAAATTTTCAGTTATTGCAACTTTTATTTGTTCTTGAAACATAATACTCTTTTGTAAACTGATGAATATATATGTACGGGCCTGTTTGATCCTCAGGACTAACAGTTAGTCCGACGTTTGAATGCTAATTAGGAAGACTAAATATGAACTAATTGGAAAAATAATTGCAGTTTCCCTGGCTAATTTGTGAGTAGAATCTAATGATCCTAATTAGGTCATAATTAGCCCATGTTTACTGTAGCAAAATATGGACTAATCATGGATTAACTAAGATCATTGGATTCTACTCACAAATTACCTAAGGATTATGCAATTAGTTTTTTTAATTAGTTCATGTTTATTTCTCCTAATTAGCATTCAAACATTATGACTAACAGTTAGTCCGGAGGGCTCCAAACATGCCCTACATCAAACGAGCATACATATCGTAGTAGCATTACTATATTCTTATCAGGTTAAAGTTGTTGTCTGTCTCTCTGACGAGCTAGACGATAAGATTCTATGTGGAGAGGATCTCGTACGCACTTCATATATGTCCAGAAGAAGGTAAACACCAACAATGCAACGGAGATGCTCAATACTCGTGTTCTCACCCGCGTCGCCTTATCGGTCCTAACAGTCCATCCAAAGAATACTCCAAATGTAAGACAAGCGAACAAGCAATAGACAAACCATATCTGAAAACAAAAACCCATCTGATCAGCTCAAATGTGGTTGCATGATGAATCATCAATATATACGAGGCGCGTCGAGAATAAACTGCAAAAGTAAATGAATACGTACCACTGGCCTATAGAACGGCGCCAGTATGCCTTCGCATGCCTTCTTCGCGGCCTTATACTCGTCTTCATCGTCGAAGTAGGCCGCCGAGTGCCTGTGGTACCAGTACTTTCCCGTCACGCGGCCCTCCCAGAACGCAAACAGCAGCAATGGCGACATGGCAGTGGTGCTAGCATCTACTTTTGTGACTCTGACTCTAAAGCAATACCTTCTGCAGATGCAACAACGCTTGTTGCGGTAGAAGAAGCGGAGGCGCACCGCGCACTTGCGGCACACGACGCGGTGGCCACACCACCCGATCGCCGCCCAAACTAAGGGTTCCGTGCACACCACGCAGCAGTTCACGTCGTCATCGTCGCCGCCGCCGCCATTGCTGGCGTCTCGAGGTCTGGCGTCCACGACGTCATGGCATCCTTCGGAGCTCTCGGCGGTGTCGCCGGCGACTTGGATGACACGCCATGATGCTGCTGTTCCACGACGGCCTCTGTTCTGCTGTTATCACCTCCTGCTGAATAAGATTCGACGTCGTCGTGCAAGGGCAAGGGGCGGTGGCGTTGGACGCTCTCGTTGCTCTCGCCGTCGGGTCGAAGTTCGATGTCCACGACGACGTGGTGTTCCGCGCCTTGGCCGCCGGCTGCTGGTGGATATTGCTCCATACCTCCGTCTCTTATCGTGTTGGCCGGGGTCAGTTTTTATTTGTGTGGGGCACTCGTGGGAAGAACGATTGTTAGGGATTTGGTTCTAGGTAGATTGTTACACTTGAGTATATAGGTTAGTTTTTTTCAACAGCGTCAGTACAAAGAATGCGAGTTCCACGAGTCGTGGCGGCAACTATTGGCCCCGGACCCCTTGCAGTCATCGTCTGCAAGTCCCTTCTCCTCGCCGGCGAGCTGCGGCCCGCCTCACCTCCCATCGTGGCATCCTCCGCCGTTGTTGGGTGGGGAGGAATAGAGCAAGCCATCACGATACGCTTGGCGTACTTGTTCAAGCGCCTTTCCATGCGCAAGCTCTCCTCCAGTTGTATCTTGCCGACCTCCTCCTGGCGCGCTTCGTCCTGCGGACCTCGGCGCGCTCCTTCCTCGACGAGGCGGAGGAGGCCGTCTCCAACCGATGATCGATCGATCGATCGGCGAGGAGTGGATCGTGGACGACTCGACGGGTGATGTCAATTGGTGTTTTCATTCAGGGCTGCGTGAACCAATCCATCCGAAGACGAGTCGAACTCGGCATGAACAACCAGCTGGTGCACGCCGTTGACTTACCTCTGAATCCTACGTACAGGGCTGGTCTTCTCCGAGTGCTTGCTGGAATTCGAACTCGAGTCGAACTCCGTATGAATTCGCTCTATAAATATTGGCCGCCGGGGCCTCACAGCGCACACGCTTCCCAAGTTCCCATCCATTGATCCGAAGGCCGAGTCGAGTCAAGTTGTTGCTGCCCTCTCGACTTGATCTGATCTCGCTCATGGCCTCCGCCGCCTCTGCCTCTGCGCCGCCATCCGCCGCCGCCGTAGCCAGCGTGAGGTGCGTCCTCATCATCAAGGCGGCGGCGCCGCCAGGCTGCACCAGCGTGAGGCGCGTCCTCCGCATCAGGCCGTCGCCGGCGTGGTCCGCCGAGGAGGACGCGCGGCTGGCGCGCCTCGCCAAGGACCAACGGCTTCCGCCGCTGGCGCCGCGTGGCGGAAGACATGCCGGCCGGTCCTCCGGGCAGTGCCGCGGCCGGTGGCGCCACCACCTCGCCCGCGACGTCTACCACCGCCCCTTCACCGCCGGCGACGACGAGGAGCTCGCGCGCCTCTTCCGCCGCCACGACGGCCGCTGGAAGGACATCAGCCGCGCGGCGCACGGCCGCACCTCGCGGGTCATGAGGCGCCGATGGAAGGAGATCCGCGGCACCGACACGATCCTCAGGAAGCTCTGGAGGCCGGTCACCACCACGGATTTCGTCGCCGGATCGGACTACTTATCGCCGCAGTTGCCGTTCGCCGCCGACGTCCTCCGTCCTGCTGGCAGCCACCACCTCGCAGCAGGGCTCACCTGCATGCCCGTCTTTTAGTCTAGCAATACTTGATTTCCGTCCTAGTTATTGTCAGAATTGCTATCGTTTATGTATGTACTATGTCTGTCTGTATGAATCAAAAAAATCACAAAGTATTAAATGATGCAAAGCTAATTGTTCGTCCCTTTTTCATTGACTCATGGATGATCATCGCTCGTAAACACCTGCTTATATCTTCTCTTCATCAACCAAAGTTACGACCTCCACGGTTCCTAGTTCATGTGCCGATGGAGATTAAATCTCTGTCACCAAAACACATCAATTATATCCACGTAACCTCGAAAGTTGCACCATGCCACAAAAAAGTTTCCACCCACATTCTCTATCAAGATTATGATCATGTAAACAACCAAGTAAAACAACTCAAATAACAGCATCGGTACAATGAGCGTGACATGGCATCCTGAATCTAACGAGGGGTCTGATTCACAAACCGCATTTCCCATAACCGTAGCGTGGGCATACATTATCGTGCGGTTCAAAAAGCTTTGAGATTCACAAAACCCAACCAGCCCTTTTCCGCTGCCTGTACCATCGCGAGGCAGCAGTGAGGCACATGCATGCATGCAGTAAAAACAAAAGGCATTCATCTCTCTCACTCTCTCGACTGCACATGCTTTTGCAGCTGCTGCTGCTGCTGCCTATATCCACTCTCTCTCTCTCTCTCTCTCGATCTCCACACACATTTTGCATTATGCATAACTTTGGGGTTGTGGCCCCCTCTCTATTTTAACACCTCTCTCTCTGTACCAAAAATCAATAGAAGAACTATTTTAATTACTACATTTTTATTATACTAAAGATAGACAATACATTTTTAATCTCTATTACATTATTTGTGTAGTCTTTGTTTCACAATCCTTGTGATTTTAGCCTTCTATAAACAATTCGATTGTACAACTCTTATCACAAGTATAAATTTTGTATTTAACAAAGATAGTACATTTTTCTATAGTACTACATTCATTATACTAACAATTAGTACTCCATCTATCCACAAATATAACTACTTCCGGGGTTTTCCTAAGTCAAACTTTCTTTAACTTAAACTCTCACTAGGAAAGCAAATCCTTAATATATTCATTGTATAGCGAATTGATATTACATTTTCTTTTTACCAAATATTGGTTGTACATTTTAAATCCATAGAACAATTTTTGTTGTACTAAAAATAGATAATGTACAATCCGTAGTATAATTTGTTTTACTAAAAAGTGTTTTGCTGTTGCATTTAGTATTGTACTAAGATGGCCAATATTTTTTAATTGCTAGTGCATTTCATTCTATTGTGAACTTATAATATATTTTGTTGTATAGAATAGAAAGAAATCAATAGTTTATCGTTAGTGCAATTTCATTATAATGAATATGGATATTGCATTTTGTGTACATTTTTTTTATTGCACTAGAAAAACTTATTATCATTTCTTCCACACATCTAGCATTTTTGAGCAATGAAAATATTAACATTAATTTTAGGTGCAATAAAAAGGACATACATATTTAGGATTCTATTACAGTAAAAAAAAATTGTTCTTCTCACACGTCCAATTTCTGTGCGTCCCCCAATGCAAGTGCAATAGAAAAAATGTAGTACCAGTTTTGTTCCACGTATCTAGCATCGGGTTTGGTAAGAATAAGGCTTGCATATAGTAGTAAACAAATACACTTAGTTTCAAGCGCAAAAAAGGATGTTCGTGTGAAAAAATACTGATAAAAATACCAAAGCCTGCTGCACTGCTGCGCGTGTGGGGCCGTGGAAGCATTCATGGGCTTGCACTTTACATGTGACGATAGACGAGCGGCGACAAAATGTGAGGCAACCGCTCTCTCATGCGGTGAGGCAAAACGCGAGTCACGATCAGCGCACATGCAGCTGTGGCGTCAGGAATCTTAATCTTGATGCACTTCTTACGGTGGGTTGAAGGCGTGTGCGCCGCATGTAGTTGCGGAGATGCATTATCGGTCTGATTCAGAACATGTCTTCCGTAACTGACTAGCTGTGGAATCCTGACCCAGGACAAAGTCAGGACGACGCGCAGCAGGAGCACTGAAATGACCAAGTTCGTCTATCTCAGCTTGCTTGTTATCTTTGTGGCCCTTCTTCCACTTCCGAACCCTCCCTCTTCAGAAAATGACCAAATCTTTGTGCGTGCAGTACGTGTTGCGGTCAAGCGCAAAGCACGGCGCGTCGCAGCAATCGCTACTAGCCAAGTCATGCCATGGTGTCTTGACGGTGGACCGGTGGTTGTGGTTCGAAATGGTGGAAAGATGGTCGCTTCCGGGAGTCGTAACCCGCAGTCGGGTCGGGCAATACCATCTCTTTCGGGTTATTTGGACGGTTCATCAAAGGTTGGTTTGCCAATGAAAACTACAAATAAGATGCATCGGAACAAGGGAAGGCACATCGAACTTCGTCGAAATGCTCGTCGCACTAGGAGCTAGGAGCCGCCCACGACGGGACCTCAATATCAGGAGGTCCTCCGGCAGTAGGATGTGTAGGATTGTAGTTTCCTTTCTCTGTTGTGGGTTGTGCGTGGTTTTCTTTTCCTTGTGTCGGGGCTGTCGGTCGTCTTTCATGCCGCTAGTAGTCGCCTTAGGTCTCGTGTGTGCCGCCACTTGGTGCTTGTACTAAGTTGGCGCGTCGGTCGCGTGTGATGTTTGTAAACTTCTCTTCTTCTTAATGAAATACGTGCAATGCACGTTCTAGGAAAAAAAAACCTCCCTCTTCGATTCACCGTTAGCCTTAGCCCCAACAGATGGCGTGTCATCAGCTAGCAAATCGTGGTACATGATTCCAAACATATCGAATGTGGAGTAATGTTATCATGATATACAAACTAAAATCAAGAGCTACAGCAAGATCTAAGATCCCGTGATCACAGGGACGATGAACAACTAGTATGTAAGCTTCACTTTTTTATGCGAGTGAACAATTACACTAAAACTGAAGCTTTTGTTGGTATTTAAATGGTTTTTTTGAACGAATGTTGGTATGTACATGGCGAAAGTAGTGTTTCCTTATGCAAGTTCTTAAACCCGCGGAGGACATGGGCACCCTTGGCCTGAAAGGATCTCCGTCCCTGCTTTTGACGCCGTTGCCTTGCTGAGAGAATAAGGGCCGGGACCCTTCCTATTTTCCTTCTCTGCCACCACCACCTCTGTATCGGCTTATCGCTACCAAGCCCGAAGTTGCGCCGTTCCAAGGATCTCCATTTGAACACAGAAGGGTGTCTGGATTCCAACAGTAAACAACAATCCGAGTGCCTCGCAGGGCAAAGCTACGTTGTCTCGTTGGTGTCAGCTGACACCGACGAAATTCCGAAAATTAAGTGCTAAATACTGTGTTAAATGGAAAATCATCATGACTGACACCGGTGTTCAATGAAGCTGACCCCAACGGCGTGCTCGGCTGGCTTCGCCCCTGCCTCGAGATTCCATAAAGCATTGAGTAGACAATAATTAATAAAAATCACCATCTCACATATTTTAGAAGAATGGAAGCCAGTGTGAAGGTAAGCAATCGGCAATCACTGTACTCTATTTGGCGTTGTATCCACGAACCAACATGAACGAATTAGGATATCAGCTCGCAATGAAATAGACACATATGCATGATAAACAAGAACATCTTGATACTTTTATTTACTCGTTAGACAATTTAATTAACGTGCAGCGTTTGCACTTACGCTTACATGAACCTTATTTCCAAGCTACTCAAGATCATATCGAGTTGAACAAGAGTAAACATGATGCAAATTCAAACGTTGCATACATATCTGCTTGTTTGAGCTGATAGAGATGAGTTAATTAAGACCATTTTTTGGTGTATGTAATTATTAGTTTAGCTGTGCTGTTTATGCTGCCTAGTGATGCAAATCTATGGGATGATTTAAACATGTTCACTCTGTTTTTATGTTGTACACAGGAAAGATCATCGATCATCTGCGCCATGATTCTCAATGCGGGTTCCGGGGATCGTGGCGGCTGTTGGCCCGGACCCCGGGTAGTCCTGGCGTCTGCAAGTCCATCCTCCTCGCCGCCGCCGCCTCCTCCTCGTCGGCGAGCTGCGCGCTTCCTCCCACGCGGCCTCCTCCGCCGTGTCGTCGGCAGCGCCTGCGCCGAAGAGAGGAGGACGTCGTCGTCGGCCGCCTCCCTGGGCAGTAAAAGCCTCCGGTTGCCGGCCGCCGCCGCCGCTGCAAGAACGAGGAAACAGAAGGCAAAGATCAGCAGCGTGGCCTCCG